>OZ007531.1:229533-286788 GCA_963931895.1 Eupithecia pulchellata
CCACGCCGCGCGCGCGCTCCGCCCGCGCCGCCGACGCGACCCGCTCCGCCTCCGCCTCCGCCGGCCCGGGGACAGAGTTCCGATTAGGGGACTCCGAGCTGCTCTGCGCCGATGATTCACTGTTATCTGCCGTACAAACAATAATACTACACTTACATATGTATGTATATATAGACGACTCAATTTGATAGTTCCGTCCGTGGGGCATCCCCCACTACACAACTCATGCGTTCACATTCGACTCCGAAACTAGATCAGCGATAGAAGCTATTCGTTAATTACGGGAGGTGTCGGATTTGATTTCCGCCTCGAAACTAGTTTATTTTTAACTGCGAATGTGTCGGGGTTTTCTATATACGAGTACATAAGTTCATCCGCCCGCGCATTTATTTTCATTTACTTGAATAAAAAGAACAATGAACTCGAATTATGGCAAGTTCCATTTGAATTCATTCATTTGTTTTTACGCGATGCGCGGCCTAAAAACAGACGGACATAAAAAAAGCAAAAAATACAGTTTAGGCTTCGAGATTAGGGCTTGTAAACCGGTTAATCGGTTAACCGAAAAACCAGCTAACCGGCCGGTTTTGCCTCGGTTATTAACCGGGATTTTTGGTCAAAATAACCGGGTTTTATGATTTTTTTTTATTGTAGTAAAAAATTAGGATTCAATAACTCACCGACTATTAAATTACTTAGTTTATCGTTTAATACAATATGGAAGGATAACATCTCAAAAAACACTTTTGAACGAATAAAAAGTCGGTAATTTTAGTAATTTCGGTTCAATATAATAATATGAATGCAAAAGAAATGAATATTAATGTCAGTAACCTTATTTTACAAAAAGATACTTTTTACAATAGGATAAATTGTAATGTATTAAGTAGGTAATGATGTAATGTAGTAAGTAATGATGGAGAACTCTTGGGATGTCGCCCCGTGAACAGCGGAATGCGTCAGTGGCCGGCGCTACCACGCTGCGTGGTGCATTGTTAATCATTTTAGTTTTTCTGCGACGCTTTGAGAAAAGAGGTAGCCGCCTGCGCCGCCCGACATACTCATTCGGTCGATGTTCATTCCCCTTAAGACATTAACCACATACAGTGCTAACGCCATACCTCTCCTGATTTCCAATTTCCAAGAAAAGTCGAATACAATAGGAATGTTATATATTAGTTATATTAACGAATAAATCTACATATTTAAAGGGATACAAGGAATAATATGTAAATTTGATCGAATTTTATGGTTTTATTTCGTCCTACAACTGTTGTTGGAAAATAACCGAAACACCCCGGTATTAACAGGTTTACAAAATGATCCGGTTTTTACAAGCCCTATTCGAGATCCATAATAGACTTCAAACAAAAATTATAGGTACAGACTTTAGCCTGCTAAAGTTTAAATAAATAAAAAATAATATGCTGGACAATCCACACAGTATTATCTAGCCCCAAGCTAAACAGAGCTTGTATGAGTTTATATTGAATAATACTGTCAAAACATTTGTTGAATTGATTTGTTCGTTACCATAAGAGTTGTTGAGGTCCAGGGGCGCGTTGTCGTTGTGTTCCTTCTGGCTGGTCTCCCGCTGCCCCTTCTCGGGCGCGTCCGGCGGGCAGGGCTCCGGCGGGCAGGGCTTCGGCGGGCAGGGCTTCGCGTACGCCCTTTGGATGATGTCGACCATGGTGTCGAGGTACGGCAGCTGCAGGAGCAGGTTGTCGTTGTATTCCCTCTCGCTCGTGTCGCGCTGCTCCTTCTCCGGCGCGTCCGGCGGGCAGGGCTCCGGCGGGCAGGGCTCCGGCGGGCAGGGCTCCGGCGGGCAGGGCTCCGGCGCGTACGACCCGCAGATGATGCCGATCAGGCTGTCGATGAACTGGTGCTGCTCCAGCCACTGCAACAATTATCAATGTTTATGTAACGCCCATGAATAATTATAATGTTAGAAACGATCAGCAAATTTATGGGCGGGTTACCAGCGCAGTGCGAGCTGAACTGCACTGTATTGTAGGGTGGCAGAGTAGCTTTTTAATGGAAGGATTTCAAGGAGTACGCCTTCGTAAGTTATTAGTAGACTATATAGTTATTCTGTGTTGCTGTGCTAGTTTAGTTGAAACTCAGCAATGTTTGCATTGATGATTGATATTGTTAACCCGAATCGATATATGTATATACATATATAATACTAGCGGTCCGCCCCGGCTTCGCACGGGTATTAAACAATAATTTCAGAAATTATACACAATAACACGATGGGTTCCACAGTTTTCATACGGATCCCTTACTTATTTTAGCGACATTGGGGTTTTTAACATTCACTTGACACTCCATAACTGACACTGGCCGTAAAGAAAAAGCAAACAACGGAGTCATAATAGAAAAAGAGGTTGAATATATAGCGCACGATTTAATTATTGAATTTTTAATGCGCATCACTAACTTTTATGAAAATATTATATAGCCTGTGTTCATCACGGAAAATTTAGGATTCTAATGGTGAAAGAATTTTCCAAATCGGTCCAGTAGTTTCGGAGCCTATTCAATTCAAACCAACAAACAATCAATCAAATCTTTCGTCTTAATAATATTAGTATAGATATAGATATTTTGTAGATTGGTGTCAGTACTTGTGGGTGGGCAGGCGCGCACGATGATAACACACAACAGCCCTGCGCCTGTGAACCACATGTTTACATTATTTAACCCAAATTCGTTGTATTATTTAGTTTTACAATATCGCCCATCGCACGATGTTTGTTACCTACCTATACCAACATAATGTAATTCAAAACTATCAATGTTCAGCGCCTTTCGTGATCGGAGGATATGTTCCAAGTATAACTGACGACCTCTGTGGCGCGGTGGGCGAAGGTCCGCCTGCGACGCAGGAGGTTGCGGGTTCGATTCCCGTCTCGGGACACCGCATTCTATAGGTTAGCGGCGATTCACACGGCTGAAAGGCAACAGCGGCCAGTTAGATTTCGAAGCATTTAGTTGGGAATGGGCTCTAGACCCCTCTGAACTCTAGAGCTACGTACATAAGTCCGAAGGATATGAGACAGTTGGTTGTAAGGGAGTACCTCCATGACGGGCTTGTTGAAGAGGTCGTCGAGGCGGATGAGGAACTTGAAGGTGTCGGCGACGGCGGAGGTGGCGAGGTGGCGCAGCAGGTTGGGCAGGAAGTCGCGCCGCGACTTGAAGAAGTCCAGCACGCGCAGGCACACGATGTGGTACAGGTACCAGTCCTGCACAACGTTACAAACACTACTTCAGAACGTTGGGCCTCAGCTTCTGAACCTATTGCGAGGAATTCCAAACATTATTATGATCATTATCATCATCAGCCCATATTAGTCCACTGCTGGACATAGGCCTCCCCTAATGAGCGCCATAGCGCCCTGTCTTCAGCTTGTCGCATCCAGCATCTGCCAGCAGTCTTTCGCAGATCGTCATCCCACCTGGCCTGAGGGCGTCCTACACTACGTTTACCAAGTCGCGGTCTCCACTCAAGAACACGTTTACCCCAGCGGTTATCGGTTCTTCGCGAAATATGGCCGGCCCACTGTCACTTCAGTTTGCTAATTCTCTGAGCTATGTCGATGACTTTAGTTCTCTGTCGGATGTATTCGTTACAAATCCTATCCTTCAGAGAAACTCCGAGCATAGCTCTTTCCATAGCTCGCTGAGCGACTTTGAACTGGTGGACCAACCCTATCGTGAGTGTCCACGTCTCAGCTCCGTAGGTCATGACTGGTAGGACGCACTGATTAAAAACTTTCGTTACGGTATGGATGACGAGAAGACTATCCGGTTCAGCTCCTCTAGCGACTCCGCCGTTAAGACTAATGTCATAATTATTAAACATTGTATAATCATTTAATCATACAGGGCAGCAGTTCACTCTAAAATCTTATAAAATAACACAACCTAACGAGAAAATTTAATATCTATTAAGTTAAACTGCTTTTCCTTTAATCTAATTAATTACGGACTTTGAGTCACAATGAGTCAGACCAATGGGATATCTTAAGTATAGTAATATAGTAAGTAGTAACAGTGCCCATATATTGCACATGGACCTATGGTATCTATTAGGAGTTTTCCAAAGGCCGATGTGCAATATAGCAAGGAGATCAACAATGTTAGGTGGGGTACGAAGCTCTCTAACAGCTATCAGCTGTCTTGCGGAGTGAGGCAGAGGGGGCTCTGCTCGCCGGACCTCTTTACATTAATGATCTCATCGATGAGCTGAGCAGCACCCCGGTGGGGCTCCGGCTGGATGACAGATATGTCAACAACCTGAGTTATGCCGAGAACATGGTTCTGCTCAGCCCATCGATCAAAGGGTTAAGGAAGTTAGTAAATATATGCGAAAAATTTGCTAGTGATCACGACTTAATCTACTTTAAGAAGACTGAAATGATCATTTTTAGATCAGGAAAAGGTCCCGACAATGTACCCGTGGTTTGTCTTAGTGGACGGCCTGTTTAAATAGTAAAGAACTTTAAATATCTAGGTCATATAGTCACGTCCACCTTAAAAGACGATGATGACATGGAGAGACAACGAAGGTCACTGTGCGTTCTTGGAAATATGATCGCTAGGAAGTTTTTTAAAGCCTCGCCTGATGTGAAAATCACCTTATTTAAGTCTTTTTGTCAGTCGTTTTACACATGTCAACTTTGGACTAACTATAACTTAAGATCACATAACGGTATAAGAGTAGCATATAGAGGTAATAACATCTTCAGGCATCTCATGGGCCTGAAACGCTATTGTAGCGCGTCAGAAATGTTCACAGAAGCTCGTGTAGACTCTTTCAATGTCATTCAAAGAAAGATAATTGCCTCATTCATGTCCAGAGTTGACATGTGTAAAAACGACATTATTTTAAGCTTGTCTGACCGTCTGATGTTATCAGACACCTATAGACGATAGGTGTATATTGCAACCTGACGTACTGTGTACTTTAACCTAGTACCCTAAACCTTTTTTTTTATATTTCTGTATTATTTTGTAATGTTTTTATCTTATTTTCCTTTAGTGTAAAATGGATCATGTGCCTGCAATAAAGAATTTAAATAAATAAAAATAAATACAAGCTGTATATGTGGACTATAGTTCGACCGAAACCGCTGTACCGCTCCTGAGGTATGCGCGCGGCGAGACGGGGGGGAAGTATCGGCCGCTCCGATCCATCAGTCTGCCGTCGACGCTCACGGCAGTAGGTCGCCTTTGTACCGGACGGTCTATGTCAGATACACATGAGATAAATATCCAAAGATGGGCCGAGCGCTATCTCGTGATGTCAAGGCCATAATTTTTAAAGTGGCCGAATATTTTAAGAAAAGAAAAGCAGACAGAGAGAGCTTTGAATATAAAAGTGATGCAAATATTGCCAAAATCGTGGCAGACGCTACGGGGTACTGCGAAAAAACCGCAAGAAATGTGATAAAAGAGGGCAATTCATCAACTGAAATTTTGGGCCGATTGAAATTTAATTCGCCAAAACAACCAAAAACTATAAAGAAAAAACATGTTGTTGATGATTTTGATTTAGGAGTTATCAGAAGAAAAATTCATCAGTTTTATGAATTTGAAAAAAGAGTGCCAAGTGTCCGTAAGTTACTTTCAAGTTTGAAACAAGATGGCATATTAAATTGTGGACGAGAATTTCTAAGGAGCCTCTTACACACAATAGGTTACTGTTTCAAAAAATGCAAATCGAAGAGACATCTCCTTATAGAGCAGCCTAATATTGTAGTGTGGCGGAAAAAATACTTAACACAAATCAGAAATTACAGAACGCAAAACCGCAACATATATTTCCTTGATGAAACATACATTAACGCCAGTCACCATGTAAGCAAATGTTGGCAATCATCGTCCGAACCTGGACGGCGTTTGGTAATTCTTCACGCTGGATGTCGAAATGGCTTGGTTGATGGTGCATTGACGATATTCAAATCAGATGCTAAGACCGGCGACTATCATGGAGACATGAACGGGCCTACTTTTTATAAGTGGGTAGATGAAAAGTTAAAAGATAAATTGCTTCCGAATTCTGTGGTTGTCTTGGACAACGCGTCTTACCACAGCGTTCAGGTTAACAAGAAGCCAACCATAGCAAGCCTCAAAACCGAAATGCAGAACTGGTTACGGCGCCACAATGTTGAATTTTCGGAAGCTATGACAAAATCTCAACTACAACTTCTTATCGATAATACACAAAAAGAGCCCGTGTACAGAATTGATGAACTCCTGAAAGCCAATGGACATACTGTTCTACGATTACCGCCGTACCATCCGGATTTGAATCCCATAGAGTTAGTCTGGGCTGATATTAAAAACAATATAGCTCATAACCATATTAACTCTTCTCTAGATGAAAAGATAAACTTATTGAATACATTGTTTTCGGAGTTCACGGCGGAAAAATGGCAGAAATGTGATGATCATGTCCAAAAAAATTAAAACAATTACTGGGATCGCGATAGTAGATTTGATATTATTATCGATCCATTAATTATAAATTTGCAGAACGACTCTGATTCAAATTCCGATGGCGAAACGGAAGATGAAGTTGAAGCAGAAGCTCTGTCAGAATATCTGTAGATAATTTAGTTATAAAAAAATATAAACATATCGATATAATATATAAAACAAAAATATTGTTTATATTGGTACGATATCGTAAGATATATCCGACAATATCGATCTCATGTGTATTCTTGCTCTTTTTTCCTCGGCCCCCACTTCGCCGCACTTTCTTAGGGAGCGGTACAGCGGTTTCGGTCGAACTATAGTACAGAGTGACATGACAGCGGCAGCAGAACTTTGTTCCACTAACACAATCTGAAATGATTCCACATCAAAGACATTAATATTACATTTAGCTAAAGAGTCTTCTCCCATAGACCAGCTTCGGGAACACTCCACCAAGAAGTGATGGGTGTCTTGGGCCTTTAGCCATTTGCGCAGCTCAGCATGTAGCGTTTTATTAGTTTTGACATATTCGCGGTCGCCTAGGTGGACGCAAAGCTTGGCGCCTTGCTGAGCCCGTAGCTGTTACTTTAACAGGCTCGCAACACATGTCCAGCTGACGCTTGCAGGGTTCCCAGTCACGTACCTACTTATTTGTCTTGCCGTGATGTTAACCTACACGCCAATAAAGAAGCTTATGAATATTCTAAATTTGTCTTCCGAGTTTATAGGATTTTTTTTCCTTTTGGCAAAGGATTGTTGAATTTATATGCTTTGCCATGTACCCTGAATTGAGCTCTCACGCAAGTGACTGTATTTATACAAAATGCAGTTCCCTGGTTTCTAAAAATTCCTTGACCTATTTAAATAATTATTTTGTCATTGTTTACTCCAGTACAGGGGTGGTTTAAAATATGAATAAACGAAAAATGGGTGATAAATGCTTAAAGAATGTAATTATAAATAAAGATTTAAAGAAGGATAGTTACCTGCTTAGAACTTCTTTCAAGCAGCATCTCAACAGTTTTACTAAAATAGGAAGCTAGCAGGGGGTTGAGCGGCGGATCCTGGTTGAGGAAGTCGCAGAGGCGGTTCATCTGCGCGGTGTCCATGGTGAGGCGGTCGCTGAGCGTGGCCAGATGGCTGGTCAGCACCTCGCACGCGATGCTGGCGAGCCGGTACTGCTGCGACAGCTTCACATGCTTGGGAGGCTCCTCCGTTATCAGGGTTACGAGCTCTGCTAGAATGTCGGGCCGTGTGAGGCTGGGGAGTATTATATATATAAAATATCTTTTATTAGTCTAACAGATTTTTTACATTATCGGCGCGGCAAAAATACAACTACAAATAACATGAAATTCTCCACACCGCGCGCAAGCCCCACGCTTTTGCCTCATTTTTAGGGTTTTGCCATCGGTTGCAAAACCCTTATGAAATCGCTTTGGGTCTGTTTTGTGTTTTGAATCCTTAATATCTCAGAAACTACTGCAGCTATTGACTTGAAATTTGAAATAATAATAAATTTTGTGCGCCCGCATATATTTATAGAAAAATAAATGAAAATAAATGAAAAATCAAAATGAAGATTTTCCATACAAATTTTGAAATCGAAATTTTAAATGGAACGTACAAAGTCGAAAGTGGTATCAAATGAAAGGTACTCGTTTGTGGATTTCAAAATAGTTTTTGAAATTTCGGTAAATTTCATACTTTTTAAAATATTTTGAAAATGGTCAAAAAAATGACCGTTCCCCCCCCCCTATCTCCGAAGATTGCAGAGCGATCGACGTGATATGTACCAAGTGTTTGTAGGTATTGATCTATATTTTATAGGAAAAATATAGAGAAGTCTGTAAAAATAATACTTTTTGAAATATGGTCAAAAAAGGGCGGGAAAAATTTCTAAAGGGGTGACTACCCCCCCGAGTTGGGTATCAAATGAAAGGTATTGGTTTGTACATTCCAATGCAGTTTTTGAAATTTCGATAGATTTTATACTTTTTGATATATTTTGAAAAAGGTCGAAAAATTGACCGGTACCCCCCCTCTATCTCCGAAGATTGCAGAACGATCGATTTGATATGTACCAAGTTTTTGTAGGTATTGATCTATATTTTACAGGAAAAATATAGAGAAATCTGTAAAAATAATACTTTTTGAAATATGGTCAAAAAAGGGCGGGAAAAATTTCTAAAGGGGTGACTACCGCACCGAGTTGGGTATCAAATGAAAGGTATCAGTTTATACATTTTAATGCAGTTTTTGAAATTTCGATAGGTTTTATACTTTTCGAAATATTTTGAAAAAGGTCGAAAATTTGACCGTTCCCCCCCCTCTATCTCCGAAGATAGCAGAGTGATCTATATAAAATGTACTAAGCGTTTGTAGATATAGGTCTATATTTTACAGGAAAAATATAGAGAAGTCTGTAAAAACAATACTTTTCGAAATATGGTCAAAAAACGAATTTTCATACAATGGGGGCTATTTCATTGAGAGCAATATCAAATCAAAGGTATGGATTTCGACAATTCAAAACAGGTTTTAAAAATCGTCTAAGTTTCATACTTAGTGAAATACGTAGAAAAAAGTCGAAAAAATAATGGTAGGTACCAACCCACTTACCTACCCACTAATCTCTGTAGTAACTGTAATAGTAGGGTTCCACAGCGCCACGAAACCGTTGTTCTCAAAATTTTAAAGTCCATACCCAATGTATTCCATGCGCTCGAAGAATATTTAGATAATAAGATTATTGAATTCATGAATTCCACCGTGCTCCAAAAAAATATGAGAAGAGTATCCTGGATAATCCACACAACATCATTTAGCGACAAGCTAAGCAAGCTTGTGTAATTCGTACTACTACGATATCTGTTATACTTAATAAAGTATATATAAGTATCACATTAGATGATTTTTTTTTGTGTACGTAGAAAAGGACTAGAACACTCGAACAAATAATCTGCAGATCTTACAAATATTAGTCCCGAGGCGGGAATCAAACCGCAACCTCCTGCGTTGTAAGCCCACCGCGCTAACAGGTCGTCAATATACGTTCCTACCTAAACGACAAAAGTTCAAAACCCTCGGCGCGCGAGTTACACTCGCACTTGTCGTACTTGTTCATTTATGAGCAGCGAGACTTTTTATTTACTCTATGCGCGCAGTTGCTTACTTGCGGCTTTGGTTTTACTTAGCAGTTTTATTATCATTTATGCAATGCTGTAGCTGATGGATCAGGAAATAATGGTTTTGGTAGCAATTATTTATTTGCGGGTTTATATTTTTACTAAGCAGTAAATGTAAACATTTGAAATTTCATGGATCTATCATCTAAGCCAATCTAAGGTATTAAAATTATTTGTGTACATAGGTAAATATTTTCAAATAATCTTGTAGGAACCTAGGTTATTACTATTCTAATACCTACTAATAAAAGCAGATCATGATGAAATATGCTAAAATTCCAAATCATTTTGGTATAATGTCTGTATGAGAAACTCGTCCGTCTCCAGAATCATAAGGAGGAGTTCAGTGCCAAGCACACCCAGCTCCAGAAGATTATAGCTGCCCATATCAAGATTAGCAAATCAAAATAAATTTTATAAAGTTATTTATTAATATTAGAACATATTATTGTTAAATGGGTTTGACGATCTAGGACAAGTTCTTTTTAAGTCATTTTCTTTATCTGTCCATCTCTTAATATACCCACTTCTGGTTATAACTATATCTGTTTCTGACCAATTCTGTATTCGTCGATTTCTGGATTGGTCGACCCTCGGTACAGCCAGCATGCTCATGCACATGTAGTTGTAGTTGGAAAATGTTATGGAGCCCATAGCATTAATTAAAAACATTGATTAAAAAACTTACGAGGAAACAAGAGCCCAAGGGGAAATTATGTATGTAAGCTACATACATAAAATTTCTAATATTTATTCTAATTATTATGTTTAAAGTGGCCAGGAACACTTCAAAAGAGCTTAATAATAATATTCATAAAATCTTCTTTAGGTACGATTGCTTAGATTATGTACAATGAATTGCTTTACAAGTGCGATAATGCTAGCCTACTTACATTCATAAATTCCCCTTGGGCTCTTGTTTCCTCGTAAGTTTTTAATCAATGTTTTTAATGAATGGTATGGGCTCCATAACATCTTCCAACTCTCATGCACATGCTGGCTGTACCGAGGGTCGACCAATCCAGAAATCGACGAATACAGAATTGGTCAGAAACAGATATAGTTATAACCAGAAGTGGGTATAGTAAGAGATGGACAGATAAAGAAAATGACTTAAAAAGAACTTGTCCTAGATCGTCAAACCCTGTTAAATATACTGCTGCAGAAATATTTAATATGCTGTGCTGTTTAAACATTATTGCCAACCACTAGAAGCAGCTGTTTACTTTTCCAAAACCTCTTTAATTTTAAATGATACCCATTTTAATTGTATTGTTAAATTAAAATGATTGTTATAAATTAGCAGATCTACATAATATGATTAAATTATTCTCATTAAGATCTTTATTGGAGGGTCTGTAATGTTGTGTTGGTCAGTGTAAACTATCAATGCTGGTGATGGCGTGGAGCCAAAACATGCAACACTTGGCTGCCGTTAGCATACCAAGTTATTTTAAATGCTCTTTTCATTACACACATATTCAATGTATGAGGTTAACTAAACATTAAAAGTAAGCCTCACAATAAATCCTATAGGTACACTTACTCTTAATGTAACCACATCCTATTTCTATAGCAATTATAGAGCCTTAGCTTTGTGACTTTTTGTACACAAGCTATTAAGAGGAACAAATCAAATATACATTGCAGAGCAATGCATAATGCATTCTGCAATACATAATACATTCTTCTTTTTTTTCGAATAACAAAATAGATCCTACTAGAAATAATAAAATAGATCCTAATAGATATAAAATAAAATAGAACATCAATTTGTTCATGTCTCAAATGCAATCAGTCTGTGAATGCCTACACTGATGTATATTGATGATGAGGAGTTGGTCTGTGAGTACAGACAAGCCTGTCGGGCTACGTGTGCCACTTACAATTGTATCAAAGCTTTATTATCTGCTTTGCACTCCTGAAGAATGTCGTCTGCTTCCAGTACAGAGGCTAAAGTTACATTCTGAAAACAAATCATGAGGTACATTAGATTACCAATTCACTTCAATTGTGGTTTGTTTATAAATAATTCACATCGAATTTGGTTGAAGTACAGGTGATGCCAGATCATACCGCTTAATATAACTACAGGCAAGCATGTGCAATACACATACATTGAAAAATAACAACGAAAATACCCGAGTCAGGTTCTCATAACCATGAATATTTGAACGGATACGCACCTCTTCCTTGAGGAGGGAATTGAGCTCCCTCACGGCCATAAAATTTCCACTCCAAAACATAATTAAAATTAATAATTAAAACTTGTGTAACTAATCTAAATCCATAGAAAACTACGTTTTTAAAATTTTATCGTTCGACAATGAGTGCAACGATCCGTTTTCTTTCTCTTTGCTTTGACAAGATAGACAGTCTAGATTGACAATTTGAGAACAGTATTGCCAGCGAAATAATAATAGAAAATACTGTGGTTGAGTCTTTGAGTATCTAGAACGGGAGTTGCCAAGCGCTTCTGTCAGTACTAAAATCTTTCTGTCAGATTTCGAGGGGGGCGAGGTAATACGGTACAGCACACGTTTACATAATCACGCACACTAATGCAGAAAAATAAAGCGTCCATATAAACGCACACTAAAGTAAAAGCTGTACACAAACAAAAGAACACGCACACAAATATAGAATTAGTGTTGTTACACTATTGTCTAGTTACACACTAACACAAAAAAGTAGTGCTGGATGTATAAAGACCGAAAAACTAATGAATTCGAATGAATGAAATCAGGGTTGTTAAAATTATACAATGCTTTTTTGATAAAGATATTGTTTCTTACTGAGGGATTTTAGACATGCATTTAAATATAGAAAAAAATTTGTTCCGAATGAGAGAAAAGCGAAAAGTTGGTTTTCCTTTCATTTGACATTAACTAAGAACCATAATTTGTAATTGACGCCCCGTCTATTTGGGACAATTTTTTTTTTTTATTTTTGCAAATCGAAAAGTTTTCATTATCTATATCTATATGTTTTCATAGAGAGCAGGAGAAGAAAAGCGGCAGTTAGAATGAGAGAAAGAAAGACAGAAAATATATTTATTGTGATAGGTACAGGCAGGGTACAGGGATAATAAAATTTTATCTAGAACATTATGTAGATCAGGCCACCCCGCCGCCGTGTTTCATGTCATGATCAGTGCGGTGTTCCTGCGCTACCTATAAAAAGGGTATTTTTATATTATTAATATTAATAAATTGATGGAGAAAATTCCTACTAAAAGAAAAAACACGAGCTATCTATCATCACTTCGCTTGTGTCTTTCTGTATCGAGGTTGTTTTGTAATTCCTTTTTTTATAAATAAATCTGCTTCTGACTTATAATAGTATTCTATTATTTATACTATATTATTATATATCATTATTTGTGTCATTTTATTTGTTGTTTCTTATAAATCTATATTACATTTAATATGGAATAATTTATTGTAAATGTGACGTACACATTTTTTCCATAAAAAATGGATTCTGGTATCTGTATACATTTGCATAACCAATTTTCCTATATCAATAGATTTTTTGTTACAAAAAACATCGCATTTTACACAAAGTTTTCGTTCATTCCATCATTCGTTCAATCAATTTCACTCAACTTGTCCCCGCACTACGCCTTCTACCAAGGAATCACAAACTATATAGGGATACTACCAAGGAATAAAAATGTCGCAACTGATATTCTATTAAAATCGAAATTATACAATATAACAAAAAACAATTCAGAAAAATATCACTTACTTGTGATAGGAAACACTATGTACCCTTAAGTTGGATGTCTCCAATGGCCTTTTATACCCATAAACCGCACAATTCACCATTTTTGGTTAGCACTACCTCGCGACACGAAACGACAGCAAATGGCCGCGAAGTTACGAGTGAAGTAGTTTTATTATTCGTCTATGGTCAGTAAAGTCTTGTGACCAACAGAGGGGTATCCTGACCTTGCCAGCTCCCGTTCTAGATACTCAAAGGGTTGAGTGGTCCAGACTTTGAGTATCTAGAACGGGAGTTGGCAAGGTCAGGATACCCCTCTGTTGGTCACAAGACTTTACTGACCATAGACGAATAATAAAACTACTTCACTCGTAACTTCGCGGCCATTTGCTATCGTTTCGTGTCGCGAGATAGTGCTCACCACAAATGGTGAATTGTGCGGTTTATGGGTATAAAAGGCAATTGGAGACATCCAACTTAAGGGTACATAGTGTTTCCTATCACAAGTAAGTGACATTTTTCTGAATTATTTTTTGTTATATTGTATAATTTCGATTTTAATAGAATATCAGTTGCGACATTTTTATTCCTTGGTAGTATCCCTATATAGTTTGTGATTCCTTGGTAGAAGGCGTAGTGCGGGGACAAGTTGAGTGAAATTGATTGAACGAATGATGGAATGAACGAAAAATTTGTGTAAAATGCGATGTTTTTTGTAACAAAAAATCTATTGATATAGGAAAATTGGTTATGCAAATGATACCATAATACCATAAGAGATACGAAAATCCATTTTTTATGGAAAAATGTGTACGTCACATTTACAATAAATTATTCCATTTTAAATGTAATATAGATTTATAAGAAACAACAAATAAAATGACACAAATAATGATATTTAATAATATAGTATTAAAAATATAATATTATTATAAGTCAGAAGCAGATTTATTTATAAAAAAAAGGAATTACAAAACAACCTCGATACAGAAAGACACAAGCGAAGTGATGATAGATAGCTCGTGTTTTTTCTTTTAGTAGAAATTTTCTCCATCAATTTATTAATATAATTAAAATACCCTTTTTATAGATAGCGCAGGAACACCGCACTGATCATGACATGAAACACGGCGGCGGGGCGGCCCGATCTACATAATGTTAATCTAGATAAAATTTTATTATCCCTGTACCCGGCCTGTACCTATCACAATAAATACCTATATTTTCTGTCTTTCTTTCTCTCTTTCTTACTGCCGCTTTTCTTCTCCTGCTCTCTATGAAAACATATAGATATAGATAATGAAAACTTTTCGATTTGCATAAATAAAAAAAAATAATAGTCCCAAATAGACGGGGCGTCAATTACAAATTATGGTTCTTATTTAATGTCAAATGAAAGGAAAACCAACTTTTCGCTTTTCTCTCATTCGGAACATTTTTTTTCTATATTTAAATGCATGTCTAAAATCCCTCAGTAAGAAACAATACCTTTATTAAAGAAGCATTGTATAATTTTAACAACCCTGATTTCATTCATTAGAAATCATTATTTTTTCGGTCGTTTTACATCCAGCACTACTTTTTTGTGTTAGTGTGTAACTAAACAATAGTGTAACAACACTAATTCTATATTTGTGTGCGTGTTCTTTTGTTTGTGTCCAGCTTTTACTTTAGTGTGCGTTTATATGGACGCTTTATTTTTCTGCATTAGTGTGCGTGATTATGTAAACGTGTGCTGTACCGTATTACCTCGCCCCCCTCGAAATCTGACAGAAAGATTTTAGTACTGACAGAAAGCGCTTGGCAACTCCCGTTCTAGATACTCAAAGGGTCCAGATAACAATTTTACAATCTGACGATGACATTTTTGAAGTTGGCTTATTGCAAAATGTGTCAGCAGCCTGTTTGATCTCTGACAATCGTTTTTCTGAGTGTTTGATCAATTTATTGTAGATGGAGCTAGATGAAGCTGTTTGTCACGTTTGTCATATTTTATATTTCCTTTTAGGTATTTCAAATTTAATTTGACTTGACTTGACTTGACTTCTTTGATATGGCAATATGTGTCTGGTTTGCCAATTTTCTGCCAGTGTCCAGTTCATGGAAATGTCTTAGTCATGGAATGGAGGCAATTTACAATAATAATATGAGCATGAAAGTATGAATAACTTTTCTCTAAGTCTATGAATATGAGCGGTAATTTTTGAAAAACATCAAATTTTATTTTAGTATATCTCATCATTTGTTATTGTATGTATTTTTATCATTTGTGTGTTATTTCCATGAACTGGACACTGGCAGAAAAGTGGCAAACCAGACACACATATTGCCTTATCAAAGTAGTTAAGTCATCTCATCTGTAATTCAATTCATAGGTGATGATTACAAACGTTAGTAATTTGTGTTTGTTTTCATAGTGTTAATTGGTACTCTTATAGGTTTGAATGTTATAACCTCTATCAACTTTGACCCATGATTTACACAAGGTGTGGTGTTGTCATTTTTTAAATGTTCAATTTATTTGCTTTTTTTGGGGAGTACCTAAATAAATAAATAAAAACAAAACATTTTGTTTACATTGTTGTACTAATAATATAGTCACTTTCCTAACAGCTTCATCGCCAGCACCTCAGCCTCCTGGACAGACAGAGAGGCCGCGATGTCTTGCACTTTCTTGATTTTGCGCGGCGCTATGCTCTCCTGCGGGATACCTTTGCTTTCCACCAGCTTCCTCTTACTTGGCCTGCAACAATTACAAAATTACTTAAATGACGCTCGAATGAATTATTATACTTTTACATAATACTGGGTTCTAAAAAAAGTTCACCTGTGGAATTTCTCCTCTTCTGATTCGGAGCTTCCAGATGCTACACCTATGCTTTGTTGATCAGAAGGGTCTTGCTCACTGCCTTCTCCATACACCTTGTCTGGGTCCGGCAACCAGGAAAGATCAGGTCCATCTGACTCGGACTGGGAACCAAAGTCATCCAGTTCTTGCTCATCCTCCTTCTTCTTGTTTTTAAGTTTTCGTTTCTCTTCTTTGTGTTTGGCTTTGACCTTCTCTCTAAATCTGATCTTGTCAAACTTATCCTCTTCTTGTAAGACCTGTTTAGCTTTCTCAATATCAATACCACCCACATCTTCATTGATAAACTGCTTGGCTAATTCTGACTTGACATCTTTCTTTTCATCACCAATAGCTTCACCTTCCTCAGTAAATTTCACCTTGGTATTTACTTGAATTTTTTTCTTTAATATTTTTTTTGCAACTGCTGCTTTAGTGATAGGCTTAGCCTTCTTCTTGGACATTGGTTGTACTTCCTCTCGTGTATCTTCTATTTCTTCAACATCACCCTTTTTAACTTGAAGAAAGTCCTCATCACTATCATCATCTTTGTGGAAATCAATTGCTTCAAGTTGTTTACTTTTACTTTTGTCAGTTAATAAGGGACCTACCACTGGTTTTAGCTCAGCCTCTGACTCTGACCCACTTTCATCAGTGCTATTCATGTTTGTTTTTGCTTTCAATTTATCAACTACAGCTAGATTACCATTTTCATTTGGTAGACTGGTTTTCTTTTGGAATTTGTACATGAATTTTATTCTAGGTGGAATAATCAGCCCAAGTGATCTGGCATATGCATCTGTGTTCAGTTCTTGCACTTTGAATATCTGTTTATTCTTCATCAGGTATACAGACTTCACATAGCTGACAAATGCTCTCTGAGCAGATTGCTTGAGGTCAGTGTTGTCTGAGAGCAACCCTTCAATTTTCCTCTGAGGTGCCTGTACTTTAGCAGGATCAACTGAAATTTTGGTAATAGGAATTTTTGATGCTTGCAGGTCTTCAACAATTTGTTCTTCACTAGGCAGTAACATTAATAACCCTTCTCCTTTGCCAAAAACCCCTCGGGCAGTCCGGCCTGCGCGGTGAATGTAAGTCTCCACATCCTCTGGGCAGTCCATCTGTATAACCCAGTTCACTCTTGGGAAGTCGAGGCCTCTGGATGCCAGGTCTGTGGCAAACAACACCACATTTGATTTTCTACAGAATTCTTTATAGATTTTTTCTCTTTTTTCTTGATGAAGAGTTCCATACAGTGCCAGTAAGCTCACTCCTGGCCTTAACTTACAGAACAGCTCATATGTATATTTGACTTGTTTGCAGGTAGCCATGAACACTAATACTTTTTGTTTCAGGTGGTTTTTGATAAAAGACCAGAGTATGCCAAGCTTTTCGTCAATTTCACAGACAATGTAGCTCTGTTGGAGGGACTCTGGTGTGACTGTGGCTGCCTGCTCATGTGGGGCAATGTATGTGGGGAACTTTAAGCTAAGCCTGGCCAGGTCCCGGACAGATTTAGTCTGGGTCGCAGAAAATAAAAGAGTTTGTCTCTCCTGTGGCAAGTTCTCAATAATAGCATTCATAGTGGCCTCAAAACCCAAGTCCAAACATCTGTCTGCCTCATCTAGCACTAACATCTGAAGGTGGCTGCAGTCAAACAAAGGGTTCTCATCCATGTGTTGCAGCAGTCTACCTGGTGTGGATATCAATATATTTATTTGGTCCATTCTCTTTCGTTCAAATTTAAGATTTTGACCACCAATAATGAGACCTGCTGAGAAATCATGGAGGCCTCCTACTTTTCGCAAAGTCTCATATATTTGATAAGCAAGCTCTCGAGTTGGTGATATGACCAGGGCTCCGACACCATCTAACCTTGTCCATTTTTTACAAAATAGATTTTCCAATATAGGTATGAGAAAGGCAAGAGTTTTTCCTGAGCCAGTTTGAGCAGCCCCTAAAATATCTTTGCCCTGCAAGGAGTACCCTATGGACTGTTTCTGAATTTCTGTTGGAATTGAGTAATTATTATCCTTGAGTCCTTTCAAAGTTTTCTGAGACAGAGGAAAGTCTTTGAATGTTTTAATTTCATCAGGAACTATCTGAAAAGATAATGAACATTTAGTGGAAAATTAATTACAAGTAAGAACCTCAGGTTTAAGAATCAGGAAGGGCACCTTTTCGTACTGCGCTTGCAAATATTGTATGGCAGCATCTTCCTCGTCACTCTTTTTCTTTCTAGGTTTATACAACTGATGTTTCTTCCGCCTTCCTTGACTTCTAGTACCCTTTTCATTTTGTTTCATCGTGAGGAATTAGCCACAATAATTAATCCAAAAGCTAAAATTCCAAAATATACACGAACGAACGTCACGCACATGCTGTTTTTGATTGACGTTCAGGATCTTTGACAGTTTTGACGTTTCGTTTGTTTTTTCTTTTTCCTACGAGAAACCGGTAATTGAGAATCTGGCACCAGACACATTATTGCAATAAACCAATAAGTCAAGTCAGAACACAAATGGAGTGTTATATCAAGGTTCTATCATTAGGACTCAGATTAACATTAGGATGACAAACAGAATATGGTTTCGTTCGTTCATTCGAGGTTCATTCAATGATCAATCAATTATAGAAAGAAAACGTCAGACAACTTTTAAACAGTGTTTCCACATTGAGGGGAAGTTCCCCTTTTAAGGGGAAATTAGGATCCAGAGGGGAAGGAAAAGGGGAAAGACTATTATGAGGGGAAATTGCGGGAAATCATAGATAAAACCTAGCCAGATGAGAAAAGATGGCTCTAACTGCTACGTGATTGGTGAATTTTGACATTATCTATCAATGTTAGTTCCATTCTATTTCTGTGGCTTAAAATAAAACTTATGCGCTGACAGCGTAAACTGACTTGGAATAAAAGTTAAGTATACAGCTCCTATTATATTTTTGGTAAGGCTATAAGTAAAACACGAATTGTTTAGTTATACTTTATTCATGCTAAGTCAAATTTTTTTAGATTCGCTTGCAGTTGCATTGGATTGCACAAACTTAAGGTGTGGTATTTCTACCTGATTTTTCATTACTTGGTACAGTTACTCCCGTTCTTTTCAAGCCAGATTTTACACAGAGGATTGATGCAAGCGTTTCATTATCCAGCCTATTGCGTTTATCTGTTTTGATATTTTTCAGGTCACTAAATAATCGTTCAACAGCAGCGTTGGAAAAGCAGCGTTTTGTAGCAAGCTATACAAGAAAAACGTTATATGCCTTTTTTTAGGTGTGGCGTGTGGTGTCAAAACTAAAAACTACAGCTAAATAACTTTTGAGGGGAAAAAATCCGGAGAAGGGGAAATCTAAATTGATACGTGGGGGAATGAAATTGTTATAGTGGAAACACTGCTTTTAAATTTAATAAAAATTATTAGAAACAATTGAATACACGAAGTGTATAGACGTGCGCCTCCTCAACTTTAATTCACGTACCTGGGAAATAGAGTAAGTTTTAAATTTTCTAAAGTTTAAATCGCTCGCTACGATGATGCTTTCGTCTATACTATACGTAGTACATAATCAATTATCTGTTCAATCCGAATCTCTATTCTTAGTTTCCACTTTCCAGAAAGTCAGTAATCTTTTGTCCTTTGTGCTTCCTTTGTGTAGGAACTTCATATTTTAGACCGATTCAAATAAATCACAGCTGCGCAGTAGGAAGTGGTAGGTGGGCTCTAAGTTTACAAGTTATTTGAATCGCTTAATTCTAAAGTGAATTATAACTAGTTATTTATTTACCTACGCCTAAGTAGGGTAGGCAAGGAAACAAACAAGATAATAAACATCTCGCTTGTTTGTTTCCTTTGATAAGGAAACAAACGAAATGAATTCACTAGTTAAAGACATTTTATGGGAACAGCTAAATTAATTTGCTTGTTTGTTCCCTGGGTTAGATTTGATTATGTTTATTACGAGTCTATTACTTCGCCTTTGTTTTTATGTAGTTTTTGTGTATATATATATCCTATATATTATCAGGTTAAGTTTAAGTATAAAGGCCATATGCCCATAGAGATCTCCAAATTGTGATACTTTGTAGGTGTATTGTAGGTGGATTGCAGGGAAAAAACTTTCATCAAAGAAAGTTTTTTTTTCCCTGTTATAGAAGCAACCATTGTATGTCATATTAATTTGGTTCGAGTTTCATTGAATCATTTAGTTTGAGTAAAATTAAAAATGAATTTGCTCATTCATAACAGTAAAAATTATGATGACCGATGTTTCGTTCGTTTTTTTAAACTATTTTATCAGTATAATACATGAAGTTTACGAACTTCAACTGGGTACCCCCACCAGTACCTTTGCTTTCCATCCCATCTTTATTAAAAAGATAAGGTAGTTGCACTACCAACAGATGCATTTGGTTAGTTAAAGTTAAAACTAAGAAGTATGTCAACTAAATCCCATGAATGTTTAGGTGAGTAATTGTGCGGTTGTACTTACAGATAGAGTTGTTCAGAATGAAGAGTTTAGCAGCCCTCCTGTGCCTGCTGGCGACGGCGTCAGCCGTCAGCTTGCTGGACCTCATCAAGGAAGAGTGGACAGCTTTCAAGGTAGGACACTAAATCTTGCACAAATAAAGCATAGAAGAAGTACACATGCTACTATGAGCAAGCTTGTTTGCTTCTAGGTTTCATGGTTTCTTGTTTGTAACTACGTACCAACGTAACTAACGTACCTAGGTTGCATGCTCGTTTCTAGCATGATCTTCACATTTGCCCGAAGAAAGAACAAATACAGGTGCTTACTCAAACGGTCTACCATCCGTCTCTTAATAAATGCAATATACCTGTACAAATGTCTATACTAAAATCAAGTGCGCGTCACACCCGCTACAATACATAGGTTACCTGGAAATCAGACCTAAAACACAATGTTTTTTCATAATTAGATGCAGCACAACCTGAGCTACGAAAGTGAGATCGAGGACCGGTTCCGCATGAAGATCTACGCAGAGAACAAGCACACGATCGCCAAGCACAACCAGCGCTACCAGAAGGGGCTGGTGTCCTTCCAACTCAAGCAGAACAAGTACGGAGACATGCTGCACCACGAGTTCGTGCACCAGATGAACGGCTTCAACAGGACCGCAAGGTAACTGATCCACCTTCACTACCCACACTTCTTCATACCTTTACATTTGGAAATTTAAAATACCTACTACAGAGCCGAGGAACTCTGATACCATTGATATTAGTAACAAATTTGACTGTCACCTTAAAAACGTTTACATCGGCTAATTTAGTATTTGTAAGTTTCTGAATCAACACAATATCAGGCACATGTTGAGGTCGGTTCTTAATGCAATTATAATAAATCATAAAAAGTTGCTTTATTCAGACTCAGTCCATAAAAAACTACAATTATGTATATTAAAATTACACATAAATATTAAAATTATTTTAAAACTTAGAGTTCAGCAGTCAATCAACACATGATGCAACATTAAAATTAGACCATGTTCCCACAATTTTGCTTATTGTTTATATGCTCAATTATTGTGTTTGCACGGATTCAGACAAGGTGGCACTAATCTATTTGACAAGGAAGGGGGTGGTTCTGGCTGGACCAAGGCTGGACCCCGACGAGACATCCACGTCTAGTTTTGTTTTAGGATTTCTCGAGATTAGTTTTTTTTATTCATTAGGTTTCACAAGAACGTGACCACAGAACAAGTCAAGGGCGAGTGTATAGTTCGTGCGCTCAGGGTTTCGTACATTTGTCGTTTATGCTTATAAATACTGTACATTAGGTAGGCACAGTACATTACTCGACTCTTCAATGTTTTTTTAATAAGTCCAAAAAAACCTTTCCTATGAGTAAATATTCGTTTGAATTCAGTTATTTGACCATTGAATCTGGCAAAGTATTATGAATTAGTCGATGGCGATCGTATCCAAGTGGGCAAACAGACATACGTCGATGACCCTCCAAATAATTTTGGTGTTGATGAAGCTTAAACTTCGAGTAAAATAAACGGTACCTGCCGCCGTGCTTACTAACATCACGCAGATGCCAGGCTGTTATGGATAACGGAGTAGAGCGGACACCTCACTGATATCTACGTACGTATGATTAACTAGTTTATCTTGTTTCATTATGGTAACTTATTTATTCTAGAGTCTACCATGACGACGTCACGTCGTTATTCAACCATAAAAGAAAAAATATCTATCATTGTGTTTGTTGTTATTCTGTTATTTATTGTGTTGTGTTGTGTCGTTTATTAAAGTTATCTTATCAGCTTTTCACCTAATTATTACAGATGGGATGAGCTTACTTATTAAATAACCTACTTAGATTGCAAATACATTATAATCGTATAGCGATGTTAGGTATAGGTAGAATATTTATATACATTACATCACATCACCGCGCCGCGCCGCCGCGCCGCACCGACCGCACCGGTACCTAATGTACCTATATAGTACTGTACTGATTGTACAGGCACTGAATAACTATAACAGTACTAACATACAGAAGGCGCACTCCGCGGAATCCTTTAATTAAAAAGCTACTCTGCCACCCTACAATACAGTGCAGTTCAGCTCGCACTGCGCTGGTAACCCGCCCATAAATTTGCTGACCTTTTCTAACATTCAGTTATTCATCAGTGGAGCGAATGAGATTCATCGCGAAATTATTTAATTAGTTGAGATTTTTCGGATTCTTTGTAGAAAAGTATTATTGCATCGAGCCCCGAATATTTCAAAAACTTTTGTTCGAGTGTTGAGTTTGGTCTGGTATGCCAGCAACAAAGACAATAAAATCTAGAAATACAAAAATGACAAAAACAATTTTTTGAGACTTTTCGGATGTTTGGTAAGTAACCGCGAACCCCGAAAATTTTGGGGTGTTAATTTTGGAGTTAAGTAAGAAGGTGACGCATTGATAAACAATTATTTGAAATCGGGAACCACGCCCCCATGTGACGCGGTTTGCTATCGGGCGCTCGGGCCGCTCCGATGTAGCTCGCGCGCTTCTCGGTCGTGCGCTGGGACATAGACGTCATGGAGTCGTCTTACCTTTATTTATATTTTATATCCATTTGAACATTTTATACTTTTATAGGGGAGCTGATATTTTTTGGAGGTCCTAATCGATAAAAACATTATTTGACGACGCCTGTGTCGAGGTTTCAACTTTTGCGTCTTTCGCATCAGGTCAAACATTGTGTGATGAACATATAAAGTGAACATACCTACTACATACAAACGCCTGATTTTATTCACTGCTTCCACTCTTATTCGACTTTGGTATATTCTGTTCTGACATATAAATATAAATAATGCTGGACAATCCACACAGCAAGTAGACATAATATAAGTAAAACCAAAAGTAAGAAGTAGGTGTCATGTGTTTAATAAATTTCGTTGCTAATATAATTATCATTTAAATTTCGACACTGATTATATAATTTAAGTATTCAATAAGTTATCCAATTATTGAGGACATAGTGGGTATTTTGCAGTCAATATTCTGAAAAAGCCATAACATAATCTGAACTATCTACAATAGCAATATCGTCTGCGTCAGCAAAATCGTCAACTTCAGCAGTTTTATCAGTGTCAGCAACAGTATCAGAATTTTGTCTTTTGGTTCTTTTGAAATATTAATAATATTTGACGCACAATTTTCCTTGCTATGTGCAACCACGTACTCCGGATCACGAATTGGCTTATTCCTTATATGCCTGGGATCGACTAACTCAGGAAGGAAACAATCGTAATAGAATTTTAGCAATTTTGGTTCCATCACGTCTGCCCAGTACATGTCATCTTTTTCAATGATTTCTGTTTTTATTTTATTGTCGCCATACCAAATTCCAAGCAAATATTGATTATTTTTGCAGATATGCAATTGCACTTGAAAATAACAAACCGATTTTTTGTTAATCACTACTTCTGATTTTTTTTTTTTATAAAAATGCATTTTGTTCTGCTGATCTAATTGCGTCTCAGTCTGAAACATAAATAAAACAATAATTATAATATGTTATGATTAAATTATTAGCATTCCAGGTCATGTAATAAAATATCGAAATAATATACAAACTTTCTATTGTTTTAGGAGTATTTTGTTCAAAATAACATGAAAGTGTATTCTGATCCCTTGGAGCCGTCCTAAAAAATACTATTATTAGCTATAACTTCGCCAAAGACTGTGATGGATTTGCCCAGCATTGAGCCATCATAAAAGATAAAAAAATACCAAAAAGTCGCTTTTTTGAACAAAAAAAAACTTACGTGAGCGTCACATTTTCTAATTCTGCATAAGACGATGACATTCTTGTCTTCTGCAAAATAAAATTCTAGTCACATTCACACACGAATTATTATTATGAAGTCTCCGTGTGCTAAATAATACGTAAATACCCTTCTAAAGAATCTTTTGTCATCGTTTCAGTTTCGCCTAAACCCAGAGACGACTCCATGTTTTTTCTTTGTTCGGACAATTGTTTCCTAGAATGTTCATGTTAGATTTTTATTTTGTAGGTAACCGCGTAGGAATAAATACTAAATAAACTTTATAATAAGTTATTTACAATTACTTATAAATAAAACAATAATTGATAAACCTAGTGCGAGTGAAAAATATAATAGGTATGACATTTACTTACCTTTTCTTGACCATTTCTTTACATTTTTCAATATACAAAGATTTCATCTTCATTTTAGAAATTTTCCCCATTTTAAACACTTTACTCAGAGGATAATATTGACGATATTATATACTAGTGTGCAGAAAATCGATTGGCACAGGTCCGACGCTGACAAAATGGTCCGAAGCGGACTGAAGGGGGGCCGTCTGCATACAAAGTGACGCCAGAGCTAGCTTGGAAGTAAAAGTCGTAAGCGCCAGAACGGGAATTCTCGTTTAAAATAAAAACTTGATAATTATGTAAAATCCAATTACCATTTTGTAAAGGGGGTATAGTATAGACTAATCTGTGCAGAAAATTTAGAGGCATAAATCGGTTCCGTTCACCTGTAAAGTGAGAATCTATGTTTTTATGGAGCAGTTTTTGGGATTTTTTTTCTGCTGTAATAGTTAACCAATCGTGAAAACCAATTACCAATTTGAAGTAAAAACATGACAAATTCAGGACATAAATATGAATTCCAAATGTTTTGTTATTGCTGAAAAAAGTAGATTGCACTGACCCCAAAATCGTCAATGTGTCGTCTTACGAGCGGAATGAGCCAGCGGGTGGTCATGAGGTAGTATAAAAAAATTCTAATAGTGAGTGGAATGAGCGCCGATATTTTGTAGATTTTGCGGCCGCTGAAAATGGTTGAGAAATTGTGAAATTTTCGGAAGGCTGGTAAAAATCTCAGAAGACTACTATCTGCGTTGCTTTGCAGTTGGCAGGCAGGGTGCTAGGGTGCCCCCCTTGGCGACGCCCCCTTGGGCGTAAGAAAACTTCGGTTGTCGCCATGCGATTTGTATTTCGACGAGTTCAGTCTGTCGAGACGAGAGTACGAGTGAAAACAATAGGAGAAGGCCTATAAAATGTAGCTTCAGAGTTTCCAAGCTATGTATATTTAGCGAAAATAAATGAAAAACTGTCGCGATTTTTTCCACATTTTTCTTCTATAATTTTATGGTTCGTATAGTAACCGAGTCACCGCTTTCCTACATCAATGCCAATTTCGTCAATTTATAAAAATATTTTTTCAAAAAATATTGTTTCGAGTAGGTATTTTAAATCCGCTAAACTGCTGCACTTGTTTCAACCTAAGCATCTTACCCCATGTATGACACATAATGTAGATACTACCTAATAAACCTTTATAGTCCCATAAAAAGATAAAAAATGCTCCGCCTTTTGATTAGATTTCATTAGATTTTAGCTTGATTTTAGTGGTGTTTGACAGCCCTGGCTGTATAAACCCGTCCAGACCAGACGGGTCGGCTGTGCGCCTACGCCTAGCCTGATACAGTAGTATTTACCTACTTAGTACTAATGAACAGAACAAGTTCTGTCAATTATTGACACGCAATAGGGGGCGTATATCACATCTGCTATTATTCTTTTGTTATTATGATATGAGTAGAAACAGTCACACCAAACCGATAAATATCTCGTGTATTATAGGTATTATGTGCCTACCTACTTTATGATGGATGTGTAATGTGAGCATCTATATTCAATAACTAAATAAATAAAAATATTTTCCGTGTACCGATCGATACCGTACCTACCTATTATAGTCTACAGCTATGTGTACCTTGAGAGCCTATAGGCTGGGCGCGGGGCGAGCGCTTGTGTTGTGAAACCGGTAACCTTGCTGTATGACCATCGTATTGTTGTGCCGCGCTCTACTCCAATTCAATGTCAGACAAGACCACGTAAGAATAAATTAAGGAACTTATGAATGACTTACTCCGTGTATCGGCGAGACTGTGACTGTGACCTGTCATAATCATAATAGTAAGAGATGAGTTTGCCTACGATTTGTATTTGTAGGACAGGTAGTCAGAAATCAATTGACACAAGCGCTTCTATCAGATCTATTTATATCTATATCTATTTGGAACAATTAGTAGTAGCGCTGTGTTCGGCGGTTCCCCTGACAAGCTGAAGAGATGCTTTACGTTCAATTCCCTTATTCAAGAAGTAATCATTAATTAAGAAAATAATTACCAAATAAAAACAAGTAGGTACGACAAGTGCTAGTGTAACTCGCGCGCCGAGGGCGCCAAGAGGTCGTCATATACGTATGTACTACCTAAACGACAACTTAGTTTGCGGCTAGATGATGCTGTGTGGATTGTCCAGCATTATTTATTTAATACTAGCGGCCCGCCCCGGCTTCGCACGGGTATTAAACAAAAATTTCAGAAATTATACACACTAAAACGATGGGTTTCACAGTTTTCATACGGATCTTTACTTTTTTTAACAGCATTGGGGTTTTTGACATTGACTCGACATTCCAAAACTGACACTGGCCGTAGAGAAAAAGCAAGCACCGTGCGCTATACAACCTCTTTTTCTATTCTGACGCGCCATAATAGAAAAAGAGGTTGAATATACAGCCCACGGTTCAATTATTGAATTTTTCATGCGGATCCCTAACTTTTTTGAAAATATTATATAGCCTATGTTCATCACGGAAAATTAAGGATTCTAATGGTGAAATAATTTTTTAACTCGGTCCAGTAGTTTCTGAGCCTATTCAATTCAAACAAACAAACAAACAAACAAACAAACAAACAAACAAACAAACATACAAACAAACAAACAATCAAATCTTTCCTCTTTATAATATTAGTATAGACTAATAACATTATAATGATTATTATTATATCAGTCCGTCCCGGCTTTTCGCTATACTTTTACACACACTTACCTACACGAGTTACGATATTTAATTTCTTTATAATGGAACCCTGAATTTTGTAAAATATAGATGATAATACTTATGATAATTGCTAATTTCTTTACGGTACACAGGCACGGCAAAGCTATCCGCGCCAGCAAGGGCGCCGGCGCCGGCAGCCGCGGCTCGGCGTACATCGCGCCGGCGCACGTGGCGCTGCCGGCGCAGGTGGACTGGCGCAGGAAGGGCGCCGTCACCGAGGTCAAGGACCAGGGCAAGTGCGGCTCCTGCTGGTCCTTCAGCACGGTCAGTACGCTACACTACACTGCTCTACTCTCTCGCACATTGCGTCCTCCCAGCGCGACCCCTTTACGCTCCTATATCTATACCTACCTCCTAATGATAAAACTCAATAAGGTTGGCATGATGGGAGGCCTCATCTCCACCTGGCCTGGTAAGGCGGCGGCTGTGGTGATGGTTGCTGCAATTATATATATTTGCTAGTCCCCAGGAGGGCAGAGTGCGCCAAATGCCAGCAGCATTCATTGCCACGTTGCGTTGGATGGCGAAGCTTATTCGCTGACGAAATAAAAGCTCTCAATATATTATTATTATATTATGATCTTATTTCCAAACATACAGAACCATTCAGCAGTCTAGACGCGAAATGATAACAAAAGTTGAAACTCGAGTCACATTAATTGAAATGCGACTCCGTCGTGTTGATGAATGTTTAGTTTAAATGCATTCAAGCACTATATGCAGGTAGCCATTATGTACCATTGAGTGGACGTTCACATCACAATGATTAACCTCACGTCGAATCTACTTGAGACTTGTATAGGCACGTATAGGTGTTGTATAGATCGAAAAAACCTCACAGGATTACGTCATCCGAACAAACCAGTTCGTGGACGCGTGAAGTGAAACCCTACAGTGATCGCGTTAAAAGCCGATCAAAATGCTCGATAACTTCCCAGAAACGGAATAAATTAAAACACTTGTTTAGAAATTCAATGCCTTTCTGTAACCGATCGAACAAAGGAAATGAACTGTCCTCAAAATGTGTGACCCCTTCAACCTATTTACCTAATTGCAAGAAATTATTAGAAATGTGATCGATCAACTTCCGCATTTCGTGACAAAGAAGGTTCATGTTCTGGAACGAAATAATGTCGACGTCTGTTTTGTGTTGCTTCCATAACATCCATCGAGTCATACCTACCCTACCTACCTACCTACCTAACGATTATTCACGAGGTGATTCATCGCACTCGCACATGATTGTCTGCTTACTTAATACAATATTAATTAGAATGAAGCTTCATATACTTATATACCATTAGCCTGACGCTAGGTATTTAACTACCTTAATGTGCATGTTTACAATGAGAGCGTGATTAAAGCGAACGATAATAAATAATACAAGAGATAATGTTATGATTATCAACAAAATATTCGCTCACGGCGCAGGGTTTTCTACTAACATAGCAAAAGCAACATTGTTTCAGTCAGTGTGTTGTGAGCTCGCAAATGTTAGTTAGTATCTATGAGAGTGTATTCAAAACTACTTTGGGAAACATCCGACGAATGCCTAGCAATATGCAGCTATACATTATTGATTAGATCATAGTTTTTATAATATTATATTATGAAATTTTATTTTTTATTTTATATTTCTTTGTACGACAGACAGTACATAGTTATCTAAAGAGATACAATAAGAATTTGCTTAGACCAGTAAAGTCTCCATTATATAGATACATTTTTCACATATAAACTGCGAACAGACAGACAGAAATAGGCGTATCGAGTGGAAATCTTCTCGTTTTAGGCTAGGAATGCGATTTAATAAAAAAAATTATACAATATAAAAAAAATCTAACAAATATTGAAAATTATTTTAATCAATACCTAAAAAAACGTTCTCTCACTAACTAACCCAACCTTAGATCATTGTTGCCTGCCGGTATTGCGGACAAGGGGTCTGGTTACACTTTTAAAATTAATTTATAAACCTAATGTATGATTCATAGAGAAACAAAAATGCAATAAATAAAATATAGTGAAACGTTGGTTTATGAACAGACTGGAGCGCTGGAGGGGCAGCACTTCCGCAAGAGTGGTTTCCTGGTGTCGCTGTCGGAGCAGAACCTGATCGACTGCTCCACGCAGTACGGGAACAGCGGCTGCAACGGCGGCCTCATGGACAACGCCTTCAAGTACATCAAGGACAACGGCGGCATCGACATGGAGAAGACTTACCCCTACGAGGGCATTGACGACAAATGCAGGTACCGCCTGCACACCTCGCTCCACTTACTTATATAGTACACGTTGATTGTATTCATGATCCGTCTGGCACGTTTAATACGTCTCGTATTCAATTATGATCCTTATTAACGAATACGTATTTAAAAATGTAAAAATAACATATATTCGAACATCCTTCTTCCCCGCATCCATCATGCATGAATGATGAAACCAAACGGGTCGGTTGTATTTGAGCCTCTCCTTCGTCAAGCTTTGAATCCGTGCCTCGCGTCTATAGCGACTGTCCTATCTTAACAGTGCAATAGTATAAAGCAGTGATGCATCGTGTCGTGTCGTTCCGGCAGATACAACCCCAAGAACTCTGGCGCGGACGACAGCGGCTTCGTGGACGTGCCGGCGGGCGACGAGGCCGCGCTGCTGGCGGCCGTGGCCACCGTGGGGCCCGTCTCCGTCGCCATCGACGCCTCGCAGCAGAGCTTCCAGTTCTACTCCGACGGCGTCTACTACGACGAGAACTGCTCCTCCACGGAGCTCGACCACGGGGTCAGTATCACTACCCTCACCCCTTACCCCCCCTCCCCCCCCCCCCCCCCCGGGTCCCGGCTGCGCACGCCGCCGCTTCTATGCAAACTTACAGCAGGCTTAGAACTACTTTTACTTCTCTATCTTCTTTAAATAACAGCCAAACTTTTGCATTTGTATTGTTTTTGCTTTGGAAAATGTGAAACAATAAAACTGAGACAAGTAGTAGGTACCAGCAACGTCTGCGTCTCGACGTAGTTAATATTGTTATTCAGCGCTTATCGCAGCATTCACAGAACGATAATGATTTCCGAGAATAACTGCTTGGTAAGAAAACTTATTAGCCACCTTTTTGTTATAGGCAAATAGGTTAAATTCTTAATAGTCACAATCTTTTTGTATGAATCAATGAACGGAGTAAACATTAATTATTTGAAATAAATAGATGGGTAAACATTACACGACCAAGTGCTGTTTTTAGAAGTTCCACTTAATTCATAGAACTTGGCAGGATTACTGCACCTATGCAAATAAATACTATGAGCGTCGGTTACCTATTCAAAACATCAAGTAAAGTTCATTTCAACAATCTGATTTTCATCAAATACAACGTGGGCCGCATTTGATAGATTATAGGGACTAGCGCAGCCATGAATATAATCCCGTTATAAATGTAAACATGTAGGCAGATGCTGAAGACAGTGCGCTATGGCGCTCATTAGGGGAGGCCTATGTCCAGCCGTGGCCCAACGTAGACCGATGATGATGAAATGTAAAGTGTATTGTAATAATCTGTTGTAGAGAGAGGCAAGTAGGTAACCGGTTGGTTTTGTCCTCAGGTGCTGGTGGTCGGGTACGGCACGGACGAGGAGGGCGGCGACTACTGGCTCGTGAAGAACTCGTGGGGCCGCTCCTGGGGCGACCTCGGCTACATCAAGATGGCGCGCAACCGGGACAACCACTGCGGCATCGCCTCCTCCGCCTCCTACCCGCTCGTCTGACCACCACACTCACTGTTCACTATCCTCGCCAATGTCACACTTGTCATTACCCACTCATTGTTAAACTTGCCCACGCGGTTAGTGCCTACTAGCCGCTCGTCACTACCTTCAGGGCGTGCATTACTACCTGCGTCAACTTCAACGGGATCTTATGATATTATAAGCGAAATCTTTTGAATGCCTAAAGATATTTAATTAGTGATTAGATTGTGCTAAGTATATGGGAGAAGTATTTTATATTATTTTAATTCCATGACTCTAAAGGAGAACCTAAGATCGCATTTTACTTCAACATTGTATAGATAGATAGTTTTGTTTCATTACATTCCATCAGTTTGTTTTCCATTGTATGTCTCGGTAAGTATATTTTATGAAGGTCACTTTATACTCATTTCATACAAGAGTCTAAAAATAAAGTTAGTTAAGTAAAGTTTATTACTAAAGTGTTCATTCAATTACGATGTACATGTGATACTTATGATATTAAATATTTTAAATTATTTTTGTGTTTTCGTTTTCCCCTAGCTATGTGATTAGATACCTACCTATGTGTAGATACCTATGTCGCCCCGGGATCGAAGAATCGGTACATTTGTAGAATGGCAAATTGTATTACAATCGGGTCTACTCTACAATCCAACTCTGAGATCAAAAGAAAAGGACATATAAAGCAATTCTATCAGATCTGCATGGTTCTTTATATACTTATGTATAGGTACCGTTAAAACCTTAGTATTTTTTCAAAGTCAAATAGCTTGTTATTATGTTGTTCTGCTGTTGTAGAATAATTTTGGAAACTTAGAGGTAAATAATGGTGGACACTGAATACACCACACACTCAATCTAGCCCCAAGCTAAGCTACCTATACTTAGTACAATAAATACTAGTAGATTCCTAGCCGAGATGATGTCCTCGAATAGACTACTAGGTAGTATTTAGTCTTGAGCCTTAGGTTAACCCGCCGGTGAAGTATACCTATACCCATAGGTATGTATGGGCACATATGTAGGTAGATATATGCTTCACATATGCTTCCTTTTGTTATTACTAACCTCGTAGGTAGTACCTAATCTAATTAAAGACGTCTCCGGTTGATAAGACAGTCACGCGACTATCGAAGACCACGGTAGGTAGGAGCGGCTATCAGCGCAGCGCGGCTGGGGCGGAGGGAAAGTCAATTGGGGCCACGAAACTGCGTATTAACCAATCGGTTCGAAACTGTGTCGCATCAGGTCTACTTACAATGAGCGTAGTAATTAGTGAGGTAGGTATAGGTAAATCAATAGGTACCTACCTACCTTACCCTAGCATTCAAATAATAAAATTTTAATTAAAGCAAGTTGCATCCATCGTCTATAAGTATTCAAATACTACCTACATAATTATGTATTCTATTGTCTAGTCTTACAGATACCTAGTACCTTTACACAATTAAGTAGGTATTTAGTAAACTTGGTAAGCACGCGTATCATAGTACCTATAAATAATAATGTTATTTGGTAAATACGTTTACTTAGAGTTTACGACTAAACATAACATAACACTAAGTCGTAATAAGCACAAAAATATCTGAATTTTTTAATGTTTCAAATAAATAAATTAATAATTCCGGACAATCACACAGCATCACAAATCTTGGTCAGTAGGTAGGTACAGGAAATAAAATATAAGGAAGTGTCAGATGTCACTGTTCCTCGTAGTTTGGGTAAATAAGCACTAGGTACATAATCCTATCACTGCATCACATCACATCACGACGTACAATAGATAACCAAATGTCTCTAGGACAAAGTTTATCAATACCTATACCTAATATAATAAAATTGGTAAGGATGACGAAATAAGCACAATAAGTACTTACTGTTTACTCCCGCTATCTACTGGTTGTTATTATTGGTGTGCATCAGGTACTCCAGCAAGTTTCTTCTAGAGTTGAGTTTTACAAATAACTCGTGCATTAAGTTGTGTAAATATGCGCCAAATAAAAAACGTTTTTAGCAGAAAAGTTGTAAACGAATGACCACAAAAGTGACATAGGTGTACATGGACAGATTTTACGTATGTAGGTACCTACTCAATATTTTTATTACAGATCATCATCAGCCCACTGCTGGACATAGGCCTTCCCTTGTTTTGTACACCTTCGGATATTATTGTCCGCAACAGACGTGACAATCACAAAATTTGTCTTGCTAATACGAAAACCAAAATGATGAGCAAGAGCATCTTTGGTCTGGCTCCATCTATATACAAGGTGTAACAAACTATGTGTACTAAGCCGAAGGGGGAGGTTTCAGACCCCAATGGTGATCAGTTGTGGGGGGGAGATAATTAAAAATTCCTATTTTTCGTTTCCCATACAAAAAGTTTTAAGTTTAAAAAGTAACAACCCTATCCGGGTAACCTATACATACCTACTACCACTGCAGGTAGGTAGGTATTTATCTTCGTAGAGTTCAGGGGCGGGAGACTACCTAATCTATCTATCTTCAACTTCAACTTCTTTTTTTTATGGCAATCTATCTATCACTCTACATCTGTGACCATACTGACGTCATTGTCACAGGTACAAGAAACCGCTGCCTTTAGGGTTGTCACTTCGTAAAAAATCAGCTGTCCATGTTGAAACTTTGATGCAGTTTTTTCTGAGATACCGATCGAAATTCTAAAAGTCGTTGAACAAAAGTTGGTCCCCGGGGGGGTGGGAATTCACCCCCTTTCGCTTAGTACACATATTTTGTTACACGGTGTATAGGTAATAAATTACCACAGTGTATAAGGCTGCTGCCAAATTTTGAGTTCCAAAGAAAGTTAAAAATTATTCTTTTAAACAAATGCTATGATATAAATGAATTTATTATTGATAAGGATTTTACATCTTGACATTCGTTATTTTTTAAGTTTTATTATTATTATTCAATATCTATCTTAACTGACCATATTATTTTTCTTATTTCACATAATATTTAAATTAAAATTTTATTTTTCTGTAGTAACTTGTGTACTTAATTTTAATCTTTATGACTTTGTAAATCAGCAGTGTACATTGAATCACATTTTATACTAGAACACCTCTTTGTACTTACACATGTATTTCACGCAATAAACAATACTTTACATGACTTTACTTTACTTTACCTAATGAGCGCCATAGCGCCGTCTTCAGCTTGTCGCATCCAGCATCTGCCAGCAGTCTTTCGCAGATCGTCATCCCACCTGGCCGGAGGGCGTCCTACACTACGTTTACCAAGTCGCGGTCTCCACACAAGAACACGTTTACCCAGCGGTTATCGGTTCTCCGCGAAATATGGCCGGCCCACTGCCATTTCAGTTTGCTAATTCTCTGAGCTATGTCGATGACTTTAGTTCTCTGTCGGATGTATGTATTCGTTATTACAGTACAGATATTATTTATGAAACATTACAATACAAAGTAACAAACCTATGCATGGTGAGGAAATGGAGGATGGTACAGTCAGCGTCATCGTTTGATATGAGCGTCTAGTAGTAGTTAGTAGTAGTAGTAGTTAAAATAATCTGAAAAACATAAAAGCAATTTGATGTACGCAGTTCGAATCATCATACTATTGTAAGCACCCAAGGTGTTCATAAAATTTTACTACCTACTGTTTCATATTTATATAAGCAGTCGGGGGTGTTCAAAATTATCTTAGCAAACAAAGGTAGTAGGTACGCAAACTCTTTTGAGTGAATATTTGAAATGTCTTTGACGATACAATCTTTTTCATTTCTTCCACTAGTGGACAAAAAATTTAAGTGAAGAGAAATCAATAACAAATTATTTCTTTTTTATAATAATTATCTGTATGAAATTTGACTTGTCTAAGTGCTTATTTTGTAAGCTTATAGAAATAAAGTTATTGAATCTGAATCGAAGGTACATTTTATGCACAGATAACTTTGAGAGCTTTGTTTACTAATATAATTTGAACACGTTGGATGCTTACAACAATATGATGATTTAAAATGTGTACATCAAATTGGTGTTATGTTTTGCAGATTATTTTGACTACTCTAGACGCACATATCAATTTAACGCTGACTGTACATAAACATAACTGAAACCTTTTTACGTTTTCACAACACATTTTATTGGAAGAGGAAAATAATAAATAAATATGTATTTACAAAAGTCTTATTTGGCAGCTAGACACGGAGATAGAACACCTAGATACTGACTACCTACTAGTCAATTAATAGAGATATTATATAACTGTTGAGTCCACGGCATCTATTACTAATGGTACTTATAACCTACCACTTTGTACAAAATCTATAATAAAAAATATTAAACAATAATCTTAAAGCTAACTATTTACAGACAGAGTATAAGTAGCGGCACGTAACTTAGCGCTGACCGTTATTGCGCAGAAGTAAAAAATAAGGTACCTGAGGGGAGCTAGCGGGATGAAGGGCGGGCGTGCTTAGCGCCGATTGGCTCTCCACTCCAGTCGCATGACGTTCCTAGCTCTGATACGACGACGCTCCGCGCACATCCAGTAGTACAGTCCCGTTCTTAATTTTATAGTTATTGTTGTTGTTTTCTGTTAAGTTTGAATTTGTTTGTTAAATTTAGTTTTTTAAGTTTGTTTGTGACTTTAAAGTGAATATGACTACCGCGACAATATGAATTCGACATAAAAATAATGTCATTAACATTATTTAGCTAATAATACTTTATTAACAAAGAAAATTACAAATACAATAAAATAATTAAAACTAGTATTTACAATTATTGAAACAATTGATAATTAAATAATAAAATTAATTAGTAATGCCAATCATTAATTAAAGGTATAATTGTTTTGCGTGCGCGACAGTACACATGCGCAGATATCCCCTCCACGTATCGTTCAGCGCTCAAGTTACGTGCCGCTACTTGTACCTTACTAACGCAGACAAATTGTATAACTAGAAAAACTTTTTACAAAATAAAATGCCTCGAGTCCAGTAGGAAGAACTGTCATGACATGTATAATAAGTGGTACCTTCCTACCTAACAAAGGAAGTACTCATTACATTACGCAATAGTCGTTCGCTCTAAGTAAATAATTATCGGCGGGAAGTACACACTTTCATTTGTATTGAAGCTGTGGGCAAGAACTCACACAGTTATAGGTTTTTTAACTTGACAAACACTTTCCTGTAGCACATGTAGCCACATCGTAATTTGTTTGTAGTTTAATTTTCTATCGTATCGACAAATATCCTTATCACATATTATTTACTCATTTACACTAATGATCAGCTTGACCTATCATTGCCTTTAGATATACATAGGTATTAACATAACACGAGGCATTTCTGTATGGTTTGTGCCAAAAACCATTTTTGACCCCTTACTAAGATACATCAAGGATTTCACAACTAAATCCAGCAACAGAATGGTATCTCCTCCGCGTGGCAGTTTACTTTTCGATTAGCTATCTATAGTTAGGTAGGTAGGTGCACTGCACTGAATGCCCGCTGAGACTAGATTCATGTAAGTAAAGTGAGCGAAGAGGACGACGCTATGTGTATGTATAGTGTACAGGGATCTATTTCTTCTTGGGTTTCTTGGGGTTGCGGCTGCGCGACTTGGCCTTGCACAGCGGGCAGATGGGCGCGTTGCGGTGGATCTGCTGGTGGCAGGACAGGCACGACTTCATCGGCGGCGGCTGCTGTCTGTACACAGTACGTACACGATGCATCAACATTTACGATTCTAATGGTGAAATCATTTTTCAAATCGGTCCAGTAGTTTCGGAGCTTATTCCAACAAACAAAAAATCAAATCTTTCCTCTTTATAATATTAGTATAGACAGATGTGCCTTTGCCCCAATCATACTCTACATAACAAACACTGCAGGGCTTGCATTTAATCATTCAGCGTCTACTAACTTATGCTAAGTGACTTCTGACTTCATTGTTACGGCAGTGAACGTCTGGCTTGCCAGTTTCCGGCAGTTCATGGAAATGTCATAGTGTCGGAATGGAGGAGTGGATGCAGTAATATTATGAGTCAATTTTGGTTCTGCATCTGGTTCAATACGATTCTACCAACAATGTCAGTTTCAAATGCATTTATACATCGAATTACTATTCGTATAAGTGCATGCTATTCTAGATTTCCTGTAGACAGAACATTAGTGCATAGAGTATGTACAACTGGTGACACTACCTGGTGGTAATATGAAACAGGTTCGCGGGAATCTAAAACAGGCAACAATCTCTCAGAATGTTAGCTCGGTAATATTTGTATTTATTCTATTCTATATACCTACTGAAAATTATGTCATCTCATCTAGTAACTAAGCTTCTTTTGTGAGAGAACATAAATATACATATTTGAATTTACATAAATATTAATCATCAAATAACTTAATGAGAACAATTTTAGCAGTGATAGATAATGGAAATAAAAAAGGCTAAACAAAAATTACAAATGAAGATTAATAAACAAAATAAAATTATAAGGAGAGGGAATGAAGGGGAGGAGGGGTGCAGGAGGAGCTGTGACACCAAACAACACGACGATGTGCGATCTAACCATAACTAACATAAACTGCTGCATACCATGTCTTCTACCGTTCGAGATTAATTAGTTCTAAATGTTTGTTTATCCAACTAATGGATACAACCTCAAATCTAATCAATTCGGCCGACTCAATACAAACAAGATGCCACGTAGTAAAATGTGAATGATAAATCAATACTTGGCTCATATAATATTACTAGGTCGTGTTCGTCGATGTCAAAGCTCAGGAGTAACGAAAAACAAAAGAAACAGAACCGAACCTCAGCGAGACGCTAATGAAATCTTGGTCGAGAGCAGACCTGAACGCGGGCGGCGGCGGGGGCGGCTTGCGCGGCGCCGCCAGGTAGGGCAGCGCGCGCGGGGGCGCGGCCGCCGCGCTCAGCGCCGGGAACCGACTGCAACAAACGGACATGCTGTACTCGTAGCGTGCGTGCGCGCGCGGAGTGGGGGCGGGGGCGGGGGCGGGGCACTGACTCGGGCGTGATGGGGCTGCCCTCCTCCTCGTGCAGCTCGGGCAGCCGCTCCAGCCCCAGGCACTGTCGCCGCAGCAGGTCCACCTCCGCCTTCAGCGGCCGGTAGTCCTCGTGCAGCCGCGACGCCGTCGACAGTTTGCGCGCCATGCTCTCCTCCGTCTGCTTTATCACCGTCTCCATCTGAAAACAACACCATCACCATCGTCCTTCTTACTCTCATCATTACGTATACTCACTAGGTACCTACCTATACTCAACACCAATTCAAATGTACTTATATTATATTACTTTCAGTTCTGTAAATTGTATTCAGGACCAAATTTTCACATTGTATTTTTAATATAATACACTATTGGTAATAGGCTCACACCTGTAAAAATAAGGTAAGGTTTTAAATCAACAACATCACCAGCCTATAATAGTCCACTGCTGGACATAGGCCTCCCCTAATGAGCGCCATAGATGGCATTAACATTTGAGGGTTATTGCCCATAATCCCCACGCTGGGCATGCAGGTTGGGGATCGCAGTTCGGTGGAGTTGTTCTGCAGAGGTCGTTGCTGCCCGCCCCCCGGTGTGATTCCTTTAGTCGCCTCTTACGACACCCACGGGAAGAGTTGGGGTGGTGAAATTCTATGACGGCACCACACGGCCCAATGTTTTAAATAAATAAGCTTAATAATTAATGTATCTTTATTTCAGGTAGCAAGTATTCACTATTGCTGTGAACAATGCTGAATACATTATTAATGGTTTAACATTATTGTTGTATTAATTGCAATAAAACAAAATATTGACCTACTGCATCGTTTTACATTAGGCAGAAAATTAAACGCTAAAGTTCTCTATTTTGTGTGATGATCTGACGCAGAATATTTGTTTCTATTGAATACAGAATCCACGTATTCAATATATCGCTACAGTATGGTTTGTACAACTAACTAACTATAAAGCTGGCAGTCAAAACAAACAGTTGGAACTGTTCCAGTGATCCACAACGCGTAGCGTGCCTACCGCGCTGCGCTACACCAACAAACATATCCCTCCTTTTATCCACATTCATACAGAAACTCATCTGAGCTTTAACAAGGCCAGCCAGCTCCTTTTAATTCTATTCTAATACAAGAGGTTCTTAACAATAGGTACTTATATTATAAGTGACTCTGATACTTTTGCTTGAAGATGAAATAAGTAGGTCAACTAGCCATGGGCTGATGTTACACATCCTGTTCTGTTCTTGTATGATGGATAGGCATATTCGTCTATCCGAAAGCGATTTTTGTAATTACAAATGCATGGATCGAGTGCCTTGGGATAGTCGACAACCAGTCAGAAAATCATCAACCCATGATTCATTCAGATCATATGATATGATTCAATCTAAATAAATATCAATAAATTAATAAATAGTGCCGGACAACCCACACAGCATCATCTAGTCCCAAGCTAAGCAGAGCTTGTGTTATAGGTATTAGATGACTGATATACATAATACAATACCTCGTGTGTTCATAAGTTTTGAGACGAACTTATTTAATTAATTTAAAAAGAAAGTAATTCATGCACCTTTTTTAAACTTTTAAATTTCGAATGTTTTGAATCAGAAAATATATACATTTGAATATTTGTTTCATTCTCCGTGAAAATGGCGCCAACAAAAGATTTGCGTGCGACTGTAATTTCACTGTTTCAAGCAGGAAAAAAACCAATGCAAGTTTTTAATGAAATCCAAAGTTTGGGATGTAGTCGGAACTTTTGTATTATACCATAAAGAGGTACAAGGAGACCGGCTCTTTAGAAGACCGTGGAAGATGTGGCCGCCCGCGGTCTGTAAGGACGCCCGCCAACATCAAAGTAATCAGAGAGCGAATTCGTCGCAACCCTTTCCGGACTCAAAAGAAATTAGCTCTGCAGACCAACATTTCGCGAATATCGGTGAACAGGATACTTAAATATGATCTTAAACTAAAGGCCTACAGTCGAAGGAAAGTGCATTATTTAAACGAGCGTCTTCGTAAATTGCGACTGGAACGATGTCGGAACCTATTGAAGAGACACGATCCAAAAAATATCCTGTTTACCGATGAAAAGATCTTCACGGTGGAAGAAAAGTTTAACCGGCAGAACAATAAGGTTTACGCCAGAAGTTCAAAGGACGTCCAGCCATCTGTACGCAATGTCCAGCGCACTCATCATCCAGCAAGTGTGATGGTTTGGTGGGGTGTTTCCTACGAGGGGGTCACTTCGCTTCATTTTTGCCAGCAAGGCGTCAAGGTGAAGGCACAAAATTACCAAACCGACATATTTATTGGAAGCGGTGGTTAAACCATTAAATGATACGCTATTCGCTGGAAAATACTGGGTTTTCCAACAGGACTCTGCTTCCTCCCATAAAGCTAAGACTACCCAACGTTGGCTGGAGGCCAATTTGCCAGGCTTCATTCGGAGCAAAGATTGGCCCTCGTCAAGCCCTGACTTGAATCCTTTGGATTATTCTTTATGGACGGAATTGGAGCTGAGGGCATGCAGAAAGTCTCACCCAAACCTGGATTCTCTCAAGCGAGCCCTTATTAAAGAATCGAAACGGATTCCCATTGAAAAGATTCGTGCCGCCATAGATGAATGGCGCACGCGTTTGAAGGCCTGCATTGAATGCAAAGGCGGCCATTTTGAATGATTTATTTTTAAATACAGATCTAGATGTCAGTAGTTTTAATTTTAATTGTACGTTCACATGCGCGCCGTGCAGCCCGGCGGGCTGCCTGGCGGGCTGCCTGGCGGGCTGCGCGGCATGCAGCCCGTCCCGGGCCGAACAATTCAAGCTGTTCACATGCGCGCCGTGCAGCCCGGCGGGCTGCCTGGCAGGCTGCCTGGCGGGCTGCGCGGCAGTGTTGTTCCAAGTAAAATTTAGGGTGGCCGTATCTTAACCAAAAAATTGCCGTATTTAGGTCAAAATTTAAAAAACGGGCCGTATATTCAAGTTTTTATATTTTTATTACAAATAACGCTAATTTGCCTCTATAAAATCCTGCAAATTACTAAAAACGACGGATTACAGCGTAAAGGAAGAAAACATTTAAAAAAATAACATAAATTCACATAACACACAACAAAACGTGCCATGTGCCATGGATTATTGGCAAGAGAAGCGATTCATCATTGTTTCCTATACTTATGTTTGCTTAGTAGTTAATGATCTGTTTTTTTTTTGTTTACTATCTCTCATTTTTACAATTCAGCCAATATAACTTTAAACTAATTAACTGAAAATTGAAGCAATAATTGTGGAAATAAGTTCAAAGTCTACAAATGAATGGGCCGTCGTCGTAAGATAAGTGTTGTAACTAGAAACAATACTTTAATTACACATCCTAGAACAATACAACATCCTAAGTGTCAAAATTAAAACACTAGTAAGGTACATACGTGCCGTCTCATTTTATCAGGTTACTTTATGACTACCTGCCTACAGTGGAAACCCTTTGCCAGAAAGAAGCCAGTTAAGAAAGAAGCGGTTGCGGTTTTTATTAAATTTACTGCCAAAAAATTCTTTCCATGTTTGATGATGGGGTAGAGAAAAAATGTGATATACAAACGAAGTTACCATTCCGAACAAAGGTGTCCCGTCACCACCTTTTATTATGTGCCACATCCGCCCAGAAAATCACAGGATCATCTTGAAACTCATTAATTTCTTTAAAAAAAAGCTTTTGCAAATAGAATCTATATCTTTTTATATACTATTTTTATTACAGAGTAACACAGACCAGCCGGGGAATCCCCATTGTCAGTCACACAATTCGTTCAAAAGTGCATATTGTAAAAAAAGAGCCGTGTTACCATTACCACAAATCATATTTAATTGTAAACTTCAAATTAATCAAAAAATCGGTAGACATTCGTCCCAAATCGATATTTCGGTAAACGAGTGTCAATATCGGTAAATCTACCGAAAAATCGGTAGGTTTTGCAACGCTGGACTGACTGCCCGCGCCGCGCGCCGCGCGCCGCCGCGCGCGTGTGAACAGTCACCGGGCGCCCGCACATTCATCCTTTGAACTTTGCCAAAAAACCGACACTCGCACGGTTCGCGGCATTCACGTTCACGGGCGCGTTTACGGGCTCGGGCGTACTGTTCACACGCGCGTGAACGTGAACGTGCACGTTGAATGTCGAGTTGAACGCGCGCATGTGAACATAGCATAATATCCAATAAATGAATACTCAACTTAGCTCCAAAAATATTTTAGTTTTACTGTGTCTCAAGACACACGAGGTAATATCACATTTATAGATATTTTTATTATACATAGAAAACGACCGAACACCCCAAACAAATATCTGTTGATCGTACAAATATTCGTCCCGAGGCGGCAATCGAACCCGCAACCTCCTGCGTCGCAGGCGGACCTTCGCCCACCGCGCCACAGAGGTCGTCATAATACAGTACCTATAAAATGCACTGTTATCTAGCTAGACAATACAAATGGTTTGCTCATGGATGCCTGATTAAAGTTTTTTGCAATTATTGTGTTAGGATGATGTTCATGGGGTGGAGGGAGGGTAGTGTATGGGTGCGTGTGAGTGTGAGTGGTGTGCACTGTGATTGTTAAAACAAATGGCTTGCAAAGGGCATCCATCAGATGCTTGACGGGCTGTTTAAAGTTTAGTGCAGTTATCATGTTAGGATGTTGTCCACGGGGTGGAGGGGTGGGGGGGTGCAGCACTGACCGCGTTGATGTCGGCGTGTATCTGGCGCAGCTCCTCGACGTGGCTCATCTTCTCCTGCTGCAGCAGCTCCATCTCGCGCTTGTACTGCTGCAGGCAGCGCCCCTCCGCGTCGCCGCTGCGCACCTCGCTCACGATGCTGCGCTTCATGCGCTCCAGGGTGATCGTCTTGTTCCTGAACACAAACAACACAGGGCCTTCATTCACTAGCGCCAATCCCAACGCCTTTCACAGATATCACAACACAACACAGCGGCGTGAAATCGTATTTAGAACACACTGTGACGTCACACGGTTTGGGCAACCAATCTTCTATTTCATAGAATCAGGCTCCTGTAGCTCTCCTACCCGTGCACTCTAACAGGCACCCACATACATCGAACCATCCGCCGGGAAGTTAAGTCCCTACATGCAAGCATTAAAAATAGATGGGATAGAAATAGAGAAAGTTATTGACTGATGTCACAAATAATAGATAATGAAAAACCTAGAATTATGTAATTCGATATTATTTATTTTAATTTGCATTGATGACTGTATTAATTAATTTTATGATAAACAATATCCCTAACAGGTTAAAAGTTTAATGACAAGATTTGTAGTCATATATTTATTTGCCAGAAACATTATGTGTATACAATAATTTAAAGAGTATTAGTCATAGAAAATTGTGATGTACATAATGTAATTAGTAATGATTTTTTTAAGATATGACACAGCTGCAACAATGCTTAGAGCATGGAAACTGGAAGAATGATAGAGTTTTCAAACGGACCAAATAAATTTGTTGGTAAGCGTTGAAATTGTTGAACATTTTGAATATAAAACTATTAAGTTAACAAATGACTTATCTAAGTAATTAAATATAGTCATAGCAGGAGCCTTAAAAAGATAAAATTAAAATTCAGATGTGGAAAATACTGGTTATATATTATGTTCAGTACTATACCTAGTGGAATGTAAACAATGAACCAAAGTTGAGTTAATAGAACACATTTCTCCTACTTAAACTAGAACCAACTGTCAAAAACCTAGTATGCTCAATAATAGTTGCATAGTTTCTGCGTGCTATAGGAAAAAAAATAAAAATAAAAGTAAACACAGCACAGGCACCCAAAATTTTCCCCATACATTGTACAATGCTGTATCCTATATATATTCTATAAAATGATTTCAATCATATTCTATAAAATGATTGCGCCCTGATCGCCAAGGTTGATTTGTAAAAACTTGTATGAGGCTCTATGTATGAGGCACTAGCTTCTCAAAAATTAAGTCTTAATTAAGTCCAATTTTGGCACTGATTCATAATAATTATTGATATTTAAATAAAGAAGGCACAATGTATGTTTTTATAGACTTTTCTGATGTTAAAATAACAATCACAACCGAATGAATTGAAACCATAAAATTTACTTAGATTCAATGGTTCCTAAAATTTTATACTGGGAAAACCAAGTTGATACATTTTCTCATTCATTATAAATGTTCTCAACTTCACAAGAGACAGTTGTGTCCACATGTATCACAGGGATGAACAATCAAATAGGAACTGTTTATTATGAGAGTAGTGCAGATATTGTGGACTTTCCTAAAAAGCTTTTTATAAATCAATGTTCACAAGCTAATAAACATGTAGGTACTGCACTATGCACTGTTGTTATTATAGTAATGACAACAGGTTACAAACTAGCAGTTCAAAACCTTAAACTTATACACATAAACATGAACTATACACAATTTACACTGTAGGTAGGTACCATAAACAGATGTACAAAGCCAAATGTAAATAATAATTAATTAATATGTTATGATTATGGACATACCATGTAGCATACTTTTTTAAAGTTTTGTTCATTATTGTATTCCAGTGAATTAGTGCCCATTAATAAAAAATACAGAGAAAAGAAACAACATCGACATCAACTCGCTAAACACCCATTAACGCATTAACATTAGCTGATACGATACCGGGACGCAGGGCCTACATTTTACATGATTGAACAGGTGAAACCAGATAAACAAAAGTTGAAATTTCAAATATGTTCTGAAGTGTTTATTGATCCAGCCCAGCAGCCAGCTCTGAAGCAACGAACCTTTCGCAGGATTGAGGGTGTCTTACCTGATTTCCTTCATGGCTTCTAATTTATGATATATTTCCCGTTCGTTTTCAGCAGTCATATTTTACCAAAAAACCAAGAAAATAAATGTTTCGGCAATTTAAAAAGTGAAAAAGTTACAGAAGCAAAGTGCTCATGGATTGCTTTTTTTTTTCTTCCATTCATTTCATTCGCGGCCGCGCATCTCTTCTCTTCTCTCTCTCCCTCTCGCCCACTCTCTCACTCTCGTTAGAGTATTATGTTATGTTCTGGGCTGCGTTCACAACCTACGCTCGAGCCTCAGACGAAGGAATATAAATAGACCTGAAATACCTAAGTGCATACCTAAAGTTAGTCTGGCACAAAGATGGCGGCCTGCTGTAGAGTTGCGCGTATTTTAACATTGAATATCGATAAGTAATTGAGTTGCACGGAGTTGAATTCTAAATTTTCGAATATTAGTAAGTAGAAGAATAAGTACCTATCTTTAAGCTCTGTTCAGTTTTATTTAAGTTTCTATACCTAGGTGATCCGTAACGGCCGTAACGGGTCATTAGCATTATATTACCCTCCGTCCTATCGTCTAAAAACGGGATACTACAATAGATTTCATCAAGTTCAATAAAAAACGCTATTTACTACGTACAGTACAGCTCAATTCAGTTAATATTAACACTACAACTTCCCCAAGCTTTGGCTGGCACTCAATTCAATGAATATCCTCTATATTCAGTACTAATACTAATATGTTCATATAAGACAATTATTTAGGTTGCCGCGCTCGGCCCAAGGTAAGTTTCGTGTGGACTGCCAGTTTCTGCAGCTTGTACCTTGATGGCGTGTGTGGAAGAGTCTTAGACAATCACTGACCTATCAAGCCCATTCCATCAAAAACTGACCGTTTTTGTAAAAACGTTGGTTTTTGCTGGAGTCGACGCCGGAAAGTTAAATCAATCATTTTCGAACACAAGGTCACTGACCTTTATTGTAAAAACGTTAGTTTAAGCTGGAGTCTATACAGGTAAGTTAAATAAATCAGTTTCAAATACAAAGTTAGACCTTTTTGTATTTTTGGAATTCTATGTGTCGGGGTATTTCTTCATGTTTTTTTTTATTGCATCGCGATCGCGATAGCTCCTGCGCTGCGGGAAGTGCAGCCTCTCCGCCATTGCGTAACAAGGGACAGGCACACTGTGCCTGTCCCTTGTTACGGCTGGCGGAGGCTGCACTCCCTTCGCGCCTCCGGCTTATTATATACCTACACTCTAGGGGCTCCACGCACAAGACCACGTGGAGTCGGGGAACTCTGTGTCGGATCCGCCACTCAAATTGAATCTAATCAACTCTTCCCGGAATGCTCTGTAAAGTTTTTATATTGTTTCTGCATCCATATTTAACGACACACTTTGACCTCTAGCACCGAGGTCATTGAACTTTGGGGTCAAACCGCTGAACCAAAGTTGCACCCCTAGTGACCCTCTTAACGATGCCACAAGAAAAAACATTTGTTATAATATGCCTAAAAACATCTTTCGAAATTTTTCTAAGTCTTTCGCCTTGAAACTGAACGACATACTTTGACCTCTAGCGCCGAGGTCATTGAACTTTGGGGTGGATCACCTGAACCAAAGTTGCACCCATAGTGACCCTATTTACGTAGCCAAAAAAATACATGTTATATATACATAAAAAAAATCGTCGAAAATTTTCTAAGTCCTGCGACCCGTAAACTCCACCCCAACCAAAAATTCTGTCCCTGGCACCACACCTTTGAATCTTGGTTAGCTTGGTTCAAAGTTGCTGACGCTGCTGTAAAGGATTTATTTTTATTTTTGTGTTATTGGTACTGCGTCGATGAAATAATTCGTTATCGATAATCGATGTTTTGAAAATACCGAACCCTAACTCTATTTACTATGACGAATAATTTTCTCCTAAAATCACATAATATTCATAGTTGTTCGAGAACTCAGTTAGAGAGCTAAGGTTAGATATAGTGGACTGTATTATACGAAAACGAAATGGATGATTATGTGGTTGATTCGATGAAGTTTATGGGATGGCAAAACAGTGAAATGGATTGTGATGAGTGTGAAGATGAATTATGTGATTTTAGCAATTAGGGTTCCACTAACCTTCTGTCCGATGTGATGCGGCGAGTCGGTCTGTGTTCACCACCTAGGGTTCACTTACAGCACTAACAAAATACCTAGCAAGTCGTATACTCCCTGGTTCAATATGATGTCGGCCAGTTGTCCCGGGTATGACACAGCGTGGAGTCCTGTAGCCTGGATCACAATCACCATCGAACACTTCTCATCAAAAAGGGGGATTGCACGTCTACGCGAAGATATTACCAACGAGAAACGACACGAGAATTTGGTTTATCTAATTATAGCGTGTGCACGAAAAATTGTTACTGCTCTGTTCGAGATCCAAGAACCGAATAATGAATTATTTAAACTTATGAGCGGGAAAAAACTAACGGTCATAAATGTACGCGACGTAAGGGATGTCAAAGTCATGATGTCAAAGTTAGTGTCAGATACGTCTAAGGCAGCTCCTGGCAGCTCTCAACCTAACCAACAAGAAGTTGACAGTCAATCCTAAACATTCCGACCACCAAAATACGCAGTATTTTCCGCAAGCTTATACAATTTAAAATACCAATACGAAAATATTAACGAAAAAACAAAAATAAAAGAATAATAAACAAAATTATTTACAAATTATCTAAACGATCAATTCCTCAGGCGCAATTGTTAAAAGGCTCAAGTGTAAGAAAAACACCTGGGGTTAAAGCCGCAATATCATTTGGGTCGGAACTTAGAGGCGAAATCGGCGGTGAGTTAGAGCCTCGATTTGGACCAGCAGTACCTATATTAAATTCTTTATAAGTCAGGCGCTGCAAACCAACGACACGAGTGAGGTGAGCTTTAACCGATTTAACTCCTGCCTCGACTAGCCCCGAAAAATATGGACTACCAGGAGGGTTAAACGTAAACTCTACCTTCTCGGCCTGCGTCGCCTGCGACATTAAGTCCTTCAATAAGTTACTGGCCCCGACAAAGTTTGTGCCTTGATCAGATATCAGTCGAGAGCAACGACCTCTACGAGCGATAAACCGTTTCAGACATGCCAAATATGCCTCTGAAGTCAGTTCCGAAGCGAGCTCCAAGAGAATTGCCTTAGTGGCCGCACAAACAAAGACACAGACATACGCTTTGTATATTCGAACGCCACGATCACGCCCAAGGGATATGTCAAATGGCCCGGCACAGTCAACTGAAGCCGACGAAAATTGCTCGAGTTGACCGCGACGGTAAGACGGCTGATTTCCCATCCGGGGAAGTGCGGACAATCGTGGTTTTGCACGAAAACACTTGACACAAGACGAGACTACGGAGCGAATTGCACGCTTTGACGAAAGGATCCAAAAATCTTGTGCGAGAAGACTCTGCAATGTCTGCGGTCGATGGGTCAGACGGTGAGTTCGAGGAAGAAGCAGCGGATGCTTCTGGCTATAACTCGGATCACCGTGTGCGAGACGGCCGACCACCTTGAGCAACCCATTTGCATCTACGAATAAACATAGTTTTTTAAATGTTTCGGGGAGCAAATTTGGGGTGCCCTCGTTCAGCATACGGAGCTCCGACGCAAACACAACTTCCTGCACATGTCGCACCAAGAACTGCAACGCATGGTTTGCTTCGATAGCCGACAACAAACCAGTTGATCTCTCTGGTGCTTTTAAATTTTTATAGAAACGGTAACAGTAGGCGACGACATTAACTATCCGCGAAAGTGAAGAGAACTTGTTTAAAAGTCCGTCTACAAAATTTATGTTATTTTCTGTCATGGACGTCAAGATCCTTCGCTCATCGACTGCGGATTCATTGTTTGCAGCATACGAATTTTTCGGCCAACCTGCACGAGGGTTCAACCACCAGTTGGGGCCCGACCACCATGACTGGCACGGGATCAAATTTTCGGGCAATAAACCTCGCGAACCATTGTCTCGATTGACGTTTACTTTAAATTTACGCTCTGGGTGTAGGAACCGTTTCACCGCAATATCGCTAGAGTTGGAGAAGACTGGTTTATGTTGCGGATCAGCAAAAGTAAGCGGGACATCTAATCTTCCCTCGAAATTCCGACAACTATTTACCATGTACTTATCGCAAGTTACTTCCTTCTTCGACAAGGTGACTGATATAGGCGGCTCGACACTTTCCAGTCCCCTTATTGAATTGTCTAGCGACAGGTTCGACACGAAAAAACAATTTTTACGACTGTTGGCATTGTTGCCAAGGCGAGCGAGTCCGGTGTCCATAGTGCATTCGCCCATCACTATCCACCCGAAAATAGTGGCGATAGCTACGGGTTGACCTGAAGCACCCTTTAGACCCTCTAGACCAGGTCTCAGTGCCGACGCCAAAATATTGACACCTACGAGCATATCAACGGGCCCTGGTTTATAGAAACTAGGGTCTGCAAGATCCAAACCATCGAGATGTTCCCATGATGAGGTGTCAATAAAACCAGGCGGCATGTCTTGGCAAATAGTCTGTAGTACAGAAGCTTCTACAACCAAATTGTTCGAGAAGTTCTGACTTTTAGAACTCAATTCACACATAACCGAACCCAGTGTGTTGGTGGATACTCGGCCAATCCCATCGACAGATTGTGCTTTTGGGCTCAGTTCTAGTCCCAGACGGCGTGCACACGACAACGTCATGAAATTACAAGCGCTAGCGCTATCAAGTAAGATTCTAATTTTAACAAATTTATTTTTATTATTTTTTGCCAGAATAACAGCAGTGGAAAATAATGAATCAGTACTGGATGAATATGCAGTCAGAGCCACTGGCGGCGATGCCAATTCTTGAGACGTAGAGGGAACTGTGGCAGCTTCATCAAAATGCAGCAATGTATGGTGCTTTTGGCTACACATACCGCATGTCACTTTGACCTTGCATTTTTTGACAGTATGTGCAGGCTTTAGACACAAAATACAAAGTCTCCTTCCCTTCACATCCCGGAACCTACTTGCTGGAGTCAGTTTCAAAAACTCTGGACAATTTTCCGAACCATGGCCTTCATTCGGACAGAACTCACAGGTGGAGTCAGGGGACACAATTAATGAAGTTCGATTTTTTGGTACAGGCTTCGAGGGTGCAGGATGCCCATGGCAATTCTCTAGTGCTCTAGCACGCCTATCCAAGAATTCCATGATGTCCTCATACAACGGGATATCAATAGCCGGGCTTAGTTGAAGCTCAAATGCTTCTCGAGTAGCAACATCCAACTTTGACCATACCAACTGGAACAGCATGAAGTCTTGGCTTGGAAGGTCATATCGTGACAGTATGGCCAAGTTCTCCAAAAATGTCCGATGAACCCGCTCTAACTCTGAGGCACTTTTACTCTTAACTGACTCACAATTAAGTAACTTTTCATAGTAGGTGTTGGCAATAGTCCTCTTCCTATCATAATATTTATGCAAGGCATTGTATGCTGCCTTGTAGTTGCTGCCTGTCAAGGGATAATTCTTGATAAGGTCAAATGCAGCGCCCTGCACACTTGACAGCAAGTAATGAAGCTTCTCTACCTCTGCCAACTCCCTACTATGTATAAGCGAATCGTAAAGCTCCTTAAAAGACACCCAGTTCTCCAACTTTCCATCAAATGGCTTTAAGACTATCTTGGGCAGCTTAGCCAACATACTGTTACTTTGGATAGTTGGACTGTTTGTTTGACCGCGTATTTTTATAAGCCGTGACTTAATACCTAATAGCTTCTTATCAAAAGAAATGGTATGCGAAAATTCAGTGTTTCGATCTGCCTTAGACGAACCTGACAATACGTGAATTTGCGCCGAGTGAAACTCTTTACTGATTATGCTGAGATCTTCTTCAGTTACTCCTTCAAGATCCGAGGACTCTAGATATTCTAACCGCATATAACAATAATCTCGAGCGATTCTGTATTTATTTCCGCCTTCATTTTCCATTTTGTATTGCTAAGTAAGTCAGTAACAAAAACGTAAACAAACACGAGAGGCTATTTCACCGTTTGAAAACACACTGTAATGAGGGTGACAACTGACGTCTAGTTTGACACTACAACTGACAGTCTACAAAGATTGACGTACCTTATCGAAGAAGTCAGTCAAGTCAAGATGACGTCTATTTGTCAAACTAGGTTGACAATGAAAAAAGGATCAAGCAAAAAAGAGAAATAAGCGTAAAGTTATTATGACCGTTGGATTGTTTGAAATAAAATACCCTCAATATTTTTGCGAAACGAAATTTTATAAAATAATGTTGGAGGTTGGAACGGTAACAAACGACAACTTTACCGATTCCAATACTAATTACAAACAAAACAATGATGCAAAATTAATAAAATAACGAAAGTTAAAGCTAATAAAATCCGGCCGTAGGACCAAATGTACGAGAACTCAGTTAGAGAGCTAAGGTTAGATATAGTGGACTGTATTATACGAAAACGAAATGGATGATTATGTGGTTGATTCGATGAAGTTTATGGGATGGCAAAACAGTGAAATGGATTGTGATGAGTGTGAAGATGAATTATGTGATTTTAGCAATTAGGGTTCCACTAACCTTCTGTCCGATGTGATGCGGCGAGTCGGTCTGTGTTCACCACCTAGGGTTCACTTACAGCACTAACAAAATACCTAGCAAGTCGTATACTCCCTGGTTCAATATGATGTCGGCCAGTTGTCCCGGGTATGACACAGCGTGGAGTCCTGTAGCCTGGATCACAATCACCATCGAACACTTCTCATCAAAAAGGGGGATTGCACGTCTACGCGAAGATATTACCAACGAGAAACGACACGAGAATTTGGTTTATCTAATTATAGCGTGTGCACGAAAAATTGTTACTGCTCTGTTCGAGATCCAAGAACCGAATAATGAATTATTTAAACTTATGAGCGGGAAAAAACTAACGGTCATAAATGTACGCGACGTAAGGGATGTCAAAGTCATGATGTCAAAGTTAGTGTCAGATACGTCTAAGGCAGCTCCTGGCAGCTCTCAACCTAACCAACAAGAAGTTGACAGTCAATCCTAAACAATAGTAAAACATTGAATGAATAAAGAAAAGCAAGCGGATCTTTATAAACTTTCCCACAAACAGCAAAATGTTTGAAAATAATAGAAAATGTAAGAAATTTTGAATGAATTCGGTACCTTTCCCATGCAACGTTATATTTTGATGTTTTTTGTTGATTTTCATGCGACAGCCAAACACTCTGCACATACACTTATAAAATGAATTATTCTCCAAGTTTGCACACTGTAAAAAGCATAATTATCGCCTATTAACTCTAAATTTCTTTAATTTTCGAATAAAAACAACCGGATGACAACTGATGTACTTGTTTACGGACACAAAACATGGCGAGCGGCCGCAAAGAGGTATTTTGTGACGTCACCAAGACAATGTTGCCATTTTCAGTCATGATCAAACTGCTGTTGTCCTTTTTTACTCATGATTATCTTCATTAGTCAAAAAGAGATGCCGATATGTCAGTAACTCTGCCGTCGAAATACATCACACTTCTATAACTAACTGTTCGTATAGATGTTTATGCCAAGTTGCTGGATTGTCATATGACAAGACAGAGGAACTCTTACAAGCTTTATCCTAGATGTAGGTACATAATGGTTTTATCTAATTTTGTTTTATTTCTTACATCGCTTCTTATTTTTTGTTTTTTTTTCAATGTTTTAAATTGTTAATGTTCTATGTTTGTTTTATAAATTAAATTAATTAGACTGCTCTACCACTACTATCATCTAGCTAGGTACTAACATCACACCATATTTTTATATTCAGTTATATCCGTAAACCGGACAATAAAATACTTTGATAAGTCGTACAATTGTTTAAGCTCCCTCGATACAGGCCTAGCCTAGTGAGGGTGCCATCAGAAATAACTTTATATACATCATAGGTACCAAAGTAGTTTGCTAAGCACATTAGATCATACAAAGATGTAAACTTTTCTTAGTCAAATAAATGTTTTTTACTTTTTACTTTTAAGTCTATTCTTTATTCCTTCGTCTGAGATTTAACCATGAACGGCATGAATTGTCTGGACACTCTGGCAGCAAAGTGGCAAACCAACCACTGACACTATTTTATCATAGTGGTTTTAACATAGAATAATTAAACTACAGTACTCACTCTATGGGTTATATTCTTTGAGTATCTAGAACGGGAGTTGGCAAGGTCAGGATACCCCTCTGTTGGTCACAAGACTTTACTGACCATAGACGAATAATAAAACTACTTCACTCGTAACTTCGCGGCCATTTGCTGTCGTTTCGTGTCGCGAGGTAGTGCTCACCAAAAGTGGTGAATTGTGCGGTTTATGGGTTTAAAAGGCAATTGGAGACATCCAACTTAAGGGTACATAGTGTTTCCTATCACAAGTATAAGTGATATTTTTCTGAATTCTTTTTTTTATATTGTATAATATCGATTTTAATAGAATATCAGTTGCGACATTTTTATTCCTTGGTAGAAGGCGTAGTGCGGGGACAAGTTAAGTGAAATTGATTGAACGAATGATGGAATGAACGAAAAATTTGTGTAAAATGCGATGTTTTTTGTAACAAAAAATCTATTGATATAGGAAAATTGGTTATGCAAAAGTATACAGATACCAGAACCTCATTTTTTATGGAAAAAATGTGTACGTCACATTTACAATAAATTATTCCATTTTAAATGTAATATAGATTTATAAGAAACAACAAATAAAATAACACAAATATGATATATAATAATATAGTATAAATAATATAATATTATTATAAGTCAGAAGCAGATTTATTTATAAAAAAAAGGAATTAAAAAACAACCTCGATACAGAAAGACACAAGCGAAGTTATGATAGACAGCTCGTGTTTTTTCTTTTAGTAGGAATTTTCTCCAGCAATTTATTAATATTAATAATATAAAAATACCCTTTTAGTGTAGTGTAGTACAAGGTAGCGCAGGAAAACCGCACTGATGATGACATGACACGCGGCTGCGCGGCGGGGCGGCCCGATCTACATAATGTTAATCTAGATAAAATTTTGTTATCCCTGTACCCTGCCTGTACCTATCACAATAAATATATTTTCTGTCTTTCTTTCTCTCTTTCTAACCGCCGCTTTTCTTCTCCTGCTCTCTATGAAAACATATATAATGAAAACTTTTCGATTTGCATAAATAAAAAAAATAATAGTCCCAAATAGACGGGGCGTCAATTACAAATTATGGTTCTTAGTTAATGTCAAATGAAAGGAAAACCAACTTTTCGCTTTTCTCTCATTCGGAACAATTTTTTTTCTATATTAAAATGCATGTCTAAAATCCCTCAGTAAGAAACAACACCTTTATCAAAAAAGCATTGTATAATTTTAACAACCCTGATTTCATTCATTCGAAATCATAATTTTTTCGGTCTTTTTACATCCAACACTACTTTTTTGTGTTAGTGTGTAACTAAACAATAGTGTAACAACACTAATTCTATATTTGTGTGCGTGTTCTTTTGTTTGTGTCCAGCTTTTACTTTAGTGTGCGTTTATATGGACGCTTTATTTTTCTGCATTAGTATGCGTGATTATGTAAACGTGTGCCGTACCGTATTACCTCGCCCCCCTCGAAATCTGACAGAAAGATTTTAGTACAGACAGAAGCGCTTGGCAACTCCCGTTCTAGATACTCAAAGGTTATATTTGAGGTTTTATTCTCATTGCCTGACCTATACTGCCATATCCAAGAAGTCATGCCAAGTCTCAGACTATGGAAGTCTGAGCCAAGCTCGTTTTTCTGAGGTGCCAAGTCAAGTCAGGCTGTCAAAAGACTGAAAGCTGAAAGTTGCTTGCCGGTGTTTACAAAGGTTTACAAAAATGCACGAAAAAAAACCTAAAGCAGAGACAACGGAAGACGAACGTAAAAGTAATGAAAATGCAAAATGGCCGACAAAGCAAATGATAGCGGCTTGCTGTCAAAATAAAATACTGTAAAATAATTTTTACGTACGCGTATGCAAAGCAAACTACATAAACAGCTCGAAATGCAACGCTTACTTTCGTTATATTGATGAATTCGACGAATTTCACCTCACATGGCTTATTAGATCTATCACGAAGGTCATTTACACCTGAAGCTTCGTGTCGTACCCATTGGGTGCAGTCAGGACCGAAACAGTAGACGTGAAAATGAGTGACGAAGGCGATGATCCGCCGCCGCGGCCGAAGCGCAAAATCAAGAAGGTGATGGTGCTGTCCTCCGCGTCGGAGTCGGATTCCGACGACAGCCAGCCTGCCACTTCGCATAGCAAGAAGAGACTCAGGGTGATCATTGCATATCTTAATTTCAAGTTAACTTGGTTGTAGAGCACTGAACGGTGTGAATGACAGTTGTTTGTTATGTCGGTAGGTGCTGAGCGACGATGGTAGCGACAGCAGCAGCGGCAGCTGGGCGCTGGGCGCGCTGCGGCGGCGGCGCGCGCTGCCCGGCCTGCGCGACTCCTCGGGAGACAGTGACTCCTCGGACTGGGCCTCGGACAGCCCGGCCGCGCCCGCCCCGTCCGCGGCACCCGCTGTCGAGCCCGGGCCCAGTACTTCTTCACCAAATAAGGCCTCAAAAGCTGTGTCAGGATTCAGTTCGGATAGTTCAGAGGGCAATTCTGAGAAGTGTTCCATCTGTCTTATGAAATTTCTCAATCAAGAGGTTGGGACACCTCAGAACTGTGAGCACATATTTTGCTTGGATTGTATCACCGAGTGGTCTAAAAACATGAACACTTGTCCCGTGGATCGTATCAGCTTTGAGTCAATAGTGGTGCGCACATGTGCGGGAGGGAGGGTGCTGCGGACGGACCCCGTGCAGGTGCTGGAGTCCCGCCCCTCTGTAGAGATCATGCTTATTGAGGACCCAACTATATGCGAGGTAAACCTACTTAAGATCAGACATTTTTTGTAGATATGAAAAGGTTGTAAAGCATTTAAGGCTCCGGTGACGGATGAACTTCCCATACAATCAATACCAAAATGATTTGTCATTTGAGCATATTCTCAGCATGTACTGCCATTATTTGTATTACAATAGTATTTATCTAGATTCCTACAAAAAAAATTTTTCAAAACACTTATCTGAATTGAAATTAAACCAATTTTCAAAGTAAACACGTTTTCTTATTATTTATGTAGATAGACAATTATTTCCAAAAAATTTTGCTGTAGGAACCTAGATAATTATTATTCGTATATATATAGTACATGGTGAAAATATGCTCAAATTACAAATTATTTTGGTATTACGTTTGTATGGGAAGTTCATCCGTCACCGGAGTCTTAAGTGGGTTAACTGTAACTATTGAATTTAAGTTTTTTAAAGAAAATATCCAGTTTGCTGAGCATGATGTTCACTCATTATTAATTGTAAATACCTATTTGGACATGTAAACTGGTGTAAGTATACCAAGTAGTTTGCAAGTGTATGGGACACAATAACAAAGATTTTTGGTAAATAATGTAGCTTTTGGTATAGCCAGTAACATTGATAATGAAGTGATAGATAGTTGGTACTTGTGTAAATAGTAAGATAAATGGCTATGATGAGAGAAGTGAATTGTATCATGTGATGTAAAACTGGTAGCACAATGGTGATGCATTGTATTCACACAGATCTGCCACAGTGCGGAGGGCGAGGACACCATGCTGCTGTGCGACGGCTGCGACCTCGGCTTCCACATGCAGTGCCTCTCCCCACCACTCACCCGGGTAAAGCCTCACTACTCTTCCAATAAAAGTTGTAAAATAATTGCAAATAGCCATCTGTGTTCTTATCTTACAGTCCTTGCTGATCAAATTAATATCAAATTATTCATTTATTGATTTAGACAACACAAAGATCCATAAATAACAGTTTCAGTATCAAAATTAAAAGTAAACAAA
>OZ007531.1:286988-310236 GCA_963931895.1 Eupithecia pulchellata
GAGGAGACTAGGTTCACTCGCAGACAAGTTAAAATATTGCCAATTATTGCAAGATATAATTGCAAAAATTTATCTGACCGTATGGTTGAATCGAAGCGACGTGTGACCCGAGAGCTGGTCAGTACCTATCTGGTGCAGCGCATTGCCATACAGCCAGCATCTTGGAGAAACTTCGGACAGGTAGTTGTGATATGGATCAGTTTTACCCACAAATATGATTGGTAAAGGATTAACTTGACATATTTGGTCCTCTAGCGGAAGTAGTGACCTAGGATGGCGGGGAGGGTGCGTACCTCGGCACAGAAGCGGTGCCCGCCGACCTGCACGCCGTCCATGCGGAACTGCCAGTAGGTGGTGCGCTCCAGCGGCACGTACGTGAAGGGCGGCGTGTACTTGGCGGGGTCCGACCCGCCCAGGATGATCTCCCCGCCCTGCGCCGCGCTCGGGTCTCTGTCGCATCACATCACATACACAACACACACATACACATTACCTCTATAGTCTATACCTACTCACGCACGTTCCTCGCTAGAAATACATTCCATTCTCTGTATAGGTATACCTGGTAGTATTAGGTATACCTAAACCGATTACCGGTCGCACGCAGCACATAATTGCGTCACACACGTCGCCAACATTACGTTAGTAATAACTGTAATAAGGTTCATTTTATGTATGTATGGTACAATAAGGTATATATTTTATATGTGCCGTAGTTTTTAAATATTTTCCACCCTATACTAGACTAATGTTGCCTGAAATAAATGAATTATTATTATTATAATAATAAATCGAGTCGTGTTGGTGCTTAGTTAGTGTTTCTTTATTTGCTTTATTTAAATCGTTTAATTTAAAATAGTTTCTTCATAATTTAATAGGTTTACGATTTGCAGCAAGTTTTATTCCTTGTAGAATACGGAAAAATTTAAAAATAAAAAAAATTGATCCAATTCTGTGATCTAAAGCTTTTTATTGTGTAGATCAAAGTACATTAATTAGGAAATTAAAACACAATGGAATACAACAAACAGACAAAAGAATAGAACAAAAACAATTTGGAACTTATACCATCTTATTTTATATGTTATAAAAGTCGATATTAGTAAAGAAAGATCTAAGGGTTCAAAAATTTAACTTTAACTAACTCTAACTCTTATTTTAGGACATTTTTAGAGTTTTGACATCGATTTCAAAACCCTTATGGGATCACTTTGGGTCTGTTTTGTGTTTTGAATCCTTAATATCTCAGAAACTACAGCAGCTATTGACTTGAAATTTTAAATAATAATACATTTTGTGCGCCCGTACAGATTTATAGAATGAAAAATCAAAATGAATATTTTCAGTACTTTTGAAATCGTAATTTTAAATGGGACCTACAGAGTCAAAAGTGGTATCAAATGAAAGGTACTGGTTTGTAGATTCCAAAATAGTTTTTGAAGTTTTGGTAGATTTTATACTTTTTAAAATATTTTGAAAAAGGTCAAAAAAATTACCATCGCCCCCCTCCCCCCTATCTCCAAAGATTGCAGAGCGATCGATGTGAAATGTACCAAGTGTTTGTAGATTTTGAACGAAAAATATAGAGAAGTCTGTAATAATAATACTTTTTGAAATATGGTCAACAAACTGATTTTCATACAATATATAATATAATAGAAATAATATAATAGTATAATAGAAATAATATATGTAATAGTACCTCTATAATATATATAGGTACTATTATATTATTTCATTGAGACCAATATCAAATCAAAGGTATGGATTTGGATAATTCAAAACAGGTTTTGAAAATCGTCTAAGTTTCATAATCAGTGAAATACGTTGATAAAATCGAAGAAAACAAATTATACCCACCCACTTACCTACCCACTAATCTCTGTAGTATCTGTAATGGGTAGTTCCACAGCGCTCCAAGAATTTTTGAGAACAGTAATGTATCCTGGATAATCCACAGCATCATTTAGCCACAAGCTAAGCAAAGCTTGTTACTGTTATTGGTACTACTATGATAGCTGTTATACTTAATAAAGTATATGTATTACATTAGATGATTTATTTTTGTGTACGTAGAAAAGGACTAGAACACCCGAACAAATAATCTGCAGATCGTACAAATATTAGTCCCGAGGCGAGAATCAAACCGCCGCCACCTCCTGCGTCGTAAGCGGACCTTGGCCCACCACCGCGCCAAAACGTCGTCAATATACGTACCTACCTACATATACGACAAAAGTTCAAAACTCGACGCGCGAGTTACACTCCTTGTTTTTTAATTGAATATTACGAAAGATGGTATAGATTTGGCCCACAAACGTTTTTATTCTGTTTGTACGTGTGTGGTAGCGCGGTGTGGTAGTGAGTGCGGTGAATACTTATGTTTAGTTGTGTTTTATTAGTTATGTATGTTTGGTTTTAGCTTTAATGTAGAGTTTCTAGTGTAAGGTTTTTTGTTCTGATTGTAAGTAGGTACTTTCTCTTGTTTTGTGTGTGTGTGTGTGCTAATAAAGTTATATTGTATTGTAGTTTACCTGTTGAGGTAGAAGGAGAAGAGAGGCTTGGCGAGCCCCTGCGCCACCATGTTGTCGAACACGGGCGTCACGCCGTCCACCGCGATGCTGCAACACCCACGCGCACACTCAACTAATGTCTACCAACACTCGTATCACATTACTGCTTAGAGTAGTCCACAGAAGGAGATGCAAGACGATCCGCGTTACCTGCTGAAGGCCATGCCGAGTATGCCGTCGAACTTGGCGGCGACGAAGGCGAGGCCGGGCTCCGCCATCGCCTCGGCGAACGTCTGCCGGCGCACCGTCAGCCCGCCCACCTGCCGCACGCCCCGCACACGTTACATTAGGTACAAGACACGCGGTCGCTCAGTCAGAGCAGTCAGTGGTGTGTGTGTCGCGTGCTTACGGTGACGTCGTCCGTGGAGAGGAAGCCGGAGAGGCTGCCGGAGCCGTACTGGATCGCGAACTGCGTGCCGTTGGCGCGGTACGAGGACGACTTGCTGCTGTCGTACTTGTTGTGCAGCACTGCAACCACACAACACAAGGCACATGCATTAGCGACTCGGCCGCGCCTCCGCGCCACTGCCTACCTCACACATCTATATCTATACTAATATTATAAAGAGGAAAGATTTGATTGTTTGATGTTTGTTTTTTGAATTTATTCACAGCTCAGTTATGGGGTGAAGTCAATGTCAAAAAGCCCAATGCTGCTAAAGAAAAGTAAGGGATCCGTATGAAAACCGTGAAACCCAACGTGTTAGTGTGTATAATTTCTGAATTTTTTGTTTAATACCCGTGCGAAGCCGGGGCGGACCGCTAGTTTCATATAAAACTGAATCACAGGGCCATCCCCGCGCGGCGAGCGCTCGGCACGCGATGCGGGTACTCACGTATCGTGGAACAGATTGGACGTACCTACGTATACAGTCTCGGGCTGTCGTCTTCATATATTTACTTCTGCTAGCTACCTACATGAAAGCGCGTTGCAGCTTGGAAGGATACCAGGTGCCTGTGCACGGCCGCGGCTGCGGCGCGGTGCGTCGCGCAAGGGCGTCGCCAGCCCACGGCCCAGGGGGCGCAAGGTAAGAATGGTTTCAACTTCAATGTGTAAAGCTCCACGAGCTCTTGCAGAACAATATATAAAACTTAAAAACAAAGTAATATATTTATTTGTTATTAAAAACCGAATTACTAAACTTATTTTCTATTATTATGTATACTATATTTACTATATTTTTTTTTTGAAGTTGTCTTGTACTAACTAATACCGACTTATTCCTATGACTTATATAATGTGTGATTTAACATTATTTATTGTACCTAAAGGTCTTATTTAAATCTTTAATTGAATTATTATTTTAACTAACATAATCCAGTTCCAATCCATTTTATTGTGACTTTCATGCGATAATTATTGTATTAATTAATTTTAATTAGTTAGTGTAAGTGGTTTTATGACCGTTCTAATTAAATAAATAAATTGAAAAAAAAATTACTCCTAGTGATATTGTAAATTATTCGAGGGGGGGCAGGTGCTCCTCCCTGCCCTCCCTTGGCCACGCCCTTTAGTGCGTACTTAATACTAAGTAATACCACAGTATACATATGGACAGTATGGAAACTACCTACAAACGCTCGAAACGGCGCGGCACACTCACACAAACATGCGCATCTACGAGTCCTCTATGGGGTTTTCGCAGTGCTGTCAGTAGCGGTTGTCGCGTCGAGACGAGCGGTCACGCGCAATTTTATTATTTGAAAAATGGCTCTGGGTTTCATGAAAACTGGAGCTTTCGTATTTTTAACTTCCTGCTTGATTTTGAAAGGTCTCAAAAATTTATCCGTGGGATCGATCATAATGAAATCGTGAACTTATTTGTACATCCAGAATAACGGCAATTTTGAGGACTGTTTAAAGTCGATAGAATGAGAATATTTTATACAATAAAATTCAATAGTAAAAAAATTCGATCGTGTCGTTGTAGACACAAGTAGGTACTTTTCTGTGAATAATTTGTAAAAATTAAGAATAAACATTAACTTAGTAATTGTTTTTTGATTACTAATTAGGTATCACACGCATTTTCGGATTGAAACGCGGTTCGGTTTGCAGCCGCTCATGAACGTTCCCCGCGCGCTGCTGCGCTGGTGTAGTGGTGTGTCTGCGCGCGCCGTATAGTTACAACCCTAGTGCTTTAATGGAGCGTAGGTATTTATTTCATCAACTAGGCTTAGTTTCCATACCTATACTGTGGTAATACGATGTTACCGGGCGGTGGCGCCCTCGATATAGTGCGGCCTGTGACGCCACAGTGACAGCGTGAGGTGAGGCGAACTCCCGGCACGCTCATTACTCACTGTACATTAGCTGTACCACACGGGTGAACGATCCCGTCGCACGATCACTGCACACGCATCGCATCGCATCATACACGGACAACATGCTAAGGCGGCTGAATAACTACATACTTACTAGCTATCAATGGGGCGTCAGGTTGCTTGCTAGGTAGGTACATACTACTACTTGTCTTGGCCTCGAGCAGCTCATTTCCATCTCTCCATCCGGGGCTCAGGTACCTCGGAGACCGTTAGTACTAAAAAGCTTTGACAAAGGTACAATGCCGCCGCCTGAGTCGTAGAATAAAATCCAAAATAATATTTTTTATGGTCCTAGGATCTTATTCGTTGTCTTATCTACAGAATGGCGTAGCAATATAACATGAGGACATGACTAAATAGTAAATAATGAACTGTGTGAGGTGGGGTGTGGTGTGGTGGGGTGGTCACTCACGGCAGGCGATGTTGGTGTAGTGGCACTTCTTGGAGGGCACCCAGAGGTTGGAGGAGCCGGTGTCGAACACCACGCGGAAGGACTGCGGCGGCGAGCCCAGCGAGATGGGCCCGTAGTACTGCGCCTGCGCACGCAACACACGCTGTTAACTCGTTACCTTACCTATGTCATTTGTCTCCCGTCCAAGACTCCTCTGAGGTCTAAAGGAAATAAAGCACTTTGATTATGCTTTTGAGTCCACTGCTGGTCTCAAAAGCAAAACTTTCGCAGGTCAGTGTTATCCTATCTGGCCTGAGGGTCGTATGTAGGACCTACGTTTGCCAAGTCGCGGTCTCCACTCGAGAACAGAGAGTGTGGGCCCCATTGATTATTCGATAATTCGTTACAACCTTACATATTAATTTCAATGGGCCCACACACAGATAAGGTATCGAAGAGACTTAATTCTGCAGCGTATGCAGTCAAAAAAAATCGAATTTAACTATAAATTATTTTATTTTATCCCGCTGTCTGCTCCGGTTGCAGGAGCGGTAGATGTTTTGACGCAAAATTCAGATTATACGGTTGATACACCCTTTTGGAAAGTTCTGAGTGAGTATAAAGCTACTACCCCTATTTTAAAACGTATTCCTCGTGGTGCTCGCATCTCTGTCGCTTCCGCTCTTTCACAGGCCATTAGGAAAACTGTATCAAAAAACACCAAGCGAGCTTGGGAACATTTACTAGTTTTCCCTTACAGTGTACTAGGTACATGTTAAGAAAGATTTGGCCACTAAAACATCAATCACGATGAAGATCAAACAAATTTGTATTAGTTACACTGCTCGCGAAGGGCCGTCTATTTCAGTTATTGATCAGGACACACTCCAAAATTCAAAACCATATAAAAACTGTCAAATTGGGAGCTTTAGGTATTCGCAAAATTTCAAGTGTAGCCCTACCAGCGTTCTTGTCTTCCGTCTACAGCACTAGTTCATTAGTTGAAAAATTTTAAGCCAGATTTGGCACTACCTGAATTTTCATTTAAAATTTCATTGGCATAGTGCTTGCCCCAATGCTGCTCTCCCAAAATCTCTTTTATCCCAACGGCAATGGGACGGGCCTCTGTGTGAGTTGACACGGAATCGTTTGTTACAAACGTGCTCCAGCTCAGCAGATCGTGCCCGCCTCCTGGCCGTTTCTAAATGGGAGTCAGGACATTGGTTGCAAGCACTTCCTTCATATAACTCTGCACTTTATTGGATTCCGTAATTTTCCGTATTGCATCATCTCTTCGGTTGGGTGCAAGGTGTTGCGCGCCTCATCAATGCCAGTGCGGTACTGCTGTCGAACAGCTTGTTCATCACGGATTATCGTGTTCTAGGGCTGCCGGTTGGATGTCTCGCCATGCCAGCCTTAACGACATCATCCGGAGGCTTTTATCACCGCTAACGTACCAGCTATTCTCGAACCAAATGGTCTGTTGCGTAACGATGGTAAGAGGCCCGACGGTATGACACTTGTCCCATGGGAGTTGGGGAGGCCCATTGTGTTGGACGCTACTTGCGTCGACACAATTGCGCCCTCCCATCTTCCAAGGACATCCGTGAGGGCTGGTGCAGCGGCAGATTTGGCCGAGGATCTGAAGAGGCGCAAATATGCAGGTCTCGACAGAGCCTACAAATTTGCTCCCCTTGGATTCGAGACCCCGAGGTCCGTGGGGTACCGAGGCTCTCCGGGTCTTAAAAAAAATATCTGAGCGTCTGATCGAAGCGACGTGTGACTCGAGAGCTGGTCAATATCTGGCCCAGCGCATCAGCATTGCCATACAACGTGGCAATGCAGCCAGCATCTTGGGTACACTACCAACTGGTATTGATATGGATCAGTTGAGCTTCCTGTAGTTTGTTCGCAACAGTCTGCAGTTAGCTCAATTGTGTCAATTGTAAATACTAGTTTTTATTTAGTAAGATCATTGTAATTTTATTTGTTAATAAAGGCTTTTTGCCCTTTTAAAAAAATTTTACTGTCAATTTGAGAATTCGTCACTAAGCTAATTTATTTTTTCAAGTATTGGTCATTATGTATCAGAATCCCTTTTAAGCAGTTGTTCTGTCTATTATTTTGAGACATGAATAAACAGAATTTTCTACTCTCCATTAATTAATTAAATACAAACATCAAGCTAAGCACAGATTTGAGTGAGTTCAGTAACATCGCATGAAATGATAAGAGTTCTTGATTACCAACACACAACACAAGCTAGCAAATAATACGTAAACAGAGATAACATGGCGGGGAACAGGGTTATCAATACAATGTCAATGAATATTGTCTGAACATTGGACATGTATTTACATAAAGCAGTGCAAACTTAATGTATAACTAACTGATCCTGATAGACAACAAAAGCGGGCTTTCTTTCATAAGAAGCACAATAACAAACAAACATACATCGAGGTAGTTGGAGAGGGGCTCGGGCGCGGGCCCCGTGGCCGAGTACTTGACGCGCAGCGCGTTCAGCTCCGTGTCCACCTCGTGGAAGTGTTGCCGGACACTCTTCATACGATACAGAGGCACTCTGAAATAAAAGTACTCATCAATTCCCACTGTACATTCTTTTACTTCCCTTATCTAATTATATGTGTCCTCTATTGTGATATTAATATTAAATGTTGTGTAGGGGGCAAATACATGTCTACCTATATCTTTTTTTTCAAGTATTCTACATTTGTACCAACTTGACTAATGTTTCCTAAATTAAATTATTTATTACCTAGGTAGGTACTACATTGAGCACTTTTCAGTCCAACCTCAAAAAAACAAAATAAATTATTTGCAAAATTATGTTTAAATAAAGCTATTTACATACATATATCATGTAAAATTTAGTTGTAGGTATATGTACAGAGATGGGTATATTGATACACAGTGACTTATGCAATGGCTATCTAAAAATAATTGTATTTATGATGTTTAATAAATAATATTAGTTGTTACCTCTGAAACCCAGCCGCACAGGTGGCCGTCAATGCCATAAGTAATAGGAGGAAACACCCCATCGTAACGTTCGTTTCGTTTGGAACTGCAAGTCACGCGTCAACCCTGCCAATCATAAACAATGGGTATCATAAATAGGTAGGTAATTCCCTACTTGATTAAAATAGGAAGGTAAGGTACCTACGCGGAAAGAAAATGTTAACAAAAACCAGCATTTAATTGATCAGCAGATCACGTATTTCTTTTCAAGTTACACACAAACACGTAGGTACTAACTGATACAAAAAGGGAAACCCAGAACCAACAAATGGGAATAGAATAATGAACTATTAATTAAGTATGCAGGTACTTATTTGGTATACTTTTGGTGTAGTAGCGTTGTTGTTCTGTGACCTATCTATTTGTCTTAGCTATCCAATCCAATCAGCATTTAACTCACTTAAATCCGTACTTATGTAGGTATGCAGTTTGTTTCAATGACCGAAACTGCAAGCAAAGCAAATTAATATATTAATATTATATTACAAAAATTGCAAGAATGACTGACCACAATGTAGGTAGGTACTTACATAAATTATAAGAAAAGAATTAAACGGTGCGTGTAGAGCACTTTTAACAATCCTACCCGAGTTCACAGTAACCCACCAGTCACTGCACTGCACTGGGCAAGAATTCACTTCACTTCACTTTTGTTTGACTTCTTTTCTCTTTTTTCCAAAAGTTTCAATTTCAACTTCTTCTTCTTTTAATTTTGGCTCCGCATGTGGCTTGGTACAATTCGGCCAATGTCAATGCATTTGTACTGTGTTATTTATGAATAAAGCATTCATAACACAGTCCAAATGCAATTTTTTAACCACTTTTAATCTCAATCCAATGAATTCAAGTAGCGTGAATCTTATTTGAATAAAAATTACCAACGTGCCCCGTGCTGCATGCCCCCTAATTGTGGGTTGGTTTATGTTAAGAACGTGTGGTCTTGTTTCGTCTGTAGGTAAAATTGATTGCGCTTGTCTTTGCTCACTAGAAACGTTGAGTTTGAAATGTACAAATAAAATAAGGAGATTTAAAGCAATCCAGATTATTATTTACAAAAACAAACAACAAAATTAACAGCTCTTTAAAACTCAAAATAAATACAACTACCAGGCATGAGGAAACCAAAAGGTCTTATCGGCGCAGCTTCATTTTCGCCACAACTCTGCCAGTTTCAGTTATGGAGTGTATTATAAGCTCACCGATACCAGCTAGCCCTAAACATTGAAGTTCAAACCAAAACAGGGCAAAAAAGCCTTTGAACTGTTACAAGTTACAATCGTGATTTCTTCCCAAAGTCCGATACCATGACGACCACCATAATCCATTATTTCTCCCTGCCTTCAACTTCTTAGTTTATTAGTTGTCAGTGTCAGATTTGGACGAACAGAACCATAGACAGATGGGAACTTTTCCGTTGAAGGCTATCTATGGTTCTATAACTCTATGACAGTGTATGGGCATGAACCGTATGAATAAGTACGGACGGAGTCTCAATAAAAAGAAGCACTCACTCGGTATTCTGATAGTATGTCATGTCTGTCGCTCAAACAGTATGTCAGTCAGCCATTACGGCTTAGGACACCATTGTACGTAGTGGATATATTCTCTTTGACCATTGTAAACAAACCGAAATAAATGAAAAATGCCGTATTGTGTGGTCAGATGTTACCAAAACCAGGTGATGAAAATTGGAAGTTAAATTGAATTCGCATAATCAGAGAATCTCACAATGAAAATAATTGGAATCCCTCTACTAAATTTAGTGAAGCATGCAGTCTTTCATGCAGTGTGCATTAAGATTTTTCATGTAAAAGCATTCGGGCATTAATGTACTATACATAAATTTTTATTTATTATGTAGGTATCAATAAACAAAGAAATGATAATAATGTATATTTTTTCATTATTAGGAACATTTAATTGATCTTTCCAAAATTGATGCATTTCATTTGATAGGTACCCCGTTGGGGTAGGCCCCCCCATAGAAAATTATTCCCCCCTTATTTTACCATATTTTTTAAAGTACCTATTATTTTAATAGAATTCTCTATATTTTTCCTGTAAAATATAGATTTGTTTCCACAAATACCACAAATACTTAGTACATTTCAAATGGATCGCTCTGCATAGTTCGGACTTTGGGTAGTGGTAAATTTTTCGACCTTAGTCAAAATATATCAAAAAGTATAAAATCTATCGAAATTTCAAAAACTGTAGGTATTGGAATTTACGAATTAATACCTTTAATTTGATACCTACTAGGGTGATGGAACTAGGGTGATGGCATTTTGTGTAATTTGATTTCTTATAACTTTTTTTTATACAAAGTTATTAAAACAGTTTGTAGTTTAAACTACAGGTATTATTATTGGGAAAGGCATGGCTGTCGTAAGTTTTTCAGAAAAGCTACATGATGGAAATTACAAGCTTAAAACCAAAATTACTCAAAATCTCCAATAATGAACACAAAAAATCCAGTAATTAACCCCCAATAAATAACACTCCCCAATTATGAACATCCAGTATTTGACAATAACCCAGTAAAACCCAGTAAAAAACACCTAGTAATCGACACAAATCCCATCAGAATATAAGCGCTATCGAATTAAATAAACATAAGAAATAAGTAAGATTTATATATACTTGCGTAATGTCAAGCCCATAATAGCCTTGTATAAATTAAAAAATATCACAAAAACAACTTTATAATAAATTCAGCCTCAACCATTACTGGAAAATCTTGACTGATATCAGTCAGGAGATCTTGTAGCTATTATTATTAGTATAAAGTAGGTACCTATTTGAATAGAAATAATTAAAAAGTATCAAAATAAAAAATCATAGCACAGCAATTGGCTGAAAGCTCAAACATCATATAAAACGTCTACATTTACTAGTTATAGCAATTCTAAACTCTAGGCTTATTTTATTATTCGTAAATAATGGGTAAATTTTTATCCATTTCTTTTAATTTGAATAAGCTTCTTTTAAAACAAATAGGCTCGTTTATCTTTCCAAATACATTTTCATATTTTATAACTAGAATCAGGCCATTTAAAGGATTTTCCCACAGAAAACATCATCGTGCTCACTTCTTATTGGTTTTTTTCAAGTCTCATTCTGGCTCTTTCAGCTTTTTCTTCCATTGTTTCCTCCATGTACAGCTCGTATATTTTTTTATAAGAGCCATTTAGAACAAAATCTGTGAAAACCAGTTAATGACACTTTTTTGTACCCAATGATCGACACATTGTTCTTTTCTTTACTGGTATTCGTGTTTCAATCGGTGTATTTCAAATATATACTTAACCAGCAAAATAATTAGAGCCAAGTTTGCTTAGCAACCCAAAAAGTCAACAAAACTATAAGTATGGACAGTTGTCGATTTGTGGAGTAAGTCACTTTCTCAGTACCAGTAATGAACAACTGTAATAAATTAAACAAATTGATGCCCGGATGCAAGACTGATTATAAAACTACTTTACAAATTCATTTAACTTTACAAAAAATCAAACATAATACAATAATATTTACTAATGACGAAATTATAAGCAAAAATGTGTTCTCACATTCTTAAGGATTCAGTTAAAAAAACAGCGTTTATTTCTGTTAACGACCCGGGTCGGCACGTTCCATCCTCCATGGTCTTGTAATGAAATGTCAGATTTATTAAAGAATATTTATCGGGTATTTATCAGCGCATTATGCGCATAGCGCATATGCAGCGATCGTGGTCACGGGGCGACTAGTCGCCCCGTGACCACGATCGCTGCAACGCGATGGAAACGTAGGGGAAAATAAAACAAAAGGTACGCGATAAATACCCGATAAATATTCTTTAATATGTCAACAAATCGTGAAAGTTTAAAAAGAAATGTCAGATTCTCGTGACGTATTAAAAAATGTCAGTCGGGAGTGAGTTGACCATGGTTTAGTGTCACCATGTGGTAAATTAAATTCTGAGGCTTACTATAGATGATCGATAAAAAAAGTGTCGACCACTGGCGCTTGTCGATTACTGGTTCCATCACCCTACTTTTAAAAAATTTCGATTACAAAATTTGTACTGAAAATTCATTTTGATTTTTTATTTATTTTGCGATAAATCTGTATGGGCGCACAAAATGTATTATTACTTCAAATTTCAAGTCAATAGCTGCTATAGTTTCTGAGATATTAAGGATTCAAAACACAAAACAAAAAAACGCGATCCCATAAGGTTTCTGAAACCGATTTCAAACTACGACGACGAAACAACTCTTTTATTTAGGTAACGATAGCCTGATAACTTAATTTATGTATGAACGTATGAAAGACGTTTCATAAATTACTAAGTTGAGTAGCAGTATTGAGAAACGTCTTTTCATTGCAGTAGGTATTGAGTATTTTTCAGTAGGTATATTTTGTACTAAAAAGAAAATGTAATTTATTTTATGAATACAATTGTTTTTGTTTAATTTTGCATCTATATTTCAATAGATCAAACTTCAATTCATACTTTAGCAAAAAAAAAATTTAATTTCCTTATTCTATTTTTCGCAGCGTATTTTTTGGTTTAAAAAATACTTAGCAATTTTTTTCTCCACTTTTGGTAGAAACGTCCTTTTTTCTTATGACGGCAGTATTATAATTATAACTCACAAATTAATTTATGTACTCTCATCAAAATATCACTATACATACTCGTGTAGGTAAGTCATCAAAAATCGCACGTACGATTCCATGCGGCTCGACGCAAAGCAAGTGTCCTGCGACGTATCTATATACCTAGGTACCTGACTAACATTCCAGCACGCGGTAGGTAGTGAGTGATGCGCTAATTCTAGTCGAGCACTGTGTAGTCGAGCGAGATTCGACCTTTTTTTTAGCGCCTCGATTAACTCGCGCGATTTTAAAGACTCTAGGTAGGTACTTATCCATTAGGAAAAGTTATGAAAGCTCAAGATGAATGACTTCTACTATGACTACCTATACCTACTACCTTAATATCAAAAATCCACTCAGCATAGAGGTGCTATAATATTGTAGGCACCAAGGGCGTCGCCAGCCCACGGCCCAGGGGGGGTGGCAAGCCGTAGCCAGAAATATGTACCTACTAATTTTAGAGCTTACGACCCGCCCGAGACGATATGCAACTTTTCGGGTCAATAGTTAGTATAAAAAAATTAATAAAACATTCAGGATACCTATAACTCAAATTATGGCGAAAAAGAAACATACCTAGGTACCTATAATTTTTACCTAGGTATACCATAGGTACCAGGGCCGTAGCCAGAAATACTATTTGGGGTGGGGTTGAGCCTTAGACCCGCCCGAGACAACATGCAACATCTTTATATGTACTTATGCTAGTACCCGGAGCGGTTTTCAACCAAGTACTTTCCAAAAAAATCGAAATAAATAAAAATAATAAGGTAACGGCGAGCGGAGCGAGCCGTGAATTTTTTCAGATTTTTCCGATGTTTTGTAAAAAAGTAGGCAAAAGTGTGACAATAGATGTGACAGCTAGCCCCAAATATTTTAAAAACTGCGGTGGTAATTTTGGAGATTGGTATGCCAGCAACAAAGAAAAAAATGTGAGAAATACAAAAAATTAATAAATTCGAGTGTCATTTTCGGGTGACAAAAAAGTTAGTAGTTGTAGTTAAGGGGTAGGTATAACAATTCACATTATTATGAGAGAATGGCGAGCGAAGCCAGCCGCCAATTTTTTTACATATTTTCGGCAGGCTGATAAAAATGACAAAATGGCTATAGAATGATCGGCGAGCGAAGCGAGCCGCAATTTTTTGTGCGACCTTTCGGATAATCTATAAAATAGAATCAAGAGTGACAAAAGATTATGATTAGCGAACCCTGAAACTTTTACAGCCAAAATTATAACAATGAGTGGAGTGACCGCCGATATTTTGTTGTGTTTGCGGCCGCTGAAAATTTTTGAGAAATTGTGGCCATTTTCGCAAGGTTGTTAAAAAGCCTAGAATAATTCCGAATTAACGGTGAGCGGAGCGAGCCGCGAAATTTTTTGTGACCTTTTCGGCCGTTATTAAATAGTTTAGAAAAGTATGTTATAAATAAATACATGACAGTAAACGGAGAAAGCAATTCAATTACGGAACGACAACAAAATATTTCTATTGATTTATAAAATTAAAAGTAATGTCGTGATCTGCCTGCCTAGCTGGAATCGGCCGTAAATGAATGCGATGCGTGCACCCAGCTCATTTAAAATGTAGAGACGAATTTTGTCGAAAAATAACTTGTAAAATAACTAGGTAGGCCTACCGCATCTTTCTTTCTGCTAACCGAGGTGAAGAGCTACATACCTAGGTAGTAGGTACCTATTTAACAAGACGGCAAACAATTTATGACTCTTCGTCTACACACAAGTTTTTGAATATTATTAGGTACCTACCTATTGTCTTGTCGGCATACACTCGGACTAGCAATCCTAGACTAGAAATCAGATTTGACAGACGCCCTTATGGAAATGCTATGGAAAATGTTGACCAAGTCATAGTAAAACAAGTACGACAAGTGCGAGTGTAACTCGCGCGTCGAGTGTTTTGAACTTTTGTCAATATACCGTCAAGTACCTACACTTGACGCGGTATATTGACGACGTCTTGGCGCGGCGGGCCAAGGTCAGCTTACGACGCAGGAGGTGGCGGTTTGATTCCCGCCTCGGGACTAATACTTGTACGATCTGCAGATTATTAGTTCGCGTGTTCTATTTCTTTTCTACGTACACAAAAATAATTCATCTAATGTGATACATTACACACACTTTAGTACACTTTAGTATACCAATAACACAAGCTTTGCTTAGCTTTTGGCTAAATGATGCTGTGGATTATCCTGGAGGATACATTATTACCGTACCTTTGATTTGATATTGCTCTCAATGAAATAGCCCCCATTGTATGAAAATCAGTTTTTGAACCATATTTCAAAAAGTATTATTTTTACAGACTTCTCTATATTATTTTATTATTATCATTTGAATTCATAATTAAATCACACAAACGATAATAATACTACACCTACTTAGGTAGTAGGTACGTCCATCCCACATAAAAAAAAGTCAAGGGCATCTGTAATTCATAATTCATTTATTAATTGCAAATATGTACAAAGATAGGTAACTTAACTTCTAAGTATCTATAGTTAGTAAATCAACCCTGTTGGTCATAGCAATTTATTATTTTGTCTCATATTCCGTAACTTTTGATTAAAATAATTAATTTGATTTCTTTTGTAATTACTAGATAGTTCAGATTGTGTAAAAATGTACTTATTTGTTCTAAAAGTTAACTAGTTAAATAACAGGAGGCTGGACTAGTATGTATTGGTTTTGTCTTACCTACCTACCTATTTAATCGGTTCCAGAATGCAAGATATTTTATTTCAACGAAAAATATTGTATAATGACGTACGTATAACAAGTCAGGGTAATAAGAATGTAATTAAATCACTAAATAATAACACATTTCAACAACGCACACGCGCAACTAAAAATGTTCATATTAGAGTTGGAAACACACGCGACCAAAGGAGTGATGATGATGATGAATGAATGCTTTGTCGGCTGCCTCGAGAGAGAAGAGCCGCTACTCTTAGAGCAGTTCTATAAGAACCGACCTCTCAGAAAGACATGCGCGGCAAATCCAGGTCTTGATTTCAATCTATTTCAAAAAGTATGAAACTCTGATAAGAATTCATAAAAACTGTTTTGAAAAGGAAAAGAAATCACCCAACTTCTAGAAATAGTGTCCCTTTTGAAAATTACTATTTTAAACCATTTTTATGGTTTTGATATCGGGTCTCGCTTTCTTCTAACGTGTTTTTAATCTCGGCAATTACATACTACTGCAGCTATTAACTTAAAATTAGATATATAAAATAATTTTGCGCCTCTACACTACAGATTTAAAGAAAAAACGGAGACTGATAAAGATTTATATTTGTTTCTGCAACACACGGTAGTGAGTCGAGTATAGGGGGAGACGGGGTGCATTGATACAAGGGGCACATTGATACACTACACTCATGGGCGTAGGGAGGTACGGGCAGGGGGGGGCCGCTGCCCCCCCCTAGAGGATGCAGTCTTAAGTTTAAATACGTACCTACGTAGATAGCCAAGCCTATTAATAAACTAAACTTCATTGACAGGTAAATTTTATACAATCGTACTATGTTTGCATCTAAATTCAAACCCCCACCGAAATTTTGAGGCACCGCTTAAAATCAAACTTCAATGGATAAAATTATATCGGATATGTACAGTGCGCGTCAGAATTAAGTACCCAAATTTGGTTGCGGGGTTGGGCGCGCTCGCGCTCCGTGCCATTCGATTCTTATTGTGCATCTACCTACATTATATGTAGGCACATATTTTATTGGATAGATACCTATTACCATGTTCGTTCTTCCGTAATTGAATATCTCCCACCGTTTGCTGTTATTTCTTTAGTTATAGAATACTTTCAAAACTGTTCGCTAAAGACCGAAAAAGTCAGAAAAAATTTCGCGGCTTGCTCCGCTTGCCGTTAATTCTCTACTTTTGTAAATTTTTTTACAGCCTGCCGAAAATGTCACAATTTTCAGAGGCTGCAAACACAAAGCAATATCAGCGCTCATTCCACTCACTGTTATAATTTTTTTTACGCTATTACGGGACCATCCAATTTTTCTTCGCCGAACTTTAAAATTACCACCGCAAACGTTCACGACTTTGCAACAGCGCGCTGCGCGTCATCGGTGGCGGGGTAGGGCGCGCTCGCGCTCCGTGCCATTTGATTCCTATAGTTTACCTACATTGTAGGTTAGTGAGCTAGGTGCACGCATCGCATTCATTTACGCCCGACTCTAGTTGGAGTCGGGCAGGAAGGCAGATCACGACATAACTTTTAATTTCGTGAATCTATAGATGGATAGATAACTATTTTCAAGTTTTCCGTAATTGAATATCTCCCTCTGTTTGCTGTTATGTCTTTAGTTATAGCATAATTTTCAAAACTGTTTGCTAACGACCGAAAATGTACCAAAAAATTTCGCGGTTCATTCTCTTCTTTCGTAAGCTTTTTAACAGCCTTCCGAATTTCACAATTTCTCAGCCATTTTCAGAGGCCGCAAACACAACAAAATATTAGCGCTCATTCCGGTCACTGTTATATTTTTTTATGCTACCACGTGACCATCCAAACACACTATGAGTTTTGATTGTATTTTACAGAACATCCAAAATGTCTAAAAAAATTGCGACTCGCTCCGCTCGCCGTTAATTCTATACCCTTTTTGTCATGTTTACCAGCCTCTCCAAAATATGACAAAAATTTGGAGGCTCGCTTCGCTCGCCATTCATTCCGTAGTAAGAGTTTTTTAACTTCTGAAACCAAATTGTTCTTAGCTTTCTTTTCTTCACTATGATTTTTTAAATATTCGGGGCTAGCTGTCATATCTAGTGTCACACTCTTGCGTACTTATTTAAAAAACATCGAAAAATCTCAAAAAATTCGCGACTTGCTCCGCTAGCCGTTAATATGGTTGTTATTTTTATATCGGTTTTTATTGGAAAGTGCTTAGTTGTAAACATGGCTGAGGAAATGATGACTGAAAATCCTTTAAACGGCCTATGTATGCTCAGCGTACACCGAAGCATGGTACTTACAAATAAATAAGAACAAAATTGAATCAGAGCTGCTAAAATGGTTTTGTGGAGAACCTCGAACACAACTATTTTGTAAAATAACGTGACGTATAGTTAAACTATTGTTGTTTTTTTTTTATTCTAAACGTAGCCTACCTATCCCATTTCTCGTGCAGCATGTACTTAGTAGGTATTCTTGGTTTTTTTTTTTCGGCTGCCCCCCCCTGAACAGAATCCTGGCTACGCCCTTGACTACACTAGCCTTATCTAATATTTGACTGAATGGATTTGAGTGGCGCCGTCACTAAAACGTTCACAAAAAGGTCCGAAAGCATCCAGTGTAACCGCACCGACTGTCTGTCAACGGGCGGCCTAGGGGATGCCGAGATGTGTTTTGAGCATTCATAAGTAAATTTTGACACAATATATAAGTGTATCGATGCTCTTCGATAACATCTTACGAGGATTTTTATATACCAAAGGTAAGTTAAACTATCAATAATTATGATTTTTGTTAATATAACTTAAAATAAAAGTGCGTTTTAGAATGATAATTTTAATACTCAAAAATGTCGTTGGGGGCACTTTGATGCAACAAAGTGTGGGGCACATTGATTTGTATCATTGTGCCCGTCTCTGTATTAAGATGCTCCATTTCTGTACAAAAAAAACATCGGTACCACATTATAATGTCTAAAGTCATTTCTAAATACAACTTGACTGAGTATGAGGTCTTATAATTGAGAAAACAAATTGACCATGTTTTACATTTCTGCCCCTCCAGATGTGGAAGTGTCGACATTAGAGAAGTTGCCCTTAGTACACGAAATTTTACGAAAGGCTCAACTCGAACCATGTATGAATCTCTTTATATTAATTTGAGTGCATAAAATGTGCAATAAGAGAAGAAAAATTGCTCTTTTAAAAACACTAAGATTCGTAGTTTGATTTATTGATTATTTGAGCCTGGCTGTGAATTAGCTTTGATATAATAATTACTTGAGTAACTTATATTAGAAGGCTGTTTATGATCTCATCACAATAAACAAGAAGAAACAATGTAAAAGTATTTTAATTTGACCATTTTCATAGCTATTCCACCCTGTATGAAAGTGCCTCACGTGGTGTATCAAACTACCCCGCTAATGGGGCAGATTGATACAAAAGCCATTTTTTACTAAACGTTAATTATTTCTTTTCTTTGATGATTTAAACAATTTTAAACTATGTCATTATAATATTTAATTATATAGCTAAACGTGTAATGCAAAATAAATGAAAAACTTTATGTTTAGACACATTTTATGGTTCTTTGAATTTTTGTGTATCAATGTACCCCACTTCCCCCTACATGGGTTAAACAAAACAATACCTAGTGTACCGTGAGTACAAACATTTCACAAATAATAAAACAGATAACATTAATTATGATTATAAGTAAGGTACAGAGCAGTGTCACAGTGTGTGCTGCAGCTCAGCAAGAAGGCAATAACTCAGCGTATTCTGTTCGAGCCAAACTAAAATGATTTTTTAAAGTCGAAAAATTTACCACTCCTATACAGAGCGATCCATCTGAAATATACTTACTAGGTAGGTAGGCGTTTGTAGATATGGATCTATATTGCATTGGGTGTTCCCGTCAAAATAGATGTACGTTTGTAAATAAATAAATTAATATTTACAGGAAAAATATATCTAATAAGGAGCAGTCTAGTATGTAGTAAACTTTTGTAAAATGGCCAAAATGGAGGGCTCACCCCGTAGGTCTTACCATACGACAGTTTGTAGCTACCCACCGAATGTGGATAACTATCGGTTTTTACATCTCAATAGTTTTTGACAATTCTGTAGGTTTCATAGCCGCCCGATTGATTCCGGCCTCTTAGGTGGCCAAAAAAAAACAACCGTAGATTGATTCTGGCCTCCAGAGAGGCCAGTGACGTCGCGTTCCAAAGATTGATTCCTATTCGAAAATCTACAGCTTAAGGAGTCTTACGGTCCGTTACTGTGTATTCACAGTTAAATTGTCTATGTCATCAAGCACCAAGTTTGACAGAGTTCAAGAAAAAAAATAAAAAGAAGTGAGATAGCAAACCACTTGTCGTGCGCGCTCTCTGGAAAAAAACAACAGCAATTTATATCGTGTTTTTTTCGATCTAAAGATAAGGATTTCATTGAAAATGTGTATTTACCAAAGCAGTGATATTGTGTTTAGTGTTATTTGATTGTGATTTGCCGTTTCGTAAGAAAATTATCCCATTTATTTGCAAATAATGTTGACAAGTCTTGGCTTTTTCCTAAAACGAATCGTCCTGTTTCTTTTCGTTTTGTGTAATTAAAATTATTGAAACCTTTATTTGTTTTTTGTTTTTTAGACTAAATAAATGTAAGGGTTTACAATAATCTATTTACTTTAATGGTAAACCATTGCAAACATAAGATTTTGGAATCTAAATCCAAGCGTCAAATGACGCGAGTGCAAGAAAAATCAATCATACTTTGTAGAATTACGATTAGATTATTAATTTGTTTGAAGACTCCTACTTATTTTATTTTAATTGTAAAGGCAATACTACAAACTATGTTTATAAAGCAGAAAATGTGGATAGATGACAATAAAATTTGAAATACACCATTTATTCCAAAACATTCCGCTCATTATCAGCTGACGTAATTTTTACTCTGTGTTTTTGACATTATCCCGACCTCATACTTAGAATATCGACCTACTACTGACAAGCTTCATTCACACCCTTTCTATAAAGTACAAATACCCAATGAGTTCCATTGTAAAGAACGGGCTAGTAGCCACTTATCGGCAGAGCGGAGCGCAAGCTCGGTTTCGCGCCAAACCGCGCGTCAATCAAGGAGTTTTTTATGCGTAGCGCGGAAACAATAGAGCGGATAAGTTCAACCCTCCCTCCTATCTTCCAAGCGATATACCCATACGAAATGTAACAGATGTTTACAGATAGGCATCTAGTTTTTACAAGAAAAATATGGTAATTTAATTTTTTTTTAGCAAAATAGCCAATAAGCTTTTCATTGAGATTTTAAAGGTTTCATTTAGTATCAAATGTCAGGTATTAGCTTGGACATTTTTGAAACATGTTACGAAGTTTCCGAGTTTCATACGTTTTGAAAAACATTGAAAAGTCGAACAAAATATACCAATATCTACATCCTGATCTCCAAGTAACAGTTACCGATAGTATTAGTACTAATACTTAATTGACAAAAGTTAGAAACCCTCGGCGCGTGAGTTACCTTGCACTCGACAAATCTTGTTATTTATTTAAATCTGTAATGGCGCACGAAATGTATTCCAACACAACAACAAATCATATCTTGCAGCTTGCCAGCCAGCGCCGTAAACATAATCATACTACCTTGTAGGTATACAAGTCTAACAAGTTAACAGCACAGGCAGTAATGTAGGTTATTGGACCAATAGCTTGGAAGGTATGAAAAGATCGCGGTTATTTTTAAAAAAACATTCGATGATTTGAACTATTTTGTCCTGATAATTTTATAAAAAAAGAAATGGTTAACATTTATGTATTTCATTACATAATTTATGTTAATAAATCAACATTTAATAATTGTAATAATTTATCGACTTGTTATCGATTATTGTTATTGTACTTACATGCGATCTAGGTTATAATAACGAAAAAATTATAATCAGAGAGTTCAACTTTGAATGGAGTTATCAAGTGGATGGTTGCATAACAAAACATGATTTCCATTTATCATGCTCAAACAGTCATTACAGGCAAATTATAGGAGAGGGCGTCAAATTCCAGTTTACGCCATAGGGCTAAAGTGTTTTATATTTTTGTCCGTATCTTATCATCAGCCAGTGCAAGACATTCGACTGCTTACTTTCCATCAACAAAGAACTATACATTTTATTTGAAATTGCAACAGTAAGCACCATTCTCCTTTGTTGAATGTTTATAAGAAGGGCTAAATAACAGACATATATACAGATAGTCTCCTAAGACAGATTTCCTATAGCTGTGTTGCTATGATTTAAATACCTTTTCCTAATTGTTCCGTCCAATAAATCCACCCTGTTTACATAAAAATATATCTTAGATATACAAAACACTGATATTATATACATATTGTATACTAGATGCGTGCCCCCAGCTCACAGAGAGGTCGGCACGCACGTACTTACTAGCTATGTATGTATGTACATTATTGTTACAAAATACTGATCACATCAGTTACATATGAGACTACGTACAGCACGTACAGCCGACGCGACAGCGCAAACAAATTAGACGAGGATCATCGATTGCACATTAACTACACATATCCCTTACCTTACATCTCACGCGCGCACTCAGCACTACACATAGTATTTACAAACATTATACAGGGTTGTTGGTAATTCACTGGCAATGTCGTGGACCTGCACATTCTGCCTATTACTAGGAAAAGGTTCGTGAAGTAGTTTAATCACATACAATACAATACAACATGAAAAAAAAACCATTGTCTATAACTGTCTATGTTACCTCATGAATCAATATAGACTATAACTGTAATCGTTTATTTGTTTGTATTTTGTTATTTTGAACTGGAACTGTAAACTGACATTTATAAATATTTCTGTAAATGTTCAACGTTTATTCTGTTTAAAGCATTTTTTAAACACGATTACTTTTAAATATTGGTATCTACCTAGTTAAGGTACTATTAATACCATATCACCACATAGTATAAAACAAAGTCGCTTTCTCTGTCCCTATATCCCTATGTATGCTTGAATCTTTTAAACTACGCAACGGATTTTGATGCGGTTCTTTAATAGATAGAGTGATTCAAGAGGAATGTTTTAGTATCAGCATCGGACCCGTGCGAAGCCGGAGCGGGCCGCTTGAGAATAAGTAAGTACTTGATCTCTTTACAAACGTGTTGTGATCGCGCTGACGGCACAGTGCACGCGCGCCACCGCTTGCCTCTAGGTACTTACACTTACACCTATTTAAATATTATTTTTGGTACTTGTTTTGATTGCAAACTATCATAATTATGTACTGTGTAAATCAATGTCATAAAAAAAATAAAGAATATGCAAACTAATCGCCACAATATTAGGAGGTATTTGCAACACGACGACGTGGGCGACCGAGCTGCGGGCGCGGGCGAGTGCGCAGCCGTCGCGGACTACTCGCGGGCGCAGCGGTCGGGCATGCGAGGACAGGGCTCGCGGGCGGCGCGCGGCGGGGCTCAGGGGTCGGGGGGCGGCGGCGCGTC
>OZ007531.1:310436-453672 GCA_963931895.1 Eupithecia pulchellata
AAACACTATTACTGTATGGCTATGGTACTGTTCGTTTTGTACATTAGTCTTTTTATAGATATAATGTTTACATATTGCGTCACAATCACTGATGATGTCATCAGAAATACCTACTACTTGATTCTACTATCCGTTCGCCGGGCCCGCCTGCCACAGATTGAAATTGAGTATGAGTACGTAAGGCACGTCTTAATAAAATCGATATATATTTTTAAAAGTGCAAAAAGTGCCACAGCGCTTTGTGACTCGAACTCGCATACACTCGCATCAAAAGCGTACATTATACGCCTACAACGCGGAGCCGTTAGGATAAGGGACGAAAATAAAAATTCCATCATAGCATGTCGCAAGAAATACTACTTGGCAACTTAGCAGGCCAATGTGTATTAACCTTATTATAATTGAACATAATATCTTAGAGACACAATGTTTACATATCACGTTTGTCGCGCTACCTTCCTTTATACTTTAGGGTTGTTTGTGATATGATAACAAAGTCCTTTGAACCCCCGCCGCCGCCGCCGCCGCGCCCCGTCGTCGGTCGCGCCCCTCCCCGCCGCGCGCCGTCCAAGATCGCCATCGAAACCACTTATTTTTTTGGTGGTTGTGGTTGCGTACATACAACCACCAAAGATCTCAAATTTATTTACGTTCTACACAATCTTCTCTTTCGAGCGTACATCATTCCAGCAGTCTTTCGCTTGGTGTCCATCTCGTTTACTAAGTCGCGGTCTCCACTCAAAAACACTTTTACCCCAGCGGTTGTCGGTTCTTCGCGAAATACATACTAAGAGTCAAAGCAGATAAAATAGGTAGATCCCTACCACAAGATGTTTCGAATAATCTTACAGCGTTACATCTCATGAAGCGGGCATGATACGCCTACACCACGAACACAGTACACATATTATGGACAGTATAGAAACTAAGGCATAATCAATTACCTAACTAAAATGTACCTAATTGAAATAATTGACAGATATATACAATACTACATTGTGAGTTTGGTAGCGTCACTATCATGGGTGCAGTGCAGAGAAAGTCATGTTGAGGAAAAGCGCCATCTCCAATAGGTCATCAAAACTACCTAATTAGTGCGGAGAATTCGATTTATCTCATACGCTTATAAAGTTCTCCTAAGGGTCGATAGATGGCAATTATCAAAAACATACTTTCTTATTACACTTACTTATCTCTCAGTTCTCTCACTATCAAATTATCAAAAACATAATGTAGGTACCTTACTTACTTATTGTATAGATGTTTGAAATTTACCGACATAAAAAATAAGGTTTCATTCCATGCCTATTCCAGACGTCACCTTTATGCTATAAAATCAATCATATTGACATAATATTATCTATTGATCTATTACCAAGTAATCTCCGTATGTACCTAAGTCAAAAAACAAGGTACCTTTAGATACATCTACTTTAGTATAGATTACTTTAAAATTTCAATAAATAATTACGTAGCTGTTTTCTGCTGTATCATTTAATTTTCTTGATTAGTTCTTCTTTGGCACCTACTTTTTGATTACATATTGCGAGAATCGGGAAGGATACTGAATCGGGACACATATGAAATCAGATTTTGTATTTAAGTGAATAAAACAACATAAAATGTTTAGGTAGATTATCTAAGTTGATTGATAGTACCTAAATGTTTGTCAATATAATTTTTCAGTTACAAAAGTAATAGAATTTCCCATCTTCCATTTGTGACTACCTGAAAAAGAATAAAAAATATTAATTTAGCTTTCTGCCTTATATGACAACTGGTACCTATCTATGGTTTGTATTTTTGTTATTAAATTGGAAGAACTGAAGATTAGTATGATATCAACTGGAGTCAGGTCGTCTTTTCGGAATACGATGAGAAAGGATTGTGTGCATTTTTTATATCTTAAATCTACTTGTAAATGACGACTGCTGATCATGCCATATTCTTATAACATTTGCGAGCTCTGTAGGAAAAATCGGTACTTACACCACTAATATCTTCTCAATAAAGTAATATTCTATTTCTTTCTCCGTTAATTAAAGTATGATCGAATACATGATTAGTAAAACAGATTTGATATATGTATAGTAATTGATTAAAGTACGTTTACAGATTACAATTATATTTTATATTAGTGCTTCTTAATTAATTTTATTTTCTTTAGACAAAGGAAATATACCTAATGATAACAAACGAATTCTTTACAATTATATGAATAAGTTAGGTATTTAATTTATTGAGTATAGCAAGCGCAGAATTAACAAAAAAAGTCACTCGAACAGACGCAACAAATCCAATATCCCACTAAAATCGAGACACTGCGTGACACACGTAATAATAACAAATACTGATAAATATCTCTACTTAAATATATTAATTAAGTAGGTTACTTTCCATAGTATTTAATATTATAAAGTTCTTTGATTGAACCCCCGCAGCCGCCGCCGCCGCGCCCCGCCACCCGCCGTCCAACTCGTCCAAGATCGTCATTGAAACTAATATGAACTAATAACCATTGGTTTATTCATAGTGCAGTGTACTCGCCTTCTCAAAAAGTTGTGAACCGATTTCGAAGCGCTTTTTTTTTACCGGATAGAACGATTCAAGAGGATGGTTTTCGTATAAAACGCTCGCGGGTGGGTCGATTGAGGCCGCTATTCAATCGACAACCGGGATTTCGTCTCTTAATGTACCCAGTTAATTATTTTATATGAGTATATAAAAAATATTACCTTTTGTTTGGAGTTGTACTAAATCATTATACGCCGCGTCGTCAGTGAAGGCAATGTAGGTACGCTGGTAACCGCGTCTTGTTTTTGTTACGTGGTATAGTACTCCTCAGTCGACCGACTTCGCCATGATTCACGTTCAGTTTCTAAAAAATCAACATGGTATTAATTTAACTTACTACAAAATTTTCGCATAATTACAAACACTTTTATTCAAAATGTTTTATATCCCAGGGAGTAAACATAAAATATTATGTTGAAGTTATAATATAAAGATTAGTCAGCCACGTAGGAGGATGCGGATTCAATTCCCGCCTTGGCACAAATGTATGTATTATATTAGTTCCAGGTTATCTATCAAAGAAATAGATTATATTTCAAAATTTTCAAGCCTCGCAAGCAATGCGGTTATAAAATAATATTAAAGAATGTGTAAAAAAAACCAGTTTTACATACCTTTGCATTGATAGTTTCATAAGATTCTTGTAAGTAGCGATTAGTGGTGAAGATGAGGTGTGTGGAATTCTGAAGTTGATGGTTCTGCCAAACCCTGAAATAAAAGTTATGTTTTAATATTTCAAAAGCCTATTATTAACATGGCGCGCCCTTCAGGTAGCAGCACAAAGAATGAGCAGTGTGAGGAATTTACAGTTATATAATAAGAAAGTGTAAATGTACCTTTTCAAATTATTCTGTGACACTTTTTATCGCTGAGCTTGTCTACGTAATAGAAGCCAGTCTATAAATATATTTTCGTCAAGAAAATCAAGATAAACACCTGAAATCAAGCTTTTGAGCGTGATTCTGAGCATTATTTGGTGTCATTTCGTTGTATTTTATTTATTTATTGAATATATTGTACAGCTATCATTACAGGCATACTGAAAAATTGAATTCATCAACATATTGCTAACATACTATATAATTAATCCATATTTTCTTATATTCCTATTAAATAAATGTATGTAAGAGGTTTCCAAATATTGGTCCGAATACATAAATTTTAGATAAAATAATGTGCATTTGAAATTTGGAGCACATATAATTTGGTACATTACATATGTGTGGCGCGGCTCTGTGGCGCGGTGAACCAAGGTCCGTCTGCGATACCGGAGGTTACCGGTTTGATTCCCGCCTCGGGACAAGTGTTTGTATATAATTAATTTTTGTTGGTAGTATTATGTCTTAATATTTCCATGTGGCTGTTTTGTTGAATTCATTCATTTAAAAAGTTATTATTGAATGATTATATTTACCATTATTTCGAATCTTGAAGTGCATGTTAGAGTCCGTCCGTCGTCACCCCTTGCTTTTCATTACACAATCAGTTAGTTATTAGGTGACCTGGTGTTACTGGTGGTACTTTGAGTCCTGAAATTGCCAATTATCTAATATAGAACACATATTTGCCATTTAAGATACAGTTAGTATTAAGATTGTGTATAATTGTAAACTTTTGACTGTATTGATGGTGCAATAAAGTAATATTCTATTCCATTCTCTGTTATTTAAAGTTTCACTGAATAAATCATTAGTAAGACAGATTTGATAGATGGTAATTGATTTAGAAAATCTAAGTCATCTGGAAGAGATAACTATTTTCTTATATTGCTTCATTTATAGTTTTTTATAGATTGTTGTCTATATCTCAAATCAAACTATAATATGATGACTGCTGATCATGACATATTCTTATAACATTTGCAAGCTCTCAGTAGGAAGTCTGTAAAAGTGTTTATATCATCCATCGTCATTGTCGCCATGATAAAGGTTCAATTTCATAAAAATCAACATGTTATTAATGTAATTTCATTACACTTTTATTGGAATTAGTTTTTATCAGGGAGGATATATTAAATATTATGTTCAAGTTACAATATTAGGATATAGTTGAAGACCGATGAGGCACAACCGAAGGTCAGCCACGTAGGAGGATGCTTATTCAATTGCGGCCTCTTAAAGAAATAAATGATATTTGGAGGGACGATTAAATGTTATTTTATATTCATATTATGCCGTGTGTTGCTGGCATAGAATTTCAACACCCCAACTCATCCCGTGGGTGTCGTAAGAGGCGACCAAGGGAAACACAGCGGGGGGCGGGCAGCAGAGCCTTCTGCAGAACAACTACACCGAACTGCGATCCCCTGCGTCCCTGCGACAATAACCCCCACATAATGATGCCATCTATGGCGTTCATTAGGGGAGGCCTATGTCCAGCAGTGGACTATTATAGGCTGGTGATGTTGTTGTTGATTCATATTCAACATTTTGAAGACTCACAAGTAGTTAGGTATTAAAAAAATGTAAGATAATGTGTATGAAAAACTCGTTTACTTACCTTAAATGGATAGTTTCAAAGCTGGGTTCTGAAGCTGGTTAGAAATCTGAAGTTGACAATGCGAATTACTGCAAAAATTATTGACCATGCAGCCGAACCAATCTGAAAGAAATGAGAATTTATTAGGTTAGGTAAGCAGTATTATGATTTAATATTTAAATGTCAATAGTAACATGGACGTCTTCGACTTCTGCGGTGGAATGTGGCAGTGAAAAGGGTAATTTACTAATAGGTAAGACTACTGTCCTAGGATATTCAAAACCAATTTCGGTCTGCTAAGTGACTTCTTCGATATGGCAAAATGAGTCTGATTTATCGTAGTAAAGTACCACTACTACTCTATATTAAGATAACTCTAATAGCTAAATCGAAAGAATAAGAAAATCAAAATTCTGAATACAACGACGACGCATTTTCGAAGACATAATAAACGGTTTGAACTGGTTTTTAGTACATAGTCAAAATAAAAATTCACTTACCAGATAAGGCGCACGATAAATTGAGTTATTTATACACACAATACACTTATTATCACCAATAATAGAAAAATAACACAAATTTTCTCTAACGGTCCAGAACTTTTACAAAAGTTTGGAACAGTGTTGCCAACTGAGCTACTACGAAATATGCTAAATCGATGTTAAAAAAAATATGCCAAAATTATGCTATTTTTTTTAAAATATGCTAAAAAAAAATATGCCAAATTAATTAAAGTTAATAAAAAACATACAGATGTTTTGTTCGTAGCATTATTCCAATTAGTTTCGAATCTTCTTAATCTTGTGGCTTGATTGGCTCTATTGCTTATACAGACAGATTGATGTAATAAGTTGCTTTGAATAATATTATTCAGCAATAATGTCGCACTTACAGAGCGTAAGTACCTACTGTAAGTGCCTATTGTAAAATAAATATTTGTCGTATCTTTTTCAACGGGCTGTAACCACTCTTTGAACTCGGGCATTTGCTTCCAGGTTCACACTGTTTCTGCTTCCACTTTCAATTATTGTTTTAGATAAGTAATGAGTGATTGAGGATGTTTTTTCTCACTCATTTCTACAGAGAAGAGGGAGAGAAGAAATATTGTTTGTCTATGGTATCCATCTCACAAAACTAAACAGTTTTATTGGAGAATCCCCCAGAAATCACAAAAAAGATTGTTCGTTTCGTGTTTAAATTTTAATAAATGTTTGTACGTTTCATGTTTTTTAAAAAATATGCCAAAAAATATGCTATTAGCATAAACGACAAAATAATGTGCTAGACAGAAAGAAAATATGCCAAATTTAGCTTGAAAAATTCTAAATCAGCAACACTGGGAAACAATGAGAATGAAGGAATTGAATGTAGTGTAGTGAGGGGACAACATTCCAAGGTTTGATTCGTGTGAAAATAAAAACGATTATCGATTATTTCAACGTAATATTATTGCATATTTCATTACATGTTAGTAACGTTATCTGAAGGGGTTAGTAGATTAAAATGATGTTAAAGTTTTCCTTTATTTGCTTGGTAATTATAAGTTTGATTGAAACCGTTGTACCACTACTTAGGAAAGTTCTGCGAGGTGAGAGGCGAATGGCGAGGAAAAATGAGCAACAATGCACATGAGATATCCTATCTTATGATATAAAAAGGATCATGTTTATTTTATAAAACGTTAAGTTTATTATATTAGTATACCATAGCCTCTGGCACAATTTTGGCGATAATCGCATCACTTTTATACTCAAACCTTTCTCAATTTTTCTTAAAATATTCGGCCACTTTAAAAATGGCGGTCCTGACATCACGATACAGAGATCGACCCATCTATGGATCTTTATCTCGTGTGCGTCTGACATTGACAGTCCGGTAGAAAAGTACCTACCCAACGGCCGCGCCTCAGGCGCGGTACAGCAGCGGTCAAGTTTCGGTCAAACTATAAAATGATAAATTACATTTAATCATTTTGCCCTTCAATGTTTATAATTTAGAAGAGAAATGCTCATTGTATGAATCAACAAACATAAGTGGAAGAAACTCAATACTCATTTATAAAATAAAATAGAATACTCAATTGAACACTGTACCGACTTCGTTGTTTATATTTACCAAAATATAATCGATTTTATAAATGCCAACGATTTTTTTTGTAATCGATTTTATTACATTCATTCTTTTTTCTAACCATCACATCACTATTGAAAACAATGGGATGACGTCGGACGGACCCAGCGCAATTGCTGTCCTACTCTAACATATGCAAATGCCTACGTTGAAAACAAAGACAGAAAAATAAAGCAGATGACGTCACATGAAACACACACTTGGCAAGTAGCAGGCCACTCTATATTGAACCTTATTCTGTATGCGTTTGAATCTTTTACTGCATGGCTGTTGTAGCTGTTTGCACTGTTTGTCAAGGTCAACCGCGGCACGCGTCGGCTCGCCTTCGACTTCGACATTCTTTCGGCTCTTTGCATGCTTATATCTCGAAAAGTTGTGAACCGATTTCAAAGAACTTTTTTTTAATGAATAGAGCAATTCAAGAGGAAGATTTTTGTATGAAACTCGCACGAGCGCGCGGCCGATTGGGGCCGCTATTCACTCGAGGAACCGCAGTCACGTTTTCGGTCGCCACGTCCAGGGGGTGCACCCTGGAGGATTTTTTTTTACTGAAACGGATGGCGATTGGTACGAGTAAACTGGCTTCCACCACCGCATGATGCGGCGCGGCTCGGTTCGGCGGCCAGGGGGCGAAAACCCTCGCGGAGAAGCTGCTTTCCCTCACCACGTCGAGGTGGTGCACCCTGGAGGGGGCGGATGAACAGCACTCGATGCGAAATCGCTTCCTCTACGGGATGACGAAAAAAAAAATTCAAATTTCTCAAAAAAGACCTCGAAATCGACCCTTTTTGAAATCGTCTTTTCGGGTACAAGAAGTTGAAAAATCGGAAAAGTCGGAATTTTCCCCAGGTCCCATTGAATGACTCTTTAAAGTTTAGTAATAAAAACCATACCTCCCCATCCACCATCAGGGAGAACAATTATGTCAATGAGTCAGTCAGTCAGTGGTAATCGACGCTTATATATTATGACTAGAGGGTATATGTGCCCGAGCTGCAAGCAGCTCGGGGGTTGTGCTTCGCCTTAGGCGGCCTTATCGTCGTAGGAGTTGTAACTTTTCATAACCTAAAACGTCTTTGATTTGATGGAAATCGATATCCATGTGTAAAATCTGCGATAGTAAACTGTCAGCCATCTTGGATTTGAAAATGGACATCTTTTTCGTAATCTACGTGTTTGATTTAGTTGAAAACGATACCCATATGTGTGGGTGTTTGGTCACACAGCAAGGCTCGCTTCGCTCGCCTTGCAATGTGACAGTTGTCGAATTGCGGTTCGCTTCGCTCACCGCAATCCGACCCACCTCATAGAAGAGAGTGGGGGTCACAGCACGGCTCGCTTCGCTCGCCGTGCTGTTCCCTTTAGTCGCATTGCAGCTCGCTTCGCTCGCCGCAATGCTCCCCGCCTGCTGAAAGAAGGTGGTGGTCACAGCACGGCTCGCTTCGCTCACCGTGCTGTTCCATTAGTCGCATTGCAGCTCGCTTCGCTCGCCGCAATGCTCCCTGCCTGCTGGAAGAGGGTGGTGGTCACAGCACGGCTCGCTTCGCTCGCCGTGCTGTTCCCCTTGGTCGCATTGCAGCTCGCTTCGCTCGCCGCAATGCTCCCCGCCTGCTGGAAGAAGGTGGTGGTCACAGCACGGCTCGCTTCGCTCACCGTGCTGTTCCATTAGTCGGATTGCAGCTCGCTTCGCTCGCCGCAATGCTCCCTGCCTGCTGGAAGAGGGTGGTGGTCACAGCACGGCTCGCTTCGCTCGCCGTGCTGTTCCCCTTGGTCGCATTGCAGCTCGCTTCGCTCGCCGCAATGCTCCCCGCCTGCTGGAAGAGGGTGGGGGTCACAGCACGGCTCGCTTCGCTCGCCGTGCTGTTCCCCTTGGTCGCATTGCAGCTCGCTTCGCTCGCCGCAATGCTCCCCGCCTGCTGGAAGAGTGTGGGGGTCACAGCACGGCTCGCTTCGCTCGCCGTGCTGTTCCCTTTAGTCGCATTGCAGCTCGCTTCGCTCGCCGCAATGCTCCCCGCCTGCTGGAAGAGGGTGGTGGTCACAGCACGGCTCGCTTCGCTCGCCGTGCTGTTCCCCTTAGTCGCATTGCAGCTCGCTTCGCTCGCCGCAATGCTCCATCCGCTTGCTGGGAGTGGGGGTTCGTGGGGGTCACAGCACGGCTTGCTTCGCTCGCCGTGCTGTTCCCCTTGGTCGCATTGCAGCTCGCTTCGCTCGCCGCAATACTCCCCGCCTGCTGGAAGAGGATGGTCGTGGGAGGTCACAGCACGTCTCTGTTTGATGGAAATCGATATCCATGTGTAAAATCTGCGATAGTAAACTGTCAGCCATCTTGGATTTGAAAATGGACATCTTTTTCGTAATCTACGTGTTTGATTTAGTCGAAAACGATACCCATATATGTGGGTGTTTGGTCACACAGCAAGGCTCGCTTCGCTCGCCTTGCAGTGTGACAGTTGACCCTCCTCATGGGGAGACGTGGGGGTCACAGCACGGCTCGCTTCGCTCGCCGTGCTGTTCTCCGTAGTTGCTCGCTTCGCTCGCCGCAATGCTCCACGCCTGCTGGAAAAGTTTTTACTTTTAATAACCTAAAACGTTTTTAGTTTGATGGGAATCGATATCCATGTGTAAAATCTGCGATAGAAAACTGTCAGCCATCTTGGATTTGAAAATGGACATCTTTTTCGTAATCTACGTGTTTGATTTAGTCGAAAACGATACCCATATAAGTGGGTGTTAGGCGTGACAGTTGTCGAATTGAGGTTCGCTTCGCTCACCGCAATCCGACCCACCTCATAGAAGAGAGTGGGGGTCACAGCACGGCTCGCTTCGCTCGCCGTACTGTTCCCCTTGGTCGCATTGCAGCTCGCTTCGCTCGCCGCAATGCTCCCCGCCTGCTGGAAGAAGGTGGTGGTCACAGCACGGCTCGCTTCGCTCACCGTGCTGTTCCATTAGTCGCATTGCAGCTCGCTTCGCTCGCCGCAATGCTCCCTGCCTGCTGGAAGAAGGTGGTGGTCACAGCACGGCTCGCTTCGCTCACCGTGCTGTTCCATTAGTCGCATTGCAGCTCGCTTCGCTCGCCGCAATGCTCCATCCGCTTGCTGGGAGTGGGGGTTCGTGGGGGTCACAGCACGGCTCGCTTCGCTCACCGTGCTGTTCCCCTTAGTCGCATTGCAGCTCGCTTCGCTCGCCGCAATGCTCCATCCGCTTGCTGGGGGATCATGAGGGGGTCGTGGGGGTTACAGCACGGCTCGCTTCGCTCGCCTTGCTGTTCCCCTTAGTCGCATTGCAGCTCGCTTCGCTCGCCGCAATGCTCCCCTGCCTCCTGGGAGAGGGGGTTTTTGGGGGGTCGTAGGGGGTCATGGGGGGTCATGGGGGGTCACAGCACAGCTCGCTTCGCTCGCCTTGCTGTTCCCCTTAGTCGCATTGCAGCTCGCTTCGCTCGCCGCAATGCTCCCCCGCCTCCTGTGAGAGGGGGTTTTTGGGGGGTCGTAGGGGGTCATGGGGGATCATGGGGGGTCACAGCACAGCTCGCTTCGCTCGCCGTGCTGTTCCCCGTAGTCGCATTGCAGCTCGCTTCGCTCGCCGCAATGCTCCACCCGAAAAAAAAGGTCAAAATTTGGCCAATTTTCGGTTTTTTATAAAAAAAGGGTGTCTGGGGGGTCAGGGGGGTTAAACTTTTTTTGGCGTTCAGAACGACTTTTTCTCCTCTACATGACTGTGAAAAAATTTTTCTTCTAGGTCGACCCGTTTGGGAGATACAAAAAGGGGGGGTGAAAATTGGCATGGAGGGGGGGGTGTTTTTTTTTTCTTTTTCAACACGAGAAGGAACCCTCTATACGGTGCTGCAATCAATTTTTTTCTATTTCGACTCTTTTCGGTAGCAACTTTAAAAGGGGGGGTCTGGGGGCAAAGGGGGGGGGAAAAATTTTACCTGCCTTTGAACCATTTGACCCCCTCTATACAACCCCACAAAAAAGAACATTCAGTATGGCTCTGTTTGGGAGCCCCCCTAAAGGGGGGGGAGAAGGGGGGGCAAATTTGGAAAAGTCGGAATTTTCCCTAGGTCCCCCCGATACCCTCTATACGATTCCGTAAAAAAAAACATACCTCCCCCTCCACCATCAAGGAGAACAATTATGTCAGTCAGTGAGTGGTTTTTAAGCTTTATATAATATAATGATAATAACCTACGATCTATTTTGCAAAATTAAATGAAAAATCTAGATTCATGTTAATTCAAATCTAATTAAAGTTAAACAATGAACTTTTATGGGAAAATCTATATACCTACTTAGATAACTATCAGAATCTAGCGTTAAACTAGGTTAAGTTAAAGTGAATATTAATAAAATTTATTATAAAGAATGGTGCCGAAAATTATGTGCTATCGTATGAAATGCATCGATCACTATGATATAAAAAGAAGAAAAAATAAATTTTACCTTACGAAACCGTGCAAAACATCATTTGCTATATCTATATAATAAATTGAGTAAAGATGTAACTCTACATCAGACAACTAAACTTGAATGCAAACGCTCTACTACACGCTATTTACAATACAAAACAGAGACTACTCTCAGGTAGAGCACTTGTTGGATATTCAATCTTAATTCTTCTGGGCTATATATGCATAGGTAATTTAATTATGCTCCTCTTCTTTTTTGTTTAAATTTTCTCGTCTTTGTAATAATTGGTTAATGATTCTAGGTTTATTTTATAGTAGATAATATCTAATAGGTAATTAATAATATTTTTTCATGTCTCACTGCTTTATTTAAACCTCTAGCATTATATTTAAAAGATATTTGTGATTGTGAACCGAAAAGAAGCCAGAGGATTGAGCCCTCGTGTCTAAACTAAACACAAGTTAGCAAACTTAGAGCGAGGTGTCATTGTCTTTGACCCTGTAAGGTTTACTACAAGTAGGTTTGTACGAAACCAATGAGGCAACACCATTATAAGAAAATACATTCTAAGTCCCTACTTTTAAACCCATTTTTGGAAATAAATATTTTTTATTAGGTATTATCTAAGTAATATTAATCTACAGCTCCGAAAAATCTGTATCAAACTGTGTACCTATCCTACCTATCATCACATTCATCACACAATGATGAAATTTTCCAATGCTGGACACAGTACAAGGGCGTAGCCTAGGGGGGGCAGGTGAGGGTAGGGGGTTTTGGAGGTAGGTTCAAGCCACCTCCCGAAATTTTCGGGCACCGTTTAACATAAAACTTTATTCTGTCTTAGAAACTCAAATGTTTTCTTCAATTGTCGTCTTTCCGCCTTACAACAGCGCAGGGTGCGAGCGATGTCAGTGACTATCTATGTATGTACAATACTTTTGCCATCTCATAGTATCTCGTAGTTCATTGATCTAAAAACCATTCGGATGGGAATCAATAAAATCACATCACATCGGAGTAGACTTTTTTCCCAATTCCCATGTCAGAAGTTATCCAAATTTCTAAAAAAATAGTAATATGTTTGTTGGAGCAAGGACCGGGGAGTACGGTGGATGTCATAGACATTCCAATTGAGGCTCTTCTATTTGGTAACTGTCTGTTGTGCAATCTAGCGTTGTCCTGAAGCAGCAGTGGCCTACGGCGATTGACCGGCCTCTGTTTAGCAGGTAGCTTTTCCATCATGGTTTGCAATTGCTGACAATACACATCATCTGCTGTAATCGTCTGGCCTGATTTAAGAAAGCTGAAGTGAACAACAACATCAACATCAACAGCCTATAATAGTCCACTGCTGGACATAGGCCTCCCCTAATGAGCGCCATAGATGGCATCATTATTTGGGGGTTATTGCCCATAATCCCCAAGCTGGGCATGCGGGTTGGGGATCGAGTGAACAACACCGGCACCAAATGCTCACAAGTAACTTTTTTTGAGTAAATTTTCGCTTGGGGTAGGAGTGGGCTGGTTTGCCAGGGTCCGGCCATTGCGATGAGCGTTTCCGATTATCTTACGTACAAGATCCACTTTTCACTTACAGGTAATGCAAAAGCAAATTGGGAAGTTGAAAAAGCTTGAAAGGTGGATCCCTCATGATTTGAGTGGCGACAAACGCGACAAACGCGCGTAGACGGCTTATTCCCAAAGGTCCACGACTCCATTGTTTTCAAAAATCTTAGCTTCATACTGTGACTTCCAACAGGTCCACGATATTTAAAAAAATAATATTTTCTTTCCAGCAGGTCTACTGCGTTACATTAGTCAACCGACATAATAATGAAGAGATTTTAAATCGAATCATTATTAGATTTAAAATCCCTTCATTACCGATCACCTTTAAACCTTTTTCACCTTCCCAATTTGCTCTAAGTGGATAAAAACAGTTTTGCCACTAACACCGCAGCCTGGAACTAACTCGGACGTTGTTTGTGGTGGATCCGCTTCCAGAATAGCCTTCAATTCTTCATTAACCGGCCGCCCATGGAGCTTGTTTTGCAGGTCGTTTGCGTTGCGGCAGAACTCGTAGGTACTCGTTAATAACGCAATATTTAAAGTTTACCATTTTGTAAACTGAGTGGCGCAAAGAAAAAGATGAAAAAAAAACATATTATGGATTACGGTTTTCGAAAAACAAATGCATGAGTAAACAAAACGACAATTTCATATGACATGTAAGTAAGGACCAAATAATTACCAATAATTACCAGTAGTCAATAACTTACTAATAAGAAGAAGTACCTTTCTGCTTGGAAATTAAAATTGTAAGATAATGATAATGTAGATTTGTGCCTATTAACATAAGTAGGTATTCATTCATTATCGCGGCCGCGCTGCGGCTCTATTCGACTTTTACGTCAGTCATACTTATCACCTCAGTAACAAAATGGCGCTCAAGACGGGAGCTAGTTTTGTGCGACTTTCTAACTTGAGGCGCGCTGTTAGAGTAAGTTTTATTTATTTACTTAAATTGTTTGCATTCGTGTAAGTAGATTACCCTAATTCAGTTTTTTCTCTAAGCTATATTTTAATATATTTGATTAATCGATGTTTCCCTTAGAACACTTACTAATGAGGTAGGTACATACGTAATCAATCCGAATATTGTGGTCTTAGTTATCTGATGTTTACAAAACATTTGAAGTATGACGTGCAACGCAAATCATGCTTATATATGATACAAATACGACTCACAATATAAATACCTAGGTAATTAAGATTTGTATTAATGACTTTAAAACTGTAGTTTTGTTTATACTTATGTTACCTATATTATATTATTACAATTAGTCAAGTCTGTGTTTATTCATAGTTTACACTGTTAACGGTCTACCATCTAGCTTTACCTACTTAGTACTATCAACTCTAATAATTCGTCAAGTTTAATTTATTCCTACCTTCTTTCTTACCCAAGGTTTTGTCTACCCACACGAAACCGGAAGCAAGTACAAATGGCGGGAAAATTGCGGAATTCCCAGGAGCAAAGGCCCCTTATATTTCCGAAATGAAGTTTTTGAATGAGTCGAGTTATGAGCCCATCCCTATATACCGAGTGTTGGACAACAACGGCGAGGTTATCGATACTAGGGAGGAGCCCGATATCGACAAAGACAAGCTCGTGCACATGTACAAAACTATGGTGCAGCTTTCTCAAATGGATAAAGTTCTATACGAGTCTCAAAGGTACAGTAATTATTTTTTATTAAAAACTAGCGGTCCGACCCGGCTTTGCACGGGTATATAACAAAAAAATATTTTTTCATGCGGATCCCTAACTTTTTGAAAGTATTCTATTAGCCTATGTAATTAAGTATTCTAATGGTGAAAGAATATTTCAAATCGGTCCAGTACTTTCGGAGCCCATTCAATTCAAACAAACAAACAATCAAATCTTTCCTCTTTATAATATTAGTACCTATAGACTAGCGGCCCGACCCGGTTTCGCACTGGTTTTATTTAGGTATAACCATAGACAAACAAAACACATTTGTCTATGGTATAACATAGATTTCAAAAATTATATTATTTTATACTTCTTGGGTTACGTTATTTAAGTTTTCAAACGATACCTAACTTTTTTAAATATTCTATAGTCTACCTTCATCAAGGATAATGTGAGATTCCAATAGTGAAATATTTTTCTTTATAAATATTTTTTTTAACTATTAAATGTTTTCTCTTTGGACGAGTAATATTAGTATTAATTTGTTACTTGTACCACATATTTTTCTAAGTTAGTCGTGGTGCTTAAATATGGCTTCTTTTTACCTTTTTCCAGACAGGGGCGGATCTCATTCTACATGACCAACTACGGCGAGGAAGGCATCCACGTCGGCAGCGCCGCCGCGCTGGCTCCCGCCGACTTGGTGTTCGCGCAGTACCGAGAGGTAACGAATGCACTATTATACTAGCGACCCGCCTCGGCTTCGCATGGAGGTAATGCAATGGTGGGCGAAGGTCCGCCTGCAACGCAGTGGGTTGCGGACTCGATTCCTCGGGAAAATATTTTTTCGATCTGCAGATATTTGTTCAGGGTGTACCTACTGGTCGTTTTCTATATATAATAGAAATAACTATTTAATTAATTATATTTTATTAAGTATATCAGTCATCTAGTACCCATAACACAAGCGCTGCTGTGTTCGATAATTTTAATACTATAATATAAAAAAGAAAAAATAAAAATGCTGATACTTATGCATGTTATACATAATATAAACCTCTCTCTTGAATACGGTTATATCGCGAACCTGTACTTTTCCTCGGGAACGTGATATATTCCCATCCACCCCATTAACCTCCCCATCAATGGGGTGGATGGGATTTTTTGCCCCATTGACTTTTTAATAATATAAATATTAAATCTCACTATTCATATTAATATACTCATTTTCCTATTCACATAATTGATTATTAGTAGAAACAAACGGAAATTAAAACACCAACTCACTGCACTGGGATAAAAAGTCTTATATGTCCTTTCTCCCAGTCTAGACAACGTCGGTGCCAAAATGCATCAAAATCATTAAGTATATTTATAGTATTTATAAAACAAGCTCTGCCTAACTTAGGCCTAGATGGTGCTGTGTGGGTTGTCCAGCATTATTTATTATATTTATTTTTAATTTACCAACTCAAACTAATGTTGCAGGTCGGAGTGTTCCTGTACCGCGGCGTGACGGTGACGGAGCTGATCAACCAGTGCTACGGCAACCACGAGGACCCCGGCAAGGGGCGGCAGATGCCGGTGCACTACGGCAGCAAGCAGCGCAACCTGGTCACTCTCTCCAGCCCCTTGTGTGAGTCGCACTCACTGTCTGGTTATCGAACGTTGTATGTGTAGTGTCTATGTGCTCTTGACCAGTATTCGTTTCGTACTTTGGCGTATAATTGTAGGTAGGTACTAAAGATATACCGCCCTCCGGCCAGGTGGGATGACGATCTGCAAAAGACTGCTGGCAGATGCTGGATGCGACAAGCTGAAGAAAGGGCGCTATGGCGCTCATTAGGGAAGGCCTATGTCCAGCAGTGGACTAACATAGGCTGATGATGATAATGACTAAAGATTATTATTAATGCTTTTGATAGTGATTTTAATATTGAGCTAAATAATAATGATAGATTTTTATTTTCGAATTTGGACAGTTTACTTAATTTATTTTTGTATTGCGTTAACAAAATTACAAAAAAAAGCGCTTGAGTGATTCAAGTTTATTTATTTATTGCATTCATGTCCTTTACAAGGTGTTACATTCTTATAGGTAGAAATTACATGAACACTGTAAGGGCGTGGCATAATTCTGAGTAGGTACTTAGTTTTATAATTTCATATTATTAATAAGTACTTTACTTTTTCATATTATTATTAAGTTTAAGTTAAGATCGGTATAATACACACAATTTGTAAGCTTATCATATTTTATATGTCAAAAAAAAATTTATAGGTATTATTAAATATTCAATTAAATATAATTATAGAAGCAATTCAATGAATGTCCAGTCAGTTTAACGTAGTGGTTTTATTTTGGGTTCAAGAAGCGAGCAATTTTCAATAACCACATTCAATATTATTTAAATAATTATGTTCATGTCCCCAGCCACTCAAATGCCGCAAGCCGTGGGCGCGGCGTACGCCTTCAAGCGGGTCCCGCACAACGCGCGCTGCGTCGCCTGCTACTTCGGGGACGGCGCCGCCTCGGAGGGCGACGCGCACGCCGCCTTCAACTTCGCAGCCACCCTCGACTGTCCCGTCATCATGTTCTGGTGAGCCTTTACAACATCACCAGCCTATAATAGTCCACTGCTGGACATAAGCCTCCCCTAATGAGCGCTATAGATGGCATTATCATTTGGGGGTTATAATCCTATAATCACCACGCTGGGCATGCGGGTTGGGGATCGGCGCAGTTCGGTGGAGTTGTTCTACAGAGGGCGCTGCTGCCCGCCCCCGGTGTGTCTCTCTTAGTCACTTACGACACCCACGGGAAGAGTGGGGGTGGTGAAGTTCTATGCCGGCACCACACAGCAGAGGCTGTACGGTATAGGTTTTACCCACGGCTCTTACTGTGCTTAAAGTCAGTTTACTAAATACTCTTTTTCACTTCTTCCAATTAAACAAAAAAATTAAGTGAAGAAAAATTAATAACAAATTATTTCTTGTTGAAAATAATTAGGCGTATAAAAAAATTAACTTGTCTAAGTGTAAAGAAATAAAGTTATTGAATTTGAATCTGACTAGCGGTCCGCCCCGGATTCGCACGGGTATTTAACAAAGAAAACAATTTTTCATGTGGAACCCCTAATTTTTTGAAAATATTTTATAGCCTTATATTCAGCACGAAAACTTTACGATTGATAAAGAATTTTTCATATCAGTCTAGTAGTTTCGGAGCAAATTAAATTCAAACAAACAAACAATCAAATCATTCCTCTTTATAACATTAGTATACCTCTAACCCTTGTAGAATGTTTATAAACAAAAACCACGGCACTATAAAAATTTTGATTTATAGTGCCGTGGTTTTTGATTTTCAGTTTCAGATATAATTTATATCTGAAACTCGACGCCAAGCAAGAGAATTCTAGTTATTAGTGCCGTGGTTTTTGTTAGATAGAGTTTACAATAAAGTATTTTGTTTTGTATTTTACAGTAGAAACAACGGCTACGCTATTTCAACGCCAACGCACGAGCAGTACCGCGGCGACGGCATCGCAGCCCGCGGCCCAGCCCTAGGGCTCCACACGCTGCGGGTCGACGGCACCGACACCCTGGCCGTGTTCAACGCAGTCACCCGAGCCAGGGACATAGCCGTGGGCGGCAACAAGCCCGTGCTTATTGAGGCCATGTCTTACAGGTTGTTAGGTATTTCCCTGATGAACATCGGCTATGAATATTCGAAAAATATTGGGATCCGTACGAAAATTTCAATAATGTAACGCAACGTGTTAGTTTGTGTATAATTTTAGAAATTTTTGTAAAATACTCGTGCGAAGCCGGGGGCGAAACGCTAGTATTAAATGAATGTGTTGTTTCCAGAGTTGGGCACCACTCCACCTCGGATGACAGCACCGCCTACAGGTCTCTGGAAGAAATACATAAATGGACTCAGGATGAGAGCCCCATTCAAAAGTTCAAATTATATTTGGAAAACAAAGGTACGTATCTAGACTTTTGGGTGTCTGGGTTTCATGATGTAACATCTAGAATCATAGTTCCATGATTGGGCTTAGGGAGTGTTTATATAGCAGCTAAATAATATTAATTCAACTTCAAGGTTATAGTACCTCTAGAATGAGCGCTACGCTACAATGATCAACTTGACAGCATGCAAATAAATTTACATAGGTAGGTATCATCTATAGCAAACTAGTGTTTTTAAAAAATATTAACTAATTAACTCTGTTGTCAGGATTTTGGGACGAAGAATCAGAAAAAGCTTGGCAGAAGGAGGCACGAGACATCGTGCTGAAGACAATGCAAGTGGCAGAGAAGAAGAAGCTGCCCCACTGGAAAGAAATGCTAGAAGACGTTTACTACGACATGCCTCCTAGGATTCAGTAAGTGGAATTGTCATCAGCCGGGAATCGAAGCCGCAACCCCGTCCGTCACTGTCTTTACCCGCAGAGTCACATCAGTTGTAGTAATTTAAAATAATACTTAATGACTTTTAAAGATTAAGGCAAAAAAACCTTTATTAACAAAGAAAATTACAATTATCTTACTAAATTAAAGCTAGTATTTACAACTGAAACAATTGAACTAACTGCAGACTGTTGCAAACAAACTACAGGTAGCTCAACTGTTCCATATCAATACCAGTTGGAAGTGTACCCTAATGACTAATATATTCATCATAGAAAATAATTTTGTATTAACCGGTTAATACCAAATTATGTACTTACCTATGATTTGTATTTGAATACCTATGATTTGTGTTGCAGGAAACAAATGCAGCAAATGGAAAAGCACCTCAAGAAGTATCCTGAGCATTATCCTTTGCATAAATACCAAAGTGATTAAGTTTTTATAAGGATATAGTTCAATTTAATAAAGTACCATTTGATTTGAAGCCTATCTATTAGTACTTAGGTAGTAACCCAAGTAGCACAAACCTGCATTATAAGATATCATACAAGGTCCACGTCGGTAACTTCAGCGTTTAAGAAGAGTTATTAGAGTACACTCGAGCTGCAATAGCTCACAATTACGCATTCGGCTGTATATAAGCACTATATGGCGTCACGGAGACAACACTGTAATGTTGCGAGTGTTAATATAGTGTTACAGTTCAGTGTTATACAGCTTTTAGGAATCAATAATACTATCAGCTGCATTATAGCACTTTAATGTGGCCATAGGTAAGTACATGTGGCCCTTAAAACGCTTGCATTTTAAGAAAGAACATGTGAACTACTATAATGCTTGCAGTTATACTGTGACTCCAATTAACAACAATATAATTCGTCTTGCTGCACAAAGTGGAACTTTAATTATGTTAATCAGCTTGTTACATGCAATCGTATAATAGCACTATAACAGCCCACATGATCACTATGGGTGAATTCTTATGATGCTAAAATATAGCAAACTGCTTAATAACAAATCACAAGTGACCCAAGATCCCGGTTAGAGCTGAATACTTGTTGTACTTGCGTAGGCAATTAATCTACTAATGCAGTTAAATGAGTTCATGAAGACTGTTTATTTCAGCGCCCCGTATTCCCGTATAGGATTATATAGACTTGTGGTATTGAATATCGAAATGTAGAAATATAAACGTAGAACAGGAGGAATACGCCGAAAAATTACTGCAGAATACTTGAGATTTTAAATAGAGATACGGGAACACTGATCAAGCTACACGTTTGATGAATAATGAGTCAAGGGGGAGTAAAATTTTAGAACGGCAGGGTTCCCGATCCGCAACTGTTTGTGTAGAAGGACGTGCAGATTTAGATGGACAGAGCTCTGCAAGTATACAGCAAATATTAGAAGATAGTGGTTCCGTATCTTGCAGTAATGACAGATAGATATCTCTAATGTTTCTGAAAATTCAGACAGTGACAGTGTGTGTACTGAATATGATAAACAAGAAAAATGACGTGAAAACATAAGCAAATGGGCAATTGAAAAAATATATCTTATTATTTTTATTTATTTTTTATTATTAATATTGCATAGGTACATATATCAAGCTTCGCTAACATAGCGGCTTGATTGGAAAGAATGGTTTGTATATCTCCCGTGTTGATAACTTGTAGTGTGTCTTGCTGCTGGAGTGCTTTTTCGCTGGCGGACGTTTGTGAATTATCCTGTAATATAAAGTAAGTAGGTAGGTATATGACTAAATAATAAATATGAAGGACGTTACACACAGCGCTTTAATTTAATTTTATAAATTACGGATCCCTAAATTTTCTACAGAGTTTAGTGGTTCACTGTAAAATATTTGCGTACTTGTTACCCGCTATTAAGCTTGTGGCTGACTTGTTTCACACAAGAACTACTCTTGTCAGCTCATTGCTGATGTATGTACCACGAGTGAATACTTATACAGCCCATAGCATTTAATTGTGATTAATAAAGTGCACATTGCTTGTCTGCCATTTTTATGTTCTAACCTATGAATATGAATATATTTACAGTTTATATCTTTGTCTCTTCAACGAAAATAACAACTGGATTTGAATAGAAAATCTGTGATTTATGAGTAAACAGCTTATTGTCAAATAACATGGACAGAATAATAAGATTTCTGTTTTATTTTTTATCATCATCAGCGCATTTTAAATTATAATTTTCAAGTAAACGGTACTATTTTGAGAGCGCATGAAAATTTTCATCTATATTTATATGATATTTGACAGTAAAAATGCTTTCCCATTCGAATTTTACGCGTTTAGAAGAAAAACTCAAGATTTTACTTACCGAAAACAATATCAACATCACAAAACACTTGTCAAATTGTTTCACTTGGTAGCAAGTAGGGGCGAGAACGTGAAAATTATTCACAATTTTGCAACTTGTGAATTTTCAACTCCATAAAAGCGTTATAAAGATCCTGGTCTGTACTTTGTGCTGTATAATAGGTAACACAAACTCTGATAATCAGCAATTGTGCTGTATAAGAGGTAACACACACTCTGATATTCAGCCAATGTTCAGCTCTTGGGGTGACTGTTACCTTTAATAATGCTGATATACAGCAATCGTTACAGTTATTCAGCCTATAGCTGATTAATTTGTGCCCAAATCAGAGTTATATCAGCTGAAACAGCGCTGCTAACGCTCTTATTCAGCAGACTTGTACAGCTAAGGATTCTATTGTGGACAGTAATTCAGCTTTTATACAGCACTTTTGTGTTACTTGGGAAGTATTCGTTACCTACTCAGCTAGTCGTTGTTAAGCTAGAAGGCAGATCATATACCTGTATTTAGTTACACTAACTTGTCTATGACCTGTATAAAACGTTGCATAAAAAGATACAATAAATGTTGTATGAATCTGTGCGGTAGAGATCGCCTGATACATTTAATTTAACATCACATCAGATGACATCATCAGTCTTTAATAGTCCACTGCTGGACATAGGCCTCCCTTAATGAACGCCATAGATGACATTATTTATCATTTTATCCCCCGTGTATATCCCCCGTGTGTATTTGCCTCTTACGACACCCACCACTGGAAGAGTTGGGATGGTGAAATTCTATAACGGCACCATACGGCCTTACACTATACAAATTACTAGAAAATACTTATTTAACATAGGTAGTAAAATGAAATGTTATACCAAGTCCGCCCAAACCGGGGAACATATATTTTAGGTATCCTCGTTTTGTGGCTTGATTTTTTTATTAAGTAGGTAGGGTACGGCGTCGTACAATGAACCGGGTAAATTTTAGGAGCCTGTAGTTTTTACATTTTTTAGCTTTTGCTATTGTTTTTTCCCCTATCTTATGCAGAATTTATCCGACTATCATCGTGCATACTAGTTTTTTGACAGTTGGGCCTAGTTTGAGTAGGAGAAATGTTTTTTTAAAAACTCAGCTTTGGTTCATTGTGTCCACTAGGTAGTACAAATTGAACCGGGGTATTTTCCATATTGAACCACCCTTTACCACCTACCTAAATATTGGTATTTATCAATTTCAAAGCATGGCAAATAAAACAATGGTAAATTTTTATGATTTGCTTTATTACCGAAAGGGCCAGTCTTATAAATGTTAAAAAATTACTATAAAATTACACTTCTGAAGTGTAATTTTATCGGTTAGTGAAAAAAATAACAAATATATTGAGTTAAATGCTATTATTAAGAGATCAAGTTTCTTATGAACACAAACACTATAATTTAACTTAGTTTTAACGAATTATTTTAACAGTATCTTCTTTATCAAAATGCAAACATACATCAGTACACTTCAGTGCAAAAAAAAATTGCTTACTATGACAATATTTGTGATTTGGCATAATTGTTCGTTGCAGCTGTGACGTCACCTTTTATTCTATAAGTTACTTTGGTCCGCGCCATCCTAAAAAAATTCCTTTTTTAATTTATTAGTTTCTAATTTCCAGTTAATATGCAGTTTTTTTGTGACTTTACACAAAACAGTACAATTGCACGGAAGTGTAATAAGTTAATAGTACACAGTGAACTGTGGTTCAGTCTGTACTTCATGTATGTGGTTCAAAGAGAGACACCGCACGTGCTTCGCAATAATCTCAAAATTTCATCGGATAAACCAGGGCATATTAAAACCAAATATCATGCATTAGAAAGCTAAATATGTGCACTATTACACGTAATTATTTAAATACTGACATTCAACACCGAAAACAAATGAAAAATCAAAGAAAACTGATGAAAAAACTTACTTTTCCGATCGATTTTAGTAAAAGTCCTCGCCCAACCTTCGTCATTCACGGGATCGCCGCGCAAACTCAGCGGTGGGTAGGGGGGCTGTAGGGACCTTATTTACCGGCACAAGCGCGAATCGGCAACGTTGCATATTCGAATACTTTCGATGGTTCAATGTAGCTGTCTGGTTCAATGTACGACTACCGACCCTACCTCACTGTTATTTCCACCTGTTTAATAATTATGTGTTATATATAATTTAGAACCAAATTCAACCAAGGAAACTATGCACCTACCTACCTACATAATATTCTACAAGAATATAGTACCCGAAGATCTTAAAAGCATTGTCTCATGGTCAAACCAAAATATTCCTAGATTATAGGTACTAAACCCGTTAAAAACTAAATATCATCTAAATACCTTCCTTATCTTTGGATCAAAATACAAACTAACGCAAATACCGCAGCACATACCTAAATATTTTTCTAACGGGTGAGCCTATTCGTGTTTATGGGCACGAAATTTAGGCCTACTCGTCGATTCTGACCTCAGATTTCAATCAATTCAGTCGATCAAAGAATCAATTCAAAACTGCTTCTATCGTCTAAAAGTTTTGTATAGAATAAGATCACATCTGAGTGAAGAACTTCGTATCCAGCTTGTAGAGTCATTACAATTACAATTACATTAGTCTTATCTAAATTCAATCAACTAACAACGTAGTCACCTTAGACAGCAATATAATTAATTGCAATTTAATGATTTTTTTTCAAGTTCAATTCATGTTCAATTTTATATACTTAGCTATTAAATTGAACACGAATATAAAAAAAATAATTAAATTGCTATGCTACCACGCAGACAATATTAGTAAAAATCATGTAAAAATCCATTTAAAAATCGGATTATGTAATGTTTTTCAAAATTTACCGCTCATATTATTATTGATAATTGCTTCCATGACTAAGACATTTCCTTGAAACAACACTGGCAGAAAAGAGGCAAATCAGACACATATTGCCATAACGAAGGATGAAGTCAAGTCAAGAAGAAGAAGAAACATAAACCTCATTCCTTTGCACTTCCTTCCTTGTCTCCGTTAGGATATTAGTGTTCTGTGCTTCCTTTGCATTGCATTGCATTTGATTTTGGTAATAATTTATTATTTCTTGACAAAATTATAGACGAAAATGCTTTGTAAGTCAATATTTACTCAAACAGACGTAACTGCTGTTTCAATACATCGCACAGGATTAATTCTAGCGGGTAAATAAGTTCTGACTTAACTTGTTATGCATTTTGGTATCTTACTTACCAGTTCTCTATAAAAAACTATATTTTCAGGTATTGGAAGCAGTCTTTACGTATATTCGGAGAAAAATGAATTACTTATACAACGGCAATGTCTAAATAGTCAGAAAATCTATGGTATATTACCAAATTCTAGTGGGGATCAGTATATTATTTTTGGTGGTAAACAATTCACCGTAGTGAATCCTTCCAAGGATGAGGGTCCGCCGCAGTTTTTCAGATTATTCGAACCAGTAGTATGCGAAGATTGGCTGCATTCTGCAATGTGGGCCCCACAGTTAAACCAAATTACATTGTTGACCGCCCACAATGTGATTCTGGTAAGTAATGTTGTACCTTCTACTACTACTCAATATTTTGTAAAAGGTAAATTTAGCCTATAGCTATTATGGGTAAGGCTGTGAGTTTTCCATAAAATTAAATGACTTCTTTGTCCACATAGCAGTAATGTTAAATTGTTAGTTCTTCATTATGTAGGATGTTCATAAAAACTCAATAATTAAAATGATTGATGGCACAAAATTTAGCTAAGCTCAATTCACATTATATACTGCCACTTTAAAAAGGTAATTCCAATTTTTACAATTATCTCTCTGTAATATATTAGGTACAATATTATAGTATTTTCTGAATTTTGTTGCAGTGCTACAACATTCACACACACTCTTGCTCTCGCTATGTGAGTGCAGACAACTCAATCCTGTACAGTGGGCTGCTGGTCCCCGTAAAGGAAGGTATTCTGGTGTTTGCAGGCACAGTATACTCAGAGGTGATTCTTCATCTGTGCGGTGAGGAGAAACCTCTGCATCGCTTGAAGGGGCACAAGGTAGGGAAATATGCTGGACATTTTCACTTTCACTGTATTTCAAGTATTGCCAACTACCTACGAGCGACCACAGTTTTGGATTTAAGATCTGTTTAAATGTGCATTTTGTTTTAGGGAGTGATCTTTTCAATATCATGCCACCCCCAAAAAAGTGTGATTGTAACCACATCTGATGACAGATCTGTAAGGATTTGGGGCCCAAAGGTGCCTGGTACGGAATGGGATAGTATAGCACACTGGAGAAATGAAATCGTCTGCAAACATGAACTCTATGGCCACCAAGCAAGGGTGATGAGAAGCATTATAAATGATGTAAACATTATTTCTGTCGGAGAGGACTCCCATATTTGCTTTTGGAGTTTCGGAGGAGTTCTGCTCAAGAGATTGAGAAGACATCAGAATGCTGGTATCTGGTCCATCGCTGCCAACAACCAGTTGTTAGTGACCGGCGGGGGCGACGGGGCAGTCATAACTCAATATCTATCTTCAGAGGATAGTCATGACAGTTGCAGATTCAGCCTAGATTCTGGTAAACCTAAACAAATTGCCTACACTGCTAAAGGTAATTTCTTTGTGTTATTGGAAAATAACATTTTTGTTTATTATGATAATAAGAAAAATGCTGTTACTTTTACACAGAATCTACTGAATCACAATGTGACAGCTTACCACTCACTCTCTGTGTCTCCGTGTAGAACGATGTGTGCGTTGGGCGGGCGGAAAGCTAACTTAACAGTAGCGATAGAAGATGATTCACCCATAAGATTTGAAACTATAATCCTAGAAAATGACAATGTGTTATCTGTACATTGGGCTAACGAGGATACTATTGTAGCTTGTTTACAAAATGGACTAATTTCTGTTGTCACAGTCATGGATACAGTTCTCGAATCATGCACTATGTTTGAACTACCTCCTTGCAAAGAAAGATGGCTGACTTGCGCTGCCAATCACGCCCGCGACACGTTTATACTCGGAGACAGGTGTGGAAGCCTGCACATGTTCAGAAAAGGATGCAGAACTGCTCTCAAGTCCTTCAGTAAAGTACATGGCAGATACGGCACAACTTCATTAACCATCTTAAATGAAAAGTTAATAACCACTGGGAGAGATCGCACGATTAAGTACTTCAAAATAACTGTGAACGATCTAATTAACATAGGCAGTTTTGAGCTAGACTTTCATTGGGTGGAGAGATTCTTAGACAGCAAAGAGAGATTGGTCTGTGGCTTCAAGGAGAAGTTATTTGTGGTGCACGATGTGAAGAAAAATGAGGTGATATTAGAGCTTGAGTGCGGCGGGGGACACCGCTCCTACGATGTTTGGTACATTAACGAAAACAATACTAAAACTACTCTACAACTGGTCTACCTTAAAAGTTCGTCCATACATACCGAGACCATACAGTTAAACAAGCATACATCCAATGCTGTCAAATCAGGATCTCATTCCAAAGAAATTAATTGCTTAAAAACTTTGCAATTTGAGGGAAAGACCGTTTTCTTAACCGGAGGAGAAGACACTACCATCAGAGTCTCCGTGTTACACGGACAAGTTTTCGAAGATTTAATGTTTTACAAACAGCTATCGAGTGTCAGGACTCTGAAGATATGCAAGAACCGAGACGATATCGTCTTCATCGCTGCGGGAGGCAGAGCGCAAATCTGCATAAAGTCTATCAAATTTAAAACGGTGCATACTGAAGGAAACAAAGTTGAGTTGGACACACACAACTTGATTGACTACATGGTGAAAGGTACCGATAGGCAGAGGAAGGGAGACCGCAACTGGAAGAACGTTTCTCTGGATATCGATCCCGAAACTCGTATCATGGACGTCGACTACATCCGCCACAACGACCGTTTTACCATATTCGCAGGCTGCTCGGACGGTCGCGTCAGAGTCTTTGATTTTAACCCTGATTTATGTACATTTGAAATGATAATAGAATCGACGTACCCTTATTGTATACTGAAAACGTTATGCTTACATTATCTCAAACAAGATTGGTTGGTAACGGCCTCAACGCGAGGCGAAGTGGCCTTTTGGAATATAAAAGACTTGAGCTCGGATACTTTTGAGCCATTTTTCGTGATGCATTCAAATAAATCCGGTATCAACAGTATGATTTGCAGAACAATTCCAGATAAAAAATTGCTGGTGGTTACTGGTGGCGATGATAATGCACTGCACCTGAAAGTCATGCAAGGGGACCAGGATAATTTGAACTCACTGCGAGTTCTACATTCTGTAATCTTAGATAAGTACCACAGTTCCGCCATCACTGGTCTCTGTGCTATCGGTACCTACATAGTAACTACATCGATCGACCAGAGGATCACGGTGTTTGACTGGAGGGTATCTGATAAGATTGAGTGCAATTTCGTTTATCAAATGTTTAGCGACGTGGCTGATATAAAGGGAATCGATGTCATTGCTTGTGACAGGTTGGTAATGATTTATTGCAGCTTTTCTTTGACATAAGATTGCTACTTTTGCTTTTACTTATAGAGAAGGTTGAGCATACCTAAGCTCACAATTTTATGCAAGCCACTTCTAATTAGATAAACTTATTGTTAATTTTTAAAATAAACTGAATTATTAATGTATATGAATAAATACATAATCATCTCAATCTATGTTACAGCTCATCAATCTCCGTCTGCGTGTTTGGAAAGGGACTTGAAGTATTTAAAATTGGGATTCCATCGACTTAACACGCGCAATAAAACCATGCTTAAAGTGGAAGAAGTTGTCCCAGTAAATTAAGGTACGTACAGTAAGAGGAGGTATTTTTATTTGCTTTTGAGACAAATTATACAATATTCTGTTTAAAATTTAAGGTAATCACGTTGACGGGTGAAAATTATAAATTTCCGTAAACCGCTACAAAAAATCTTTACTTATTTACTATCGTAGCGTTCAAAATATTTTAGGTATACATACATATATTTATGTAATAGGTATAACTAAAACAAGCCCACCATATTCAATTCGCTCATGGCAACCAAAATGATATATTTATATCTTCGTACCTATAATCTGACGTATGTTCAGTAAAAAATTCCTTATCAGTTATCTCTTATGATTATGAAAGACATGACAAATTTAGAAAATACGTTAATGTCAGTATTACCCGCGAGATGGAACGAAATAACAGAAAGTAATTTAATCATATCGAAGAAACACTGAAGGAAATTATGGTTTTTCGCTACACCAGTAAATTTTCTATTTCATCTCGCTGAATCGTCACTTTCTTCCATATGGTTTACAAACTCGCCAAACACTCAAACACAAAACTTACAAAAATATTTCATATGAAGCCCGTTAAATGCGCCTTCATGAAACTAGAGCAGTTTTGTCTGCTATCATATTACGTTATAAACGATAAAAAAACATTCTCACTTCGCAAAGCAAAGCCAGTTTTTCCCCACTGTTGAGATAGGGGTAAGTCTCCTATCGTGAACTCAGATCGCTGCAGATTAGATAAGATAGGTACAACAAGAGAAGTATAAAATATTTGTAGTGTGTACTTGGTGTTAGTGCGATTGCGGATTGCTGTAAACTATTGTGTAACGTACAGAAACTGTCCCCGGTAGATAGACGTGAGTCAATAGAATGTACATTGTACAGTATCTAATTCGAAGAATATATATAATGTTTATTTAAATATAGGTCTCCTAGTTTTCAGTAGGCACATTTATTCAAAATAATAAAATGGAGAAGTATATAAAAGATATTAGGAGGAAATCTCAACTATGTGTAGGTACTATCGACATTGGTACCTAAAAAAAAAAAACTTTTCCTCGAATATTGCCAAATGAAAATCTAATAAAAGTTAATAGGTAATAAAAAATACACACCAATCCAATAACAGCCCATAATTATCAGCTCACTGTTGAGATAGGGCTCTCCAGATAACGCCTCAATAACTCTTAATCATCAGGAAGTGCCGCTGGCCGCCCCCGGTAGATATCCCTTAGTCGATTCTTTCTTAGGTCACCCGCGGAAAGAGTTAGGGTGGTGGGTAACTACAAATTCAAATCCGGCTCACCACCGCAACGTAACTAAATACACAAAGCAAAATACCTATAGAATAAATAATCCAGTTAGTGTCGCCAAATAAAGTAGAACGCTGTCTAAAAATGGATGAGTCTGTTTATAGAACGGTAGTATTGGGATTCAGGCAACGCGTGTGTTTGTTTGGTAACGTTTGTGAATAGTTTCGTTTCAATTTTTGCCATTAGATTTCTTTATAGAATACAAGTGCTTGCTAGTTAATTAAAAATATATGGTTTTTAAAACCTTCTCTAGATAAAAATCTTCTAAATAAATATATATGTAAAAATTAATCTGTTTATTGCCCTACTACAATCATAAAATGTTATGTCATTTAGTCTTGATGAGGAAAGGTAACTACTATAGCTGTGGTATAACCAACAAAATGAGTTATTCCCACTAATATATGTACCTATACGTCACTGTAAACCTACGCACCGCTAAAATACCCGCCTCTACACTTAATTGGTTAAGTTAAGTTCGTACAGTCGACAACGGACGTCTATTTCTATAACATTTTATGTCTTAATAACCTTATAATCTGTGTAACTAGCAGGTTTTTTTTTTAATTTGAACATTATTTCAAAATGCCCATGTATAGCTACAATGAGCGAACAAAAACATTAAATTTGCTTTCGACTCGGATTACGAAAGCCTTGATAAACTGCGTCTGTTAATAAAAATTTGTTGATGTCTGTACTTCCTCCTAGGCCTGACCTTTACATCACGTTTTTAGTTATGTCAGTTTCTGTTTGATCACAGTCCGACGAACTATTAGTCTAGAGGTTATTGTTTTAATATAGTATAGTAAAATGTGTTTTTGGTTTATATTTGAGTATCTTCCGTTTGGCTTTAGAGGATTTAGAAGAAAGGTACTTAGTATGACAAAAAAGATCATCTCACTGTAATTTTTATTGAAAATTAACTTAAATATATTTCCGGGCTGGGGCTGGCCCAGGTTTTAGTGGACGACCTCAGTGTCGCAGTTTGCATTTGTTGCAGATAAATGTTTGTATAGCCTGCAGATATTTATTTCGGGTAGGTTAGGTAAATCAGCCATCTGGTACCCATACCAAAAGTTTTGCTTACTTTGGGGACAGATGATCCGTTTTGCGGCGTAAGAACCAATTCGGCGTGAGTTGGCGGAATCGATTGTTGATTAATGTTACAAGGGGTGACAAAGGGAAACAGGATCCTATCAGAGGAAGAACAGAAGGAAGCTGTCCTTCTGTGTAGTTTAACCAATTCGCCAGCCACGCATGGTGATTATAGTAAAAAAGTACGCTCGCGCTCGTAGACAAGAACAGTGCTGTAAAGTATGTATGAGTATGATATTGTGTGAAATCGTGCCGCCAATTACAATTTTTTGTATAATCAACAGATATTTTATTCCGCGAGCTCTGGGTGTTTTGTATAAACATTTTATATTGTACTAGCTGTCCGCCCCAGCTTCGCACCGGCATTTACCACAAAAAAATCATAATTAATATTTTAATATTTTTGAAAACTTTCTATAGGCTATGTTCATCAAGGAAAATTTAGGTTTCTAACGGTGAAAGAATTTTTCAAATCGGTCCTGTTGTTTCGGAGCCTATTAAATTCAAACAATAAAATCTTTCCTCTTTATAGTATTAGTATAAATATAGATATAGCTTTACTAGACTTATCATCAGTCAACTAATAACCATATCACAAGCTCAAAGCTGAGCTTGTGATATGGTTATTAGATGACGGGCCTGAACATTTCGTCATTCACACACCATCTAATCGCAAACGACTAGATGGTGTGTGCATGGTCGATCATTATGAACTCCCCCGCAGATGGCGCCCGTGGTAGAGGCTGTCTCGGGCCCGGTGTGGCTGGGCGAGGGCCCACACTGGGACTCCGCGGAGCAGGCGCTCTATTTCGTCAGCATCTTCGACAAAAGTATCCACAAGTATGTGCCAGACACGGGGCGCAACACGAGTGCCAAGCTTGGTGAGCGCCTTCTTAAACTTAGATATTTACACACGCAACAGGGCGACCTCTGTGGCGCGGCGATCGAAGTTCCGCTTGCGACGCAGGTTGAGGGCGATTCCCGTCTCGAGACTGATGTTTGTACGATCTGCGGATATTTTGTTCTAAAACAAAATATGTTTCATATCTGCCATTTAAATAAAGCTTGGCAGACTTGGCTCTTTTAGCATTTTTAAACTCGAATTCTGTGCTTATGCTAAGATTCTGTTCCAGATGGCATGCCCACGTTCATAATCCCCATCGCCGGGCAGCGCCACCGGCTGGTCGTGGGACTCGACAACAAACTGGTGGAGATCGCCTGGGACGGCGCTCAGGACAATGCGGAGGTACATACACTATCTAAATATTTACATTTGAATATGTATGTCGTCCATTTTACATTCAATCCGTCCGTGAAAATATGAATTACTATGACGGCTGAGTTATTCCAACTCTTATTCTGTTTAGAGCCGTTCAAAGCTAGGTAGGAAACACTTTATTAATATTATTATTATACATCACGACATAGTATAAAAAAGTAGTTTTTCTCTGTCTGTTTGTCTGTCCCTTTGTATGCATAGATGTTTAAAACTACACAACCGATTTTATTGCGGTTTTTAGGGTTTTGACATCGGTTTCATTTCAATACATGCGCGGGTGCATGTTATAAACAAAGCAAAACCGGGGCGGGTCGTTAGTCTCTTATAAGAAGAAAAAAATAAACTACAATTAAAAAGTAAATTACATTACATTCGTATAGACTCCGAAGCTATATTTATTGTTCCAGCTTCGTACCGAACATGTTTATTCTGTGGATCAATAGGAGTAGACCTTTGACCTCTCTTCGCTTTAATCTTTTAACCTAGAGTAAAGAATTAAAGAAGGCACTTCTATGATGTTTCAGGTGGTGAGAACCATTGCGGAGGTGGACACGGAGCTACCAGGGATCACCCGGTTCAATGACGCTAAGGCTGATCCCAGGGGGAGGCTTTTCGCAGGTCAGTACAGTACCTACTTTCCAAAAATAGTCTTATTCTGTGAGTACTTGGGGTATTCACCCCCCATCTGGTACAAAAGAAGATAAAATCTGTTCTATTTTCAAAAAGGTTGAAAAGATAAAGGTTATCTATTAATATTTATTGGCTGAACATTTCGTTTGAATCACATCGTATTTATTATGTATGAGAATCCGCTTACATTCATAATGAATTCGTCAAACTACGATAGTTTTTAGTAACACATCGCATCGTATTTACATAAAGTGAGATTTCATCATCATCATCACCAGCCTATAATAGTCCACTGCTGGACATAGGCCTCCCCTAATGAGCGCCATAGATGACAGTATCATTTGGGGGTTATTGCCCATAATCCCCACGCTGGGCATGCGGGTTGGTGATCGCAGTTCTGTGTAGTTGTTCTGCAGAGGGCGCTGCTGCCCGCCTCCTGTGCTGTGTTTCCCTTAGTCGCCTCTTACGACACCCGCGGGAAGAGTTGGGGTGGTGCACTTCTATGCCGGCACCACACGGCGAAAAGTGAGATTTAGTATGAAGCAACTCATTTTATGCGAGTCACAAGTTTAAAAATTACGCTCCTTTGGGCTCAGGGTAAGGTACAAATAAGGTTGCAGGTTCGATTCCCGGCGTCGATAAGTGTTATTACTAGTATGAAATGTTAATTTGTGTCATAATTCTGTTATGCTTTCGTTATTGATTGAGTTATTTACAAATATAAACCGAAATCTCTTTGTTTAACGTTAAATCTTATCAAAACTGCTTTCGCAATGTCCATAGGAGGCAATGGGGCCCATTTTCAAAGAGTGTCTCAATTATATTCTACAAAGCAAGTAAATCACAAAAATTCAGTCGATAAGTGGTATAAAAATGCATTAAGCTAAGTCACCAGAGTACAAAGCCTACGCTGTTTAGTTGACAATTGACACTTTCTATTCAAGACACATGTATGACGGCGTCGTAACCTGACATTCAAAAAAAAAAAAAAAAAAAAAAAAAAAAAAAAAAAAAAAAAAAAAAAACAATAAATAAATAGATAAATAAATAAATAAAACTAGACTTTTAAGGAAAACACATTATTTTATAAGTAAATATTCATTTCTGTAAAGTAGTGTAATATATATTGTAATCTGATAAGATAAGGAGATATTATGTACTTATAGTAACTGTTTAGGTATTTGTATGTGAGTGAGTGAGTGTGTGCGTGTGTGTGTGTGTGTGTGTGTTTGTAGTGTGTGTGTTTGTAGGTGTGTTGGAATCGGGCAAAAATAACAACATTCTCATGCAATATATATTTGTACTGTTAATAATGATGTTGCACTCAACAGCAACAGGTTCATACAGTTAAAATATTAAAAGCAGACTAGCGTACTCTCTTGTCACTTGATAAGATGAGTCAACTAGTTTGCAACATTTAAAAAAAAAAAAAAAAAAAAAACCTGACATTCATCAAAACACTGAAATTCTAAAATTTATTTTGTTATTTTATAAACTAGGTAAAACGTTATTCTAGTTTTCCATCTGATTTTTAATTTATCTCATACAGAGTATATCCCTATCCGATAACGAAACCGCCTACTTTATCTCTTACATTCGATACGATTGCGGATTTTGACAGTTGTGTTATCTTATCGTACATATGACGACACAAGCTTTTGTATATCGGCTGCAAATAGGTAAATAGCATTATCAAAAACATATTTTCGCCGTAAAACTAGTAACATCTGGTTTTCACTCAACTTATAAGTCGTGGAGATAAAGAAAGGGATTAAGAAGGTCAGATCTTTAGCTTAAATGATTTATAGAATTATTAATTATTTATTGCCTGAACTTATAACTGTATGTACATAATTGCCAAAACATAACTTATCTCTAGAAAGGAGCTCACAAATGAATAAGTAGGTAATAGGTGGTGAGCCCAGCATAATGCTGACACAAGCTTAAATAGCAGCAGCTGATACATGTGATCAATCCAGAGGTGTACAACAGACTTCCCTTGTTAAAAATTTATCAATAATGAATGATCTAAAAAGGTAGTCCCACTGTTTTCTCAATCCTATTCTCGATATTTGTATATTTGTATTAATCAAAGACTTATTCTATTCTTATTTCTACGACACTTTAAACCATATAAGGTTTGTCTAGTGTCGATCGTTACAGAGCGTTTCGACACATATATCTTTAAGTCACAAATAAACAAAAGCAAAATAAACTAAGTCTACCTAACATTATCATACAAATACAGCCATTAGCCGAAGCACCAAAACACAGTACTTACCTACCAGTCACACTACCACTAGGTTATTTTACCTAAGTTAGGCTTAAATGACTATACATTCAGATACTTGTAATCTATAATCAAACCACTTATAAACTTACAATCGTTGTGGTCTATTTAACAAACTAGAGTTACGTAGGCAATTAACCCGAACCGATAATATTACTTTTTAATATCAGGCACAATGGGCCACGAATACGAGCCGGGAAAGTTCCACGCGAAGAAAGGCTCCCTGTACCGCATCTCAGAGGCGGGTGTGGCCACGAAACTCGCGGGCGACGTGGACATCTCCAACGGGCTGGCCTGGGACCTGCGCCAGAAGGCGTTCTACTACGCGGACTCCTTCGAGTACGCCATCCGCAGATATGACTACGATGTCGAGACGGGCGATATTTGTAAGTTAATAAATAATACATACATAGATACATAGATTCTTTATTTCATAGCCTTACAAATATAATGGGTACTAAAGTGAACTTAATCTATGGAATTGGCGGCCTTATCGCTTATAGCGATTTCGTCCAGGCAACCAAGGTGAAAGGAGAACTATAATAATAAATAATACTGGATACCTTCACACAGTATCATCTAGCATCAAGCTAAACAGAGCTTCTGTTATGGGCTAGATATATTTATGAGTTTGTATACTTACAAACTTTTCTTGGGAGATAAAACACTTTATAGTAGGTAAACCTTTAAATAAATTATAGAAAATAGAAACTTATTGATTTATCTATCTATATCTATACTAATATAATATTATAAAGAGGAAAGATTTGATTGTTTGTTTGTTTGAATTGAATAGGCTCCGAAACTACTGGACCGATTTGAAAAATTCTTTCACCATTAGAATCCTAAATTTTCCGTGATGAACATAGGCTATAGAGGTATAATCACATCACATCACACATCACCAGCCTATAACAGTCAACTGCTGGACATAGGCCTTCCCTAATGAGCGCCATAGATGGCATTATTCATCAATTGGGGGTTATTGCCCGCTGCGGCATGCGGGTTGGGGATCGCAGTTCGGTGGAGTTGTTCTGCAGAGGGCGCTGCTGCCCGCCCCCTGAAATAGATGAAATGAAAATAGATTTTTTGTAATACCCGTGCGAAGCCGGGGCGGACTGCTAGTGAGGTTATAATGTAACAGGGTTGTTTCGCAATCTGGGCAACAATAATAAAAGGTATGTTGTGTTCCAGCGAACCCCCGACTAGTGTTCAAGTACGCGGAGCACGGCCTGCCCGGCATAGTGGACGGGATGACCATCGACACGGACGGGAACCTGTGGGTCGCCAACTTTGATGGCAGCCAAGTAACTCACTTTCTATTCATATTACTATTTTTAGCTTGTATGCTCCTGTTTCAAAGGTCAATGGACGGTCGAATGTTGATCTATTAAAAAATATGGGAAATGTATATTCAACACAACGTACGCTAGCATTGTGTTGAATGTACAGATATTACGATACCTAACTCAAATAACTTGGAACCTTTCGTTTGGATGTTTGATATATTCTACTTCTTCACGAAAAGGTGTAATTGTGACGTATTTGTAATAATGACTATACAGGATCTTTTATGACAAACAAAATTACAGTTTATTACTAACTTTAAGTATACAGAAATAATATCAAAAATTTAGCTTTAAATCAATTTGTTTTAAGGTCCGTTTGAGTATTCGGGCCTGATTCAGTTTCAAAAGCTACGAAACTTGCCTACCAGATGTATCCATATGGTTCCAAAATGTCCCTTGTTCTGTCGCAGGTATTAAAAATCGATCCTCGAGCCAATACCGTCCTGCAAAAGATCCCGATGCCGGCGCTCCAAGTGACGTCGGCGACATTCGGCGGGCCTGCCTTGGAGCACCTGTTCGTGACGAGCGCTAAGATAAACCGCGGGACCGCGCAGCCGCCCCCCGCGGGCACCACCTTCCGGCTCTCGGGGCTCGGCGTCAGGGGATACGAGAACAACAGCGTTAAATTACAATAAATACGATATAAACACATAAAGATCTTGTTTTTATTCAGTCACTTCTTTTTTTTTTTTAATAGGCAGGCTCCGAAACTAATGAAGCGATTTGAAAAATTATTTTGCCATTAGAAACATATATTATATCATCTGTACTCAGGCTGTAGAATATTTTCAAAAACATAGGGATCATTTTGAAAACTTCAATAATGTAACTCAACGTGCGTGTGACTGTAAAGATGTTTATTTAAAAATTTTGTGTAGTACAGGTGCGAAGCCGAGGCGGAGCGCTAGTTTTATAGAATTAGAATAGGGACTTATATTATTATAAGTTAAGAAGGCTCTGAGCCTTCTTCTATCTTCTTCTATCAGGCTGATGATCATTATGAGCCTTAGGCTCATAATGATCATCAGCCTGGATATACATACCACTGGCTGGACGTTCCCCTACTTAGTGCTTGGATACCAGGAGGCTTGCAGTTGCAACGTGTTCCAATCCAATATTGCAATTTCAGTATTAGAATTATATTAGGTAATTACGTAACCGAATGACTGAGTATTTTCTTATTGAAATTAGCCAATATAGCAACGTTCATAGGAAAGGAATCGAATATAAAGTTACTACAAAATGAGTAGGCATAATATAATAAATATAAATCTTTAATAGTTAACAATTAAATGACATAATTATTGTGTATAATTAAAATTAACACTCAATGAATAACAAATAGGAATGTAGATATAATATCCATTTAAAAAATTCCGATATCTAACTCAGCTCGCAAATCATCTAACAAATTGGATTAAGAAGCACTGTATTCTACAGCTTAACTCCCACATTGGGGTGTCCCTTAACCCCCAACCCAGTGATCATGTAAGTAGACCCACAGGGGGGCAACTGAGGCCCATCGATGTTGAGGCTAGCCGACGTCACGAACAAGACGTCATGGTCGGGGCCCCCGAACGTCACCGACGTGACTTGTGACGCCGGGATAGGGATCTTGGTGAGCAGGGTCCCGGTCCGAGGGTCTATCTTGAGCACGCAGGACCCTCCCCAGACTGCGACCCAGAGGTTGCCGTCGGTGTCTATCGTGGTGCCGTCGGGAACGCCCTCGACTTTGTTTGCTTCGAAGTCGAAGATGTAGGTTTGGTTGGCTGAAACCATTTAAGTTCTCAAATTACACAAACAGATTTTTTATCATTTAGATGTTCCTAACTGGCACCATAGTAGTGGATTTTTCGTATCAAAACACTGAAAGTGAGCTTCGGTAAGCCAAGTCTGCGTGATCTTGGCGTACCTATGTAAGTCACATTAACAACGCAAATTATGGTGGCACATAGTTTCAAACGAAATCAAAGCAATCATTTTCAAATTAACATGGCCGTCAGATCTGTACCAAAGTTTTCATGTTTAACTGGTTTTTTCAATACATGTTTTGCACACATCTGTTATGCCATTTCATATGTTTTGTTTTGTTAAGAACCTAGAAGTCTCCTATTTTTACTTTTAATTAGGTAAACACAGTGGCGCTAGAATGAAGGAACGCGTCTTGTAGATACTTCTTACTCACGAGAAAACCACATCTTGTCTTCCCGCTCTAAATCCACCGCGCTTTCCCAGCGGTGTAATCTGCTGGGGCGGGTCGCAGACTAGATACACCATGTGCGTCACAAGAGCAATGAAAATTCATTATGAATTTAAGCGGGTTAACTACGAACCTATTTTGTGTTGTAAGAACACCAACGTTTCATAATGAATTTGTCAAACTACGATAGTTTTTATAGTAAAATAGCAATGAAAATGTTAAAAAATAAGACTCACAGATGTCCCCTGTGTCCACATCGTAGTCATATCTCCTGATGTTCCTCTCCGGCGAGTCGGTGTAGTAGAAGGCGCCCTCTCGCAGGTCCCAGGCCAGGCCGTTGGACACGCTGACGCCCTGCACAAGGCGCGCCAGCGTCCCCTGGCCTGCGTCGAGGCGGTAGAACGAACCTTTGTTCAGCTCAATGTTCCCTGGCCGGACTTCGTGGCCCATGGTTCCTGTAAGTTAAACGAAGGTTGATATCGGAATATGTGAGTTTTCGGAGTTTCAAAGTTGGTACGTATTGTATATACGAGTACCTACCTAAGAAAAGCGAACTACGAAGGGGTCAAATTCACGGAAATTAATGAACTGTTTCGTTGACGATTACGCGCGGTACCTATCAATCGCGGTAGTAGTTTATTCCAGGTATTAGATTGTCTAAACTTACGCGGCAAGATGATTTATTATAATATACAAATACCTAAGTACCTGCAATCAATAGAAAGAAACTCTCCTTCCTCTACTCTACTAGTATTCTTAGTCGACATACGATATCAAAAACCTGAGTACGCTCGATTTCTGTACATTTTTGTTTTTTTTGTGAACACTGTTAAGCTTATATTTTTTGCTAATTTTAAGTACTTACCTATTAATTTAATAGGTCTAAAGCTTTTTGTTAGGTATACCCAACCTTAGCGATAGTTAGAAAGTCCTTACAATACAATACAAAAATGCTTTATTTTACACTACAAAAAGAACATCACAAAAGACATTACAAAAGAAAAGTACAATGGGCGGCCTTATCGCTTCTCATCTCGCGATCTCTTCCATGTAAACTTTGGATCATCATCATCATCATCAGCCTATGTTAGTCCACTGTTGGACATAGGCCTCCCCTAATGAGCGCCATAGCGCCCTGTCTTCGGCTTGTCGCATCCAGCATCTGCCAGCAGTCTTTCGCAGATCGTCATCCCACCTGGTCGGAGGGCGTCCTACACTACGTTTACCGAGTCGCGGTCTCCACTCAAGAACACGTTTACCCCAGCGGTTATCGGTTCTTCGCGAAATATGGCCGGCCCACTGCCACTTCAGTTGGCTAATTCTCTGAGCTATGTCGATGACTTTAGTTCTCTGTCGGATGTATTCGTTACGAATCCTATCCTTCAGAGAAACTCCGAGCATAGCTCTTTCCATAGCGCGCTGAGCGACTTTGAACTGGTGGACCAACCCTATCGTGAGTGTCCACGTCTCAGCTCCGTAGGTCATGACTGGTAGGACGCACTGATTAAAAACTTTCGTTTTCAAACATTGCGGTATGGATGACGAGAAGACTCGACGTAGTTTTCCGAACGCTGCCCAGCCTAGCTGGATCCTCCTCTTGGCTTCCTTCTCGAAATTGTTTTTACCCAACTGCAAAATCTGCCCGAGGTAAGTGTACTCAGAAACAATTTCGAGAAGGTGGCCATGTACGATCACCGGTCTTGGATCAATGTGGGCATTGATCATGACTTTGGTTTTATCCAAATTCATGCCAAGACCGATACATCGGGAGGCTGAAGCTAGACTGTCCAGCATCCGGTTCAGCTCCTCTAGCGACTCCGCCATTAAGACTATGTCATCAGCGAATCGCAGGTGTGAGATGTAGTCGCCGTTTATGTTGATGCCCTTGTCTTTCCAGTCCAGCGTCTTAAACATATCTTCCAACGCGCTCGTGAACAGTTTCGGGGATATGACATCCCCCTGCCTCACTCCTCTGCGCAGTTGGATCGGTTTAGTCTGCTGGTCCTGTACTCGGACACTCATCGTAGCGGCTTCGTAGAGACATCTCAGCACCTCGATATAACGATAGTCTACTTGGCATCGCTGTAAGGATTGTAGAACAGCCCAGGTTTCAACGGAGTCAAAGGCCTTCTCATAGTCCACAAAAGCCAGACACAGGGGCTGATTTTACTCTTCGGACTTCTGTATAATCTGCCTCACTGTGTGAATGTGGTCTATGGTACCATATCCTCCGCGAAACCCAGCCTGCTCCGGTGGCTGAAACTCGTCGAGTCTCCTGGCGAGACGGTTCGATATAACTCGTGAGAAAAGCTTATAGACGTGACTTAGGAGCGAGATGGGTCTATAATTTTTAAGAAGGGTTTTAAACTTTGGATGGAAAGAATTATTTGTATTTTCCTTAACTCATGAAAATGTTGTGCTTATTCGGTACCCATGACTTACCAGCAAATAGCCGCCCCCTAGGATCGCACTTCCCGTCATTGATCCTGGTTTTGTTATCGTACTCGTGTCGGCCGCAGTCGGCTAGCACCCGCAGGACCTTGGCCTCGCTGCCGTCTGCGCCGTCCCACTGTATCACCACGAACTGAAGCTCTAAGCCTACCGCGAACTGGTCGGTAGTGCCTTCCACTGGGATTATGAAGCCGGGCCGCCCAGCTGGAAGTTAAAGGTTCCAGTTTTATTCTAAGTTAATATAAAATAATATTAAATAACTATCAATCAGCACACTACCACAGTATACATATAGATATGTATGTGTCCATATTATGTGTACTGTGAGACTCGCCAAGCTTGGCAGCCGTTCTACGACAAACCACATGCATGACTCTCCTTTTATTGAAAAAATTCAGTATAAAAATATAGTATAAAATGTACCTAAATCTTTTATTGGTGGTAATTTAGATGATTAATGTTTGAACTGTTAAGATTAAGGGCTGTTAATTTTGTTAAAACTGAAACCTGTAACAAATGCATAGCAATCGCGGGCGAAATCGCGGGTAGGTACAGCTAAGAAATAAATAAAGTGTAACTTACTGAGCACTGTCTTAGTATGCGTCTTGGTAGCCGGCACATACTTGTGGATGCTGTTCTGCAGGATGCTGACGAAGAAGAGCGCTTGCTGGCGCGCGTCCCAGTGCGGGCCTTCGCCCAGCAGCACCGGATCTACGGCCTTGGACAGTTTGTACGACATCTGGAAACAGGCGAAGCTGAGTTACAGAAAGGAGATGTTGGTGTGAAATTGTGGTATAAAAGCAACATGGTTCTCACAATTATAATATCTGCCCTGTGATAGGGCATAAAAAGAAATTTATTGGGCATTTACACTTTTTCTTTTATGGTGTGGTATACGTGATTTGCCGCGTCAGTAGTTACTCAGGTAGCATATCGTTTATATTCGGTAGGTACCGTGTGTTGTGCCTCTGTAATAATGTCTCTATTCATAAGTAGGTGGTAGGTAGGCTAAATGTATGGAAACTTACTTACTTCTGATTGATATGCCTCAAAAAAACAACACATGAATGTGGTACCTACTAGCCAAGCGACCTGCCTAATAATTAGGCACGTGTCTAATTATTAGGCGCTACTCTCGCTCGTTAAGATGAAGCACTTATTTACAAAAAAGCCAAATTAAAATCGGTTTATCCGTGTGGTACCTAGCTACGATGCCATGCCACAGTGATAAACTCAAACTTATAAAGCTAGTAAGTACTACAATATACAATAATAGACTGCTGTTTCGTGAACTGTTGTTCATGTCATAGGTATATTTTTGTTCTATATTAAATGTACGTTTTGTGAAATACAAACATTTTGTGAAATTACTTAGTTTTATATGAAAACTAGAGGGTATGTGCCCGAGCTGCAAGCAGCTCGGGGGCTGTGCTTTGCCTTTGGCGGCCTTATCGCATTGGAGTTTTTACTTTTCATAACCTAAAACGTCTTTGATTTGATGGAAATCGGTACCCATGTGTAAAATCTGCGATAGTAAACTGTCAGCCATCTTGGATTTGAAAATGGACATCTTTTTCGTTAACTACGTGTTTGATTTAGTCGAAAACGATACCCATATATTTGGGTGTTTGGTCACACAGCAAGGCTCGCTTCGCTCGCCTTGCAGTGTGACACTTGTCCCTCCTCATGGGGAGTCATGAAGGTCACAGCACGGCTCGCTTCGCTCGCCGTGCTGTTCCCCTTAGTCGCATTGCAGCTCGCTTCGCTCGCCGCAATGCTTCCCGCCTGCTGGAAGAGAGTGGTCGTGGGGGTCACAGCACGGCTCGCGCTTTGCCTTCCAGCGGGAGTTGAACCAACATCTATGCCTGGATTCATTAGTACCTATGTGTTGCTGTGTTAACATCTTAAGGCACTATGCTATAAGCTTCATCAGGGTAGGTCGGTAGAGGTTCGGGTACATAGCCTCTACTCTGACGATTACCTATCCTGATGAATTTTCCAAGTAAAGGGTCCGGTATTAAATTTTTTGTAGGATTATCAAGAATACTGAGTTGCACCTAGTTTCATAACTAAAAATTCATGTAGGTTTTTGATAACAGCAGTCAGGACAAAATATGCAAGTCACCTAGGTACTCAGGTAAATGACTTTCATTATAATCAATAGGTTTTGATTACCTATCTTCAAAAGGATTGTTATCGTCATGACCGCTTAGTTTTGATTACCTAGTACCATTTTTTTAACGGGGTTTTATCGCGTTCTTACCAAAGATTTAAATCTTTGGTTCTTACCTATTTTTTCGCGACGATTCAACAGGTTTACCTACACAATGTCGTGGTCACAGGATGACGTCAGGAAAAACCTTCTAGACTCTATACTCTATAGAGTCAAGATTTGATCGTTTGTTAGGACTTCAGGAAAAATCTTTATTAGATTAAGATTTGATTGTTCTTAATTGGAATTGAATACTCGTAGGCCCCGAAAATACCGGACCGATTTAAAAAATTCGCACCATTAGAAACCTAAATTTTCCTTTATGAACATTGACTATAGTATATTTTCAAAGAAGTTAGGGATGATTAGAGGAAAATTAAATTTTTGTTAAATACCCGTGCGAAGCCGGGTCGGACCGCTACCAAGTAAACGCGATAATTATGTAGGTACCTACTCGTTATAATAGTAGGTGCCTACTAATAATAATGGACATGTTTTGTTATTAAAAGCCAATACACCTAGATCCCGATAATTTTGTGTTCGCCTATAGATCTAGATCGAAGACAAGCAACATTTCTAGTACTAGGTACCGTACGGATTAATTGAATAATCAAAAGCTTTTAGGTTTCTAGAAATATTTTAAATTAATAATAAGTAGGTACCCTTTAAGTAGGTATTACCTGACTAATAAAAACCTAGGTCTACACAGATAAATTTACTCATTTGTACCTTACTACCTAGCCTAGTAAAGTAGTACCTACGTAAAGTAAATAATGGCAAATAACCAGAACCATAAAAACAATTTAAAATAGGTACTTGCAATTGTGAGAAAAATATTAACAACATAACGTATGAATTGTACTCACATTGAACGTGTTCTAAGACAAGCCAAGCAAGACTGGTTTCGTTATCACAACCCACCGTTTTATAAACTTATCAAGATTAAGATGTTTTTTAGTTTCCGACGCACTGGCACTTGGCACTACAAGCGAGCCTTTATTCGTGCACAGGCGTTCCTTCAACGAGGTCAAACAACATAACCTCTCCAGAATGAAAGTATTGTCGCGCGGCGCACTGGCATCCATTGAGATTGAAGGGCTCTTGTTTAGTGAATGAATTGGTCATTGACTCGAGTGTCGCGTCGCGTTGCGTGTACACGGATGTACCTTCGTGTTTATCTAGGTACTCTGCAAAGTGGAAGACGAAAGTGCTTGAGGGACCTAGATATATTTATATCCAATTTTGGAACAATATTATACTCTATGTGGTACATAGCCGAATCTAAATGCAGTGGAAAGAAGATGAAAATCTAATCATGAAATAATATTAATTTATCATTAATTATATGGGTTTTATAGCTCAAAAAACAGGTTATACATATAAATGAAACGCTGTTAACAAAATCAGTTTACTTTTAATTAGAAGAATTTTGAAAAAAATACACAGATCTCAAAAAGTTTTTACCACTATCTTGCGCTAATTGCGTTTACATTTAAGACAAAATATCACAAATTTGACACAACACAGACTTATTTATTGTTTTATTGTGTATACGCAGTGGCTAGGGTCTGCGATCTATTTAAAATTTTCTGATAATTCTAAAGAGAACATTATATTAGATCATTGTTTATTAGTTTATTAATACCTATTACATTACATTTTAGTGTAATAAATTGTGTTGTCGAGTGCACCGACCCTGGCCACTGCTTATCGAGTTACGTTTTACATTAGGTACACTGATATGATATCCACATTGACAGTTGTTTACTTTTGGCAGCGACGCTAATCGTCACCATACACCTATATAGGTACGTATACACTTGGCACATACATTTACGTTACAACTACAAAAGAAAACAAAAAAATATATATAAAAGTACGCATTTTGCGATCTTCTGACGAGATGAAGTAACTGTTCTGACGGTTTTCTTACATTAAATCTAAATTTACGTAAATTAATTAGAACTACATAACATAAAACCGAACTCCTAGTGATATAAAACTAATACTGAAACACCAATTACTACTGTACATTGAAAATTTGGCACTGACACTACTTATTTTGTTGTTTTTCGAGTTTTATTTGTTTTAACAACTGTAAACAAGACATCGAATGTGTGAGAATATATTCATAGATATAGGATATAATTATAAACTATTAGGAATGGGACAAGGAAAATAACCTTAGGCGGATTTAAGAGAATTGAAGAAATGATAAATTATTGAGTCAATTTTCCTTTGTTTCGCCTCACGCCCGTGGGGGTCTTTCAAAGACCGACGTTCTGCGTTTCTGCCGCCTATGTGCGCAAACCGATGCCAACTTCTTACATACTGTTACGAGTTCCTATTCCGAGTATTTCCGAGATTACATCCGAATCACAGCCTAAACATTTTGTAAACATTCCAAAAATACTTTCTTTACATCTATCAATTTCGAATCGAACCACGAGCGATTTGTGGCGTTAAGTTTAGAATCTACGTTAGATTTTGTCAACCTATGAAAATTAATATAATAACACTACATTGGAAACAGTTTCACTCTAATTATTATTCCAGAATATCCTTACGGGTTTTAAATGCGCGTATCTTAAGTGTATGTAAATGCAGAGACTAGGGGCCTATCCATCCGATCCTCTTGCAAGAGACTAGCTCGGCTATCCCGCAAATGAACAAACGAGTGTCAGTTACACATTCATTTCTCACTACACTTACTAGTACAAAAATAAAGACTACCCAAGCACCGCGGTTAAAATTAAACGAACATTTTACAGATGAGATCAACGTTGGAAACTAAAATGTTGCTGGAATATTCCGCCGAGGGCGTGGTTCTGACGAGAGTCTGCCAGGGCGAGTACCGTAGCCCGAGATCTACAAACACTCACTAACTTGACCTGCAAAGCAAACTTATTCGAGTGGAACCGTACTTAAATGCTAAACTAAAATTAAGCCAAAGGCCGATCGGTCGCAACTTTCGATCGAGGATTTGTGAATTTATATTCTTGTACGTGTTATTGTGACCTTAGGAATGTTGCAACCGGCGGCGGCGGCGGCCGCTAAAAAACTTAAATGGAACCGAGTTAGTCGTAAATTCTAATTTCTTACATTTGCTTACAATTTACATTCGCCTTACAAATAAGGAATGGTGCATGCTCACCTCTACTCTGCCATCACACAATTTCGCAGCACCAATAAACACTTATGCAGTAAAGTTTACTGCATAAGTGTTTATTGGTTGTTTTTTCGAGAAATGTTTACTGAGTAAACATTTCTCGAAAAAACAACCTGTTTATTTATTTTTTTATATCAGTCGAACAATCACGTTTGTGCAATACTAATTTCGGATACTGAACGACCAAAATGTTAGTGAAAGTACTGGCGCTTCCTTGCCGTCCATTCCCGCGGGCCATTGTCAACATACCTTCCTACTATTAACTTTAAGTACAGGATTATAACGTAAAATTTACATTTAAAGACAATAGTATTGTCACTTACATATTATATAAATACATGTATATATTACACATATAATATAAATACACCGTGCTGTACGCGAGACCTGCTGCATTTAGAATGCTCAAATAAAACGTGTCAATGTGGTCCCAAACATTGATACATACAACAATCAAATATAAGCGTGGAAAAATCCACACAAATTGAGAAACCACGATAAAACTATTTCCTGGAAGTGCTACATAGATTATGTATTGTAAATAAACTATCGCTTAAGTAATTGACACTGGTTTCTTTTCGTATTATTGAACGAGATCTCGCGCACAGCATTTCAAAAACTGACAATTATTACGAACACACCTGTGTTATTCAGTTTTTATCTTTTTGTGTAGATCTTACACTTTAGGTTAAGTTTGAAGATAAGTCTTAGATGAGCCGATATAATTCTAATGTGAAACATAAATTTAGTCAGTGCCGATCAAGACGTTTCATAAACCATTTTCGTTGTGCAGGTGCAAAGGTACAAGAAACGCTGGTTTTTTAGCACCCCAGCGTGATTGTTTTGTCAGGTACTAGGCAATTCCTGACACATTTTTTTTTTGTTAATTTTTATGTAAATGATCGGCCTTTTCTAAATTTCTGTTTCCCTAATGCCTAATGTTCACACTAATTTAGAATTATTATTGTTCTTATAGTTTATCTATGTTCTTTTGAAACAAAATGCAGGAAGTTAATTAATCTACATGAGCGCTTGAAAGAGCACAGTGAGCTATTTTATTTTTCAATAACTAGTGTACATATTCCACATTCCAGTTTTACATCTTAGTTCAGGATTAAAATGGATATACATTGAATTTCACAGAGCCATAGTTTGCACAAGATATATCTTTGCAATTGTTGCAACTGTTACGAGAGATAGTTACTGTCGCACGAAGAGCATCAGCCGAACATTACGAGAGCGAAACAAAATGCCTGTCACTAGTTGGTCTGTATTCGCGAAGTGGAAACTGGGCTCCGCGAGTGAGATACTGGCGAGAGACAACTAAAACTCGAAGCCGCGTGTAGAAACATCGAAGATCCACAGATCTACCACAACCTAAGTAGAGCCCAAAAACCGCGAAGACAAACCGCCAATAGTAACATGATAAGCTCACTACTTGCATTCCACTGACGAGGAAAATCGACCCACGTTCATGGTAAGCCGACTCTGTCGATATCTTGTCACAGGGAACGCAGCTTATGCTACTGTGCATATTAGATCATCGCACAGTCAACGGTGTCAAACAAATTTCGCGCTAAACTAATTTGACTGTACTAAAAATAATGTTATCGTATTTATTTAAATCGGTGTGAGAGGGACGGCAACACTTTAAGTAGTCAAGTTAGTATTATTTTTGGCGATATATGAATGAACACCATCGACTTTCTACGAACTATACGGGCGACTTCATCTACTTTTGTTTGATAAGCGACGCGAAAATTAGCATCAATTGAAAAGTAAGCTCAATGTGTTAGTTCCGCCTGAGCATAGCTGGACAGAATTCTGAGCTTGTTCCGGATCTACTTGCGTTCGATGTGAGGCGCGAAAACAATAACTATCAATACCTACGTATGCCACACATCATGTTTGACTTCCTTTTGCACAATCGAGCCATTCTCAAGGTACAATGTTCGTAAACAAATCGCATCACAAAAACCTTTTACTCTTTTCGGCGTCAACTTTGAAAATAATTTTCAGCACAACGCAGTGTACAAAAAACGTTTTAAGAGTATCTAGAGCAAATGCTGTCCACAAATAAACAAGAAAGTGTTTTTGTTGTTCACAAACATTGTACCGTGAGTTTGTAGTGTAGTGTAGTTGTAGTGATATAATATCGCGCACGTAGTGAGTCGAGGCGCGGTCTACTTGTGTTCGATGTGCGGCGGCATGAGCGGCGGCGCGTGCGGGTGGAAGGGCGGCGGGGGGTAGTAGTGCGGGTACTCCAGCTCCTCGTACCCGCCGCCCATGTACTGCATACCGCCCATCATACCCATCATGCCTGGAACAACATCACTGTTATACATAAAATAAATAATGCCGGGCAATCCACGCATCATGTAGCCCTAAGCTATGCAGAGCTTGTGTAATGGGTACTAGATGACTGATATACATAATACAATATTATTAAATAGATAGATATTTTTTATTATACATAGAAAACAACCAGAACCCCTCAACAAATATCTGCAGATCGTACAAATATTTGTTCCGAGGCGGGAATCGAACCCGCAACCTCCTGCGGACCTTCGCTCACCGCGCCACAGTGGTCGTCAAATTGTACAGACCTGGGTCGGAGGTGTCGACGGGGTAGTACTGCAGCGGGTAGACGGGCGGCGGCGGGTAGGGGATGTAGGGCAGCGTGAGCAGCGGCGCCTCGGCCACCGCGCCCTCCGCCTCGCCGTGCCCGTAGCCGCCGTGCCCGCCGCCCATACTGCCGGCACGACTGCAATCAAACAACATATTAATTACTTATTTGTAAGTAAATGCTAGTAGTTATAAAAACAATTGAGCTAACTGCAGACTGTTGCGAACAAACAACTGATCCATATCAATAACAGCTGGAAGTGTACCCAAGATGCTGGCTGCATCGCCTCGCTGTAATGGTGATGCGCTGCGCCAGATATTGACAAGCTCTCGAGTCACACGTCGCTATATTTGTTTGACGAGCAACCTATGGCTGATGTGTCTTTATCATAGAGAGTTGAATTTTGTTATTGCATCACTTTTTTTAGTTTGATATTTTTGTCTCGAAACCAGTGGTCCAGTTTATTCTTGAAAGTGTTTATTGATGGGGCTGATATTATGTCTTCTGGTAATATGTTCCAGTTGTGCAACACTCTATTGCTAATAAAATGGTGCGCGGGAAGCCATATTATAACCATTTAAACATCTGTTTATACATATATCTTATTTTTATTTGAAGAACATATGAACCAAGTGTCTTTTACAAGAGATAAGTAAAGTGCAAACGGACACGTTCTGCGAGTTTCAAAACAATTTGGTGCATAGTTTTTCCACTTTTATTTTACTAATAAGTTTGTAGTACCTAGTTTTAGTTTTTCTCTAGATTCAGGTAACTGTAGTGTCGTGTCAAAAAAAAATGTCATTTCCTTTCTTCAAGTGTTTTTCAATAATGTAAGCTAGGACAGTGAATAAGTCAAAAATAACACTGACTACACTACATACTTGAAACTGGACCGATTTGAAAAAAATATTCATAATTAGAATCCAACATTATCCCTGATGAACATAGGCTATAGAATATTCTCGAAATAGTTAGGGATCTGTATGAAAACTTCAATAATGTAAACATTTATAATTTTTGTTTCTTGAGTAAGATATCCGTGCAAAGCCGGGCTGGAGCACTAGAACCTAATATAACAGAAATACTAGAACTATAACAGAAAGGAGTGTCTCACCGGTTGTTAGGTCCCTTGTTGGGCATGTGGTTGTTGTTGTTATGGTTCTTGTTCTGGTTGTGGTTCGAATTCGGGTTCCCGTCCTGACCGTTGCCACGTTTGAATCTGTAGGACAAACCAATTATCATTAATAACAATTTATATTCCTGTGTTACAAAATGTTGTAGGACACTTGGCTAAGTCACAAAATTCTAATAACATTAAAACTGGTAAAAAAAGTGATCACTTTTTTTCTGTTCAAATAACGTTATCTAGCCCCAAGTTAAGCAGAGCTTGTGATATGGGTTCTAGATAACTGATAAACTTAATTCATTATGTTACATAGATACAAACATTTGCACCGAGGCGGGAAACGAACCCACAACCTCCTGCGTCGCAGGCGCCCCTTCGCCCGCTGCGCCTCAGAGGTTATCAAATAGGACCTCAGCCAGCCTAACTCAGTGCTGAAGCGCAGAACAGATTTAACCCCCTTTTATGTTTTACAATATTCAGTGTTTCTAAAATTATTTGGACTTTGGTTTTGACATTTTAGTTAAAATCCGAATTCAACCTGAACTTCGCAATTGCCTTTTGTAAACATTTATAAAAATGCCCTAAAGGACCCTATAGACTTGAGACCCTATTCGTTTGACCACACGCTCACCTGATGGAAATAGAAGATGTGTCCGAAGGTCAACAAGACACGCTAGTATTGAAGAGACCCAGGTTGTAGCTTTGAGCAGGACTAATTCTAATTTGAAGTGGGGGAACTAAGATCTGCACTGACATCCCGGGTAGGAGTGTGATCCCCCCCCCCTAACCAGCCCGGCTCCTTGAAATACTGGAGCCCCTGCTCCAGATTTACAGCTTTGTTTCAGCTTTTCAAGAGGTGTCACGTTTGATGACTCTATAATGCCGGCGCCTCACATGGGCTATGTTGGCTCCAAGTTATACTGTTGGATCCAACACACCAATGTGAGGATCGATCTTGGAACATTATTGGATAAAAACGGAACATTGCGTCCAATAGCCAATGTCAACCTGACTTGTGTCGGTTTTTTGTACAAGTTCAAAGGCGAGGGGAGTGAAGTGTGTAGGCGGGGGGGGGGGGGGGGGGCAACTTGGGTCCAACGTCACTTCTCCATCCACACATTGGTTGCATCAGTACGCGCATTTTTATTATCCAGAATCGCCTTTTCCTTGGCTTCTTTTTCCTTTGACTAATTAAATAATAATAATATGTGCTCAATGCGTGGGCGTAAGTAGCCAGAGCGAAAAGTGTCCCGTCCGACATGACTTGCTAGCAATAAATTTGATGAATAAATGATACCTGCTCAAACGTCCAGCCTTCCAATGCTCTTGGCATGAGTGTTTGCCCAATTATATTGGAGCCCATATGAGGCCGCAATCTTGGTTGCAATTATTGGCCATTCTAATCGTAGCCAGCGTTGGAACCAAGTCATAAGCCCATGTGAGGCGCCCGCATAAGACTCTTCAATCCCGTTTTCCGTCTGGCCTCTTCTGTAACCGTGTAGGTGTTGTTAGACATACCTAGGCCCCATGATAGAGCGCTGCGAGTTCCCTTTCCCGTTGTTCTGCAAGGTCTTGTCGGGCGCCCCCTTGTGCTTGTGCGCGGCGCCGTCGGCCGCGTGCGCGCCGCCGCCCGACAGGGACATCTGTTGCATGTCCTGGAATAATCATCAATCATCATCAACAGCCTATAATAGTCCACTGCTGGACATAGGCCTCCCCTAATGAGCGCCAAAGATGGCACTAGCATTTGGGGGGTTAATGCCCATAATCCCCACGCTGGGCATGCGGGTTGGGGATCGCAGTTTGGTGGAGTTGTTCTGCAGAGGGCGCTGCTGCCCGCCCTTCGGTGTGTTTCCCTTAGTCGCCTCTTACGACACCCACGGGAAGAGATGGGGTGGTGAAATTCTATGCCGGCACCACACGGCCGGAATAATACCCGCCTCCTATTACGTATCTACTTTGCACTCAGTGCTCAGTGGCATACAACTGGTAAAAATACTATTTTATTAAGTATATTTAAGAAAGTATCATATATCTTTACAGATTCAATCTATTTTAACTATTATCTTAAAAATCTTTATTATGTTCTGTAGGTTGGTCTTGTTTGACTGGCTTTAATGTTATCTATTCTAATGTTTTCTACTCCACTCAATGTTATGGATCCATATTACCTACTGTTTTGTTTTAATCGATAGGCTAATGGTTTGCTTTTAATTTTTTTAAAACACACTACATTATTGTTTACTCATAAGCGGAACTGCTGGTTTCAGTTATATAAGCTGTTTGTTTTTCAAATGTATAAAAATAATATAAATATATAAATAAGTAAAATAGTACTTGATAAAATACAAAATGAAGAATGAGGCTGCAAAGTTATTAACTTCGGACTCATCACTACATAGTATAAAACAAAGTCGCTTTCTCTGTCCCTATATCCCTATGTATGCTTAAATCTTTAAAACTACGCAACGGATGTTTATGCGGTTTTTTTAATAGATAGAGTGATTCAGGAGGAAGGTTTTAGTATCAGCATTGGACCCTTGCGAAGCCGGAGCGGCTAGTTAAAAATAAAAGTAAAGATTAATGAGAACCTTTTAAAATAAGAACCTTACAAGCATTGTAACTTTGCAAATACAAAACCAAATTCATAAGCAGGTACCGAGTAGGCTATTGAATAGTTTCCGGACTCTCAAGGAGTATGTAGACATCCACCTAGTACCCATAACACAAGCTCTGCTTAGCTTGGGATTAGATGATGCTGTGTAGATTGTCCAACATTATTATTATTATTATTAAAATAAATAAATAAAAGCACCCTACCTGAGTGATATCCCTGGGCGAGTAGTGTCGCGGCGGCGGCGGCGGCGGCGGCGGCGGCGGCGGGCCGTACGCCGCCCACATGCAGTCCACGCCGAGGTTGAAGTAGTAGCGCAGCGTTGGGATATCTGCAGCAAACCAATATCAGTTGGCAACACACACTTAGCGGCGCGTCACAACAATTACAAGAGGACACTATCGTGGACCAACAAATGGTTGTTTGTTGGCTTTTGTTACTAGTACAGTCACCAGCATAAATATATGACTATGGGCAGCGCTGCAAAACTATCTGATTATCAATTGAAGGTATAATTATGTGATGATACTTAGGATGTAAAAATATGTGATGATTTACACCCGGCAAAATAATCGTTTGCACCGTTGTAACAGCATAATTATCGGATCACGTAAAGACTGCATTAATATCTGATACAATTAACAGTAAGAAATATCTCAACAATCTGCAAGAATGAACTTTATATACCTTAGCATAGAGCCGTGATTTGAACGAAATAGTTTGACGCTTCTTGAAAAGAGTATCAACCTGTCATTGGATATCGCTGTCTCACGTTTAACTTTATGACATTATTTCAGCAGATTTCGTTTTACTAATATAAATATGAATACAAGAATTTGTTATTATAAGGAGTGAAGATTTGATTGTTTGTTTGTTTGTTTGAATTGAATAGGCTCCGAAACTAGTGGACAAAATTTGAAAAATTCTTTCACCATTAGAATTCTAAGTTTTCCGTGATGAACATGCGATAGAATATTTAAAAAAAATTAGGGATCCGCATGTAAAGTTTAATAAATATACGTGCGCAATACATTCAACTTCTTGTTATGTTATGGCTCCGCTGCTTGCTTTTTCTCTACGGCCAGTCCCAAGTCCAGTGTCAAAACCCCAATACTGCTAAAAAAGTAAGGGATCCTTAAGAAAACTGTGAAACATAACGCGTTAGTATGTAAAATATATCTGAAGTTTTGGTTTAATATCCGTGCGAAGGCAGGGCGGACCTCTAGTTTATTAAACGCTGCGGTGGGAAATGTTGATGATGTCAGCATTTGATAAAAGAAGAGTTTTTGGCAAGGAGATTACATTGGTTATGGTGATAATGCTGGCTTTTTGAATCTTCGAATGTTATGTCAACGTTCATACACGAAGGAGCTTTTGATAGATAATCATAACATAACACTGGCCACCGACGACTAAAATGCTAAAATAATGACTTAAAACGTGAGACGTGAGCGGCAATATCCAATGACAGATTGATGCTCTTTTCAAGAAGCGTCATACTGTTTCGTTCAAATCACGGCTCTGTGCTCGTCTATACTAATAATATAAAGAGGAAAGATTTGATTGTTTGTTTGTTTGTATGTTTGTTTGTTTGTTTGTTTGTTTGTTTGTTTGTTTGTTTGTTTGAATTGAATAGGCTCCGAAACTACTGGACCGAGTTAAAAAATTCTTTCACCATTAGAATCCTTAATTTCCCGTGATGAACATAGGCTATATAATATTTTCAAAAAAGTTAGGGATCCGCATGAAAAATTCAGTAATTGAACCGTGGGCTGTATATTCGACCTCTTTTTCTATTATGGCGCGTCAGAATATAAAAAGAGGTTGTATAGCGCACGGTGCTTGATTTTTCTCTACGGCCAGTGTCAGTTTTGGAATGTCGAGTCAATGTCAAAAACCCCAATGCTGTTAAAAGAAGTAAAGATCCGTAAGAAAACTGTGAAACCCATCGTTTTAGTGTATAATTTCTGAAAATTTGTTTAATACCCGTGCGAAGCCGGGGCGGGCCGCTAGTAGGTATATAAAGTTCATTCTTGCAGATTGTTGATATATTTCTTACTGCTAATTGCATCAGATATTAATGCAGTCTTTACGTGATCCGATATTATGCTTTTACAAAACAAAAGATTATTTTGCCGGATGTAAATCATCACATATTTCTACATCCTACGTATCGTCACATAATTATAAGTTCAATTGATGATCAGATATTTTTGCAGCGCTGCCCATAGTCATATATTTATGCTGGTGACTGTACATAGCATGTTTACCTGTGGCCACGTAAGCTACTGCCGACAAACTGCTATACAGTTTGACAGAAACGCTACAGTGTAATGTACTTGAGTCTAGAAAAACTAATACAATACCTCCGGGGCCGTTGCGCGGTATAGTAGTATATATATGTAGGTACAACATAATAACGATAGAACGCTAAACATGAGATAATCCGTTACTCCTCCTTCTATCGTAGTTTGTATGCAATTTTATTAATAAAACCTCAACAAAACATATTTATTTGATACATACTATTATTATACAAATAATACATGGTGAAAAAAAGCTCACATCACAAATCATTTTGGTATTACGTTTGTATGAGAGACTAGAAATACAAGAAACAAGAACGAATTACACATGCCATACAGATTACATAAGGTAGGGAAATCATTTATGGGAAATTCCGTGCGCTTCTATAATAAGCTTCCGTCTGAAGCAACAGAGCTCCCTATTCGTAAATTTAAACAATACATAAAACAAAATCTTATTAAGAAAGCCTTTTACTCGATAGATGACTATATTAATGATACTAATGCTTGACCAGATGTTGCTCCATTCCACACTGACAATAGCATGTAAGAAATTGAATGTTGTGCTTAGCTATATGTATTTAAATAATTATTGACATGTATCTAAATCACATTGAACTTCGATTTAGATAGGCACTTCTTCCACTAGTGGACAAAAAAATTGAAGTGAAGAGAAATCAATAACAAACTATTTCTTTTTTATAATAATGAACTGTATGAAATTTGACTTGTCTAAGTGCTATTTTGTAAGCCTAAAGAAATAAAGTTGTTGAATCTGGATCTATGGGAATTTCATCCGGGCCCGGAGTCTAATGTATAGTTAGAGAATGGGCGCACCGTTCATGGGCAGATCAGCCCCGTTGGCCCGGAGTCTAATGTATAGTTAGAGAATGGGCGCACCGTTCATGGGCAGATCAGCCCCGTTGGCCCGGAGTCTAATGTATAGTTAGAGAATGGGCGCACCGTTCATGGGCAGATCAGCCCCGTTGGCCCGGAGTCTAATGTATAGTTAGAGAATGGGCGCACCGTTCATGGGCAGATCAGCCCCGTTGGCCCGGAGTCTAATGTATAGTTAGAGAATGGGCGCACCGTTCATGGGCAGATCAGCCCCGTTGGCCCGGAGTCTAATGTATAGTTAGAGAATGGGCGCACCGTTCATGGGCAGATCAGCCCCGTTGGCCTGCAGACTCTTGGTGGCGTGCGGGTTGACGTGGTGCGGCGGCGGCGGCAGCGCGGGCGGCACCCACACCACGCCCTTGGCCGCGCCCACCGCGCCCATCATGTAGCCCAGGTACGGGGGCGCCGCGCCCATGCCCATGTTTACTGTGCCCATGCCTGGATCTGGAATAAGTTACTTTTTGTCAGAACATACATATCACTACATAGTATAAAACAAAGTCACTTTCTCTGTCCCTATATCCCTATGTATGCTTAAATCTTTAAAACTATATTATTAAAAACAAATAAAACAGAATATCTAAATAAAGATTTAGTAAGTAAGTTCTGAACTCTCCTCTGAGAAGATCAGTCTCACAAGAATATTTATATGAACAAACCTTTTTAGGGTTTTGCCATCGGTTGCAAAACCCTTATGAAATCGCTTTGGGTCTGTTTTGTGTTTTGAATCCTTAATATCTCAGAAACTACTGCAGCTATTGACTTGAAATTTGAAATAATAATACATTTTGTGCGCCCGCACATATTTATAGAAAAATAAATGAAAATAAATGAAAAATCAAAATGAAGATTTTCCATACAAATTTTGAAATCGAAATTTTAAATGGAACGTACAAAGTCGAAAGTGGTATCAAATGAAAGGTACTCGTTTGTAGATTTCAAAATAGTTTTTGAAATTTCGATAGATTTTATACTTTTTGATATATTTTGAAAAAGGTCGAAAAATTGACCGGTACCCCCCCTCTATCTCCGAAGATTGCAGAACGATCGATTTGATATGTACCAAGTTTTTGTAGGTATTGATCTATATTTTACAGGAAAAATATAGAGAAATCTGTAAAAATCATACTTTTTGAAATATGGTCAAAAAAGGGCGGGAAAAATTTCTAAAGGGGTGACTACCCCACCGAGTTGGGTATCAAATGAAAGGTATCAGTTTGTACATTTTAATGCAGTTTTTGAAATTTCGATAGGTTTTATACTTTTCGAAATATTTTGAAAAAGGTCGAAAATTTGACCGTTCCCCCCCCCCTCTATCTCCGAAGATAGCAGAGTGATCTATATAAAATGTACTAAGCGTTTGTAGATATAGGTCTATATTTTACAGGAAAAATATAGAGAAGTCTGTAAAAACAATACTTTTCGAAATATGGTCAAAAAACTAATTTTCATACAATGGGGGCTATTTCATTGAGAGCAATATCAAATCAAAGGTATGGATTTCGACAATTCAAAACAGGTTTTAAAAATCGTCTAAGTTTCATACTTAGTGAAATACGTAGAAAAAAGTCGAAAAAATAATTGTAGGTACCAACCCACTTACCTACCCACTAATCTCTGTAGTAACTGTAATAGTAGGTAGTTCCACAGCGCCACGAAACCGTTTTTCTCAAAATTTTAAAGTCCATACTCAATGTATTCCACTGCGCTCGACGAATATTTAGATAATAAGATGAATTACACCGTGCTCCAAAAAAATATGAGAAGATGTTGAAGAATGATGTTGTGTGGATACATTACCCTGGAAACATCATTTAGCGACAAGCTAAGCAAGCTTGTGTAATTCGTACTACTACGATATCTGTTATACTTAATAAAGTATATATAAGTATCACATTAGATGATTTATTTTTGTGTACGTAGAAAAGGACTAGAACACTCGAACAAATAATCTGCAGATCTTACAAATATTAGTCCCGAGGCGGGAATCAAACCGCAACCTCCTGCGTTGTAAGCCCACCGCGCTAACAGGTCGTCAATATACGTACCTACCTAAACGACAAAAGTTCAAAACCCTCGGCGCGCGAGTTACACTCGCACTTGTCGTACTTGTTTATTCCTAATATAACTTCTTATTTCTAGTATTTGAATTGTGTATTATCGCTATATTTAGGGAACGGATTGATATTTTTATGAGTGAACAACAAGGTTCTGTTGTTGTCTCACTCCCACCCAGAGGAAGTGTGTGTGTCTCACTCCCACAAAGAGGAAATGTGTGTATGTCTCACTCACTCTGGTACGCGTAGGGCACGTGCTGCGGGGGCAGGGCGGCCGGCGTGGAGGCGCGCGCGCCCGGCGACGTCACGCCGTGCGAACCCATGTCGCCGCTACCGCCGCCGCCCTGCGAATGCAAACAAACTATCTTACTCTCTTACATTTATTCATATATAATACCAAGCAATAAGTCGAATCAACTTCATCATCAGCCTATAATAGTCCACTGCTGGACATAGGCCTCCCCTAATGAGCGCCATAGATGGCATTAATCATTTGGGGACCCATTATCCCCACGCTGGGCATGCGGGTTGGGGATCACAGTTCGGTGGAGTTGTTCTGCGAAGGGCACTGCTGCCCGCCCCCCGGTGTGTCCCTTAGTCGCTTCTTACGACACCCACGGCAAGAGTGGGGTGGTGAAATTCTATGCCGGCACCATACGGCCAAGTCGAATACTAACGTACAATTTGAAATTGGTTATTTTTTATAAATAACATCATTACCTGCAATAAGGTATCCTGGACAAGACTAACTTGTTTGTTCAATACGTGTCTTATTTGACGCTGCACAAGTGTCATACATAATGTATTGTGTACTCTCTCTCACCTGCGGAGGAGTGTGGTGGTTGTCCGGCGGCGGCGCGGCGGCGCCGTTGGACGCGGCGTGCGGCTCGTGCGGCGCGGACGCGGGCCGGCAGTCCACCATGGCTGGCAGCGAGCTAACTTCAACCTGCAATGTACCACCATCTCGTCACTACAGATCCACCACGCTTCGGACCACCCTCAACTAGGTTTCTCTAACTACGGAAGAATAGATAAATGCCTACGGTGACGTAGTAATTGAAGTTCATCTTTACCTCGACAAAATAGACCACAGCTTTATGTAGCCTTGACCTTTGGCTTGGGGAAAGAAGAGAAAGCCACTGACCGAATTACAGTTTACAATCATTGAAATTGAAGTCTAAATGCATTACCCGTTCGATGTAATTTTAGACGAAATCGCTGTATACATGGGAATCATGCTAGAACTTCACCACCTTCCTCAAGTCACCAATTGCCACACAACATCTCCGGGAGGACAGGGCTAGGTTTCCTAACCGCTGATAAACCTTACTGGGAAATAAAGATTTGAAGAGATAACTACATAAATGCACGCACCGTGAGTACCATGCTTTACTTTATAAAGTAGTATCAAAAACCACTATAATAACTTTCTCAAAATTTTCACAGATTAGAAATAACTGCTATTATATCGTTTTTGTTTTGATAAATTGTATAACCCATTAATTGTAGCAATTCCTATCTATTACTTAATTTCCATATGTTTTTCAATTTAAAAATAAGAAAATGTCCGACTTTTTGATTGGTCTTGATCTGAGTGAGGCATCAGAAAAGAGATTCTACAAGAGACTACGAAGTAATCATGCAGAATGCCCCGTGCGACCCGCCACCAAATTCTACCCTTCAAATAGAACCCGTTCCACAAGGCAGGTAACCTCGCCTCCATACCACTTCATCCCTTGGCCTTCATTTTGTTTGCAGAAATCAGCTACGATTTAAACAGGGTTCCGAAAACGATAATTCCATCTGACCTTGCCGCTACATGGTGGTCAAAAGTTGGCAGTGGCTTTTTTTAACAGATGCAGAGCCCTAAGTTTGGGTGACAAGGCAGCAATTATTTAATAACGTAAGTAAATGAAGTAAATACGAAGCGAATTTTTGTATAATATTTGTGGTAAAGATTCGTTGAACTAAAAAAGCGGTAGTTTTAAATGTAACAAAAAGATTTACCTGGGAGACATCGGACATACTCAAAGCTCTTATCCTGCCAGTTACTTCTAACTAAACAAATCACAACTTTTCTAATTCGTTACTACATTTATCGAAATAACTGAACTCATTAAAATAATAAGCCAAGGTGTCAACTACGTCCGCGCGCACAGCCGTACACTAATGTACTCTAAATAGCTACGATATGGTAGAAGGGTCCGTTTCATTTATAACCATGCCAATTGTGGGATATCTGGGCCAGACAACAAACAAGTCAGGTTTCATCGCTATGAAAGAGTTAGAGAGGTATGTTTATAAACATGATCAATGGGAACATTATTTACAACTTTGTTTGCTAGGAACCTGACGCAATCTCCTCATTCATTTGTTTTGTAGGATTCTAGGAAACAATGATAAGCAATTACATTCTGTGATCTTTATTTCGCAAAAACCACAATTGTAATGCTTATAAACCGACCCCAGCAAATCCAACTACAGAACTACTGACAGGCATCGGCTCAAAGTGAAGATAGTCCACGTGCGGGTGTTCCGACTCCTCTATCATCTCGTTCCAGGATATCTTCGCCTCCTGTTTCTCACTCTTCTCGGGAGACTTCTCCTCGCTCCCGGCTTTCCCTTTGCGCGATTTCAGAGACTGTTTCTTTGTGATGTTGCCTGGACGTCGACGAAAGAGGTTAGATTCAGATAATGGAAAATATAAAACGTTAGTGTTATAAATCAACTTTCGCTGTGACCTACTAAGCTGGCTACGGTAGAAGTGAATGGGATGCACCTATCTGCTGCAGCATTTGGCTAAGACTCAGTATCTGCGACTGCGTGCGCGAGTATCGGTAGGGCGGCGCCCAGGGGCGCGCCTCGTGAGAAGGCAGAGGCTCCAGCTGCTCGTAGTTGATGACGCGCTTCTCTCCCAACTCCTCGATGAACACTAGGCAGGGCCCGCCGTCCGCACGCATCTCCTGGATGTGGCAGTGGTACGGAGCCGACTGCTCACTCTCCAACCTGCACAAGCACTTTACTCCCACTTGCAGGGTTGTGCCATCTGAATACCTAGCCCCGTATCGCAGCTCTGCAACATCATACCAAACCAAACCGTTAATACATCCCCATTGTGTTCCAGTGTGACCAGTTATGTGAATTGAAACTATGTTACCTTTCCTCATTTCACTCCAAACATCAAACTCAATGTTTCTGTATATATCTGGGTCCAGAGCTTTTGCTACTTTATAAGGGAATGGAGTGATACCATTATCGAGTAAATCTTTAGCACTGTTCACATTCAAACAGTTCATGCAGACATTCTCAAGTTGGATTAGACTGCGGTTGAACACAAAGATGCTCAATGATTCTTTTAGCAAGCTCGCTCGTTCCACATCTTCCGTGTGATGCTTGCATTTCAAAGCAACTGCATTGGTTTTCTTATCTTTCTCATCGTCAATGGTCTCAATGAAGATCTTAGCTCTTTCCTTTTGTTTTTTACGGCGCTCTACATTTTCAGTCATGAAGTATTCAATCTGGTTTGATGGCAGCTTATCATGAAGCATTTTGTCAATTGCATAAGGCAAGTCTCTTAGTTGGTACACACCATCATAAAGTATTTCATAGACCAGTGCTACAATTAACATTATAAAGGCATTTCAAACACAAGGAAAATATAAAACAGGAATATTAGGAAAATTTACGTTTCTAAATATTAAATCAGCAAAAACCAAAAAAGGATAGCATGAACTTACACTGGCAATATGATGAGGCATTTATAAAATCTTTTGTGTAGACTACATCAAAGTGTTTGGTGTCAGAGGAATAAAACAAATAAATAGGATTCCCATAACCATTGCATATCTTTGTCTGGGGGCCTTTGTTGGCTTCAAATATTATGAAATCACGTCTGCAATTGTATTACAAAACATTTTTTAACATTTCCAATTGATATGAAACATTAATCATGTAAGAATAAAGTAATCAAATTGGTATCTCACCGGTACAGATGGCTGAAAGCAGTTATTTCTACTAGCCCGCCCCACTCAGAAGAATTCGACATCTCTTTTAGGTAAGTGTCCAAAGAACAAGTAATGGACTATAAAACATAAAATCATAAATTAAAATATTGTACTTTTCAATGCAACTATCAAATAAAATAACGTGAAAGACCCTACCCCTTGGAAAAGGTGCCTGTTTGAAGCCATAAAGTGGATGCAATCATACCGGACTTTATGGTAGTACCGCTGAGTATTGTAAATGTTTTCAGACACTGCCCTGAAGAGGCAACTTGCATCCCTAGCTGTGTGTTTACGGAAAAAACCCAATTCATCAAGCCATCGATCCGGTTCCGAAGTTCGCTTGTGAATTTTCCAGGGTCCGCGACAGCGAATCGGGGAAGAAGACATTGTTTTTGGAACGATCTGAAGGTAAACAAAAACAAATGACGCTCCACTAAGAAGACTGCGCGCTTGGCACCTGCTCCTACCGCAATCGTACAACCACACACGCCTCATTGTAATCATATCGCAAAATATTGATGATTTACAAAACCATATCGTAGCTAAAATGAATGAATGCAAATGGTTGTTTTGCTGTCTACGATTACAACACGTGCAATGCTGAAAACATACGCATTTCAAGACAATATTTTACCACTTACCGAAATGAAGCTTCCCAACAGTCAGCATCAGTGTTGAACTGTATGCAAAAATGCAAATACTTTTTCAGGAAAATTGTTGAAAAATTGCACGTGCGAAAAGCAAACCGTCAAGAGCCGGCGGCGGGAAGCAAGCAAGCAAAATAAAACTTACAGATGCCATTTTCGCAAAATCGACATTTGAATGCATGCATTATGCGTCATGCTTACACTTGTAGATTTAGTGTACTTACCTCTCAGCTTAATATATTTAGATGCTAGAAGTGCATTTTCTGGTTTGGAACGCAAAACGACGAATGAGCGGATGAACTGGATCGATTGAATGAACGAGAATTTGACCATAATACCCTTTTCAGCCATAAACAATTTTTATGGTTGCCAGATCGCTAAAATTCCCTTCCCACATGTGCTATAACTAGGTAGGTACCAGAACTACGAACATCCGGATCCAAAGGGATGCTTGCGTAATTTGTGGACAAAAAAGTCAAATTGTCAGTAAATGTCTAATGCAAATCACGCTGCATCTTGAGCTCATCTTGAGATACAGATATTGACATAATTGACGACCTCTGTGGCGCGGTGGGCAAAGGTCCACCTGCAACCCAAGAGGTTGCGGGTTCGATTCCGCCTCGGGACAAATATTTGTACGATCTGCAGATATTTGTTCAGTGTGTTCTGGTCATATTCTATGTGTATTAAAAAATATCTATCTATGTAATACCTAATATTATATTATGTTTATCAATCATCTTCATCTAGTACCCATAACACAAACAAGCTCTGCTTATCTTGGGGCTAGAGGATGCTGTGTGGATTGTCCGATATTATTTATGCATTTATTTTAATTCAAAAGTCTTACAACTTAATACTTTTTTTTAAATTTGTTGTTTCCTAACCTTTAATCATGCTTTAACCATTGATGTCTGATGTATTTAGAAGACAATTTTTATTATAACTAAGGAAATTGCATGTATAGCCTAAAAAATTATTTGACTTCTAAAAAAGGCGGCCTAATTGTTTCATCATCAGAACTACCTACATTACCAAAGCTCACTCAACTGATCGAAATAAACAATGCTGGACAATCCATACCAGCATTATCTGCCCAAAGCTAAGCTTAACTAATATACCTTACCAACATAATCGTAATCAATTTTTCTTTGTCAAATTCCATTGCTGAGCGCTATAATAATAATAATTTATTTATTGTTCAGATTACATAGATCCATTTATTAATTATTTAATTTAAATTTTAATCAAGTCGTCATCCCTTCTGGCCAGAGGGTCCCCTCACGAAGACCCTCACGGTATCCTACACTACGTTTATCTACACTCAGGAACACTATTACCCAGCGATTGTCGCGAGATATGGCCGGCCCGGCCGACACACTCTAACTTCAGCTTGGTATATCTTAGCTCAGAGATATATATATATGTCGATGACTTGTTTCTATCGATCTACTCGAAACAAAACAGCATCAAACCTAGAGTATTGTCGTATTGTATACTTTTGACTTCAAAACATGGCTGACTGACCCCGTTACAGAATATGAATTCTTCATTCTATGTACATTTAAACGTTATGTCGCTTCTTTTATTCGAAAGGATGCTCTTACTTCTTTGCCTTATTCCAATGTTAGTAAAACAACTTATTATAATTTTATAATTTATTTTTTATAAAAGCACCGTCTGTAAACTGTTAAATATACAAAAGTTTCGGTTCTAATGGTTTATTGGCATCGACAGCATTATTATAAAAGTGGAAAATATGGATTATTTTTATATCTACTTATTACTTAATAGGTAGCGGTTCGCAAAAAATAGTTAACGAAACCTATTGCTGGTTTATAAATTCAGACCAAATCTTAACCATTCTTTAGGTTGAGCAATTTAATTTTAAAATTAGTTTCAGAAGTTATACATGGTAGGTAGGTATTTACGCTATTTATTAGTTTTACCAAAGTTAAAAAGGCATATTTTAATTAATTACTTAAATTCGATACAGACCATATAAAACCTTCAATTCCAATAATAAAATTCAGACATGGCAACATGCTACACTCCTCATTTAAAAGTAGTGACCAGATTATTTTGAAAAGTTTTTTAACCAAATTTAACTTTTATTTTTCATCAAAAGAACACATAATTACAAAACTACGGAGTGCAAGCTGTTCCAGTAATAATTATTCAATTAATCACCTCAATATAAATTATAAAATGCTCATAAAATACGCTTAATAATATACACATCATAACGATTCAAAAGTGACATAGAAAATTCGTTCCTAAATCCTAATGATAAGGACAAGTAAATGTCCATCCTAGCCTTCAAATCGTATGCTGTTATTTCCATAAAATAATATTCTGACGGACAGCGCTCTCCTGCCTATAATGTAACTTATATCGAGATTAAAATATGGATACTAGCGAGATATAGTTGCGTGGGAGAAGAGAGTTAGGCAGTCTTCTCCGCTTCGATGACGTCCTTAGTGGGGAGGGGGTTCTTCTCGCAAGTCTCTGTGTGCTTCAGCTTGGTCGGGTCGAAGTTTTCAATGCCGTTTAGGAAGTTGTTCTTCTCCTTCTCGGCTTCGATGGCTGTAAACATTTCATCGAAATTAAAATCGAGCAGTTAGTTACACTTCCCTGCATCACTGCCGCCTCGTAAATTGTTTCCAAATGCAAATTGCAGATTATACCTACTGGCTACCACTCTCCCAATGAAGGCAAGAGGTTCCCTCACCTTTTTAATATTTCGTCAACTAACATCGTAACCGGTCACGTAGGTACTATTTATTGGCAGGGGTCAACTTTAAGTTTTCACGTTATAAAAAATATTGAGACATAATTAAGTACTTAGTAAATAACCTAAATTAAAATGCATACAGTCAAAAACATACTAGCTTCCACGCGAAACTTCAGTAATTTTTTCGGGAAAAAATTATCACAGAATTAAAAGAATTCTGTGATTTGTGATGAATTGCTCATAGTTCACGCGAAACTTCAGCCACATTTTCCGGGATATAATTTATAAGAATTCTGCGATTTGTCCAGCAAGCATGCTGGACTATCATCAATTCATCACAAATCACAAATGAATCCCAAACTTGAAATCTTCATGAAAAAGATTTCAATCACACACACCTACATTACATTGTGCATTGAGAAAAGAAGCAAGGGGCCACAATAATTGATAAAACAACATGCATAAATAAGCAACAAAATAAAAACCTTCTTGAGGTGGCAAAGGGTTCTTTTCTTCCGTCGTGGCATGCTTCATCTGCGTCTTATCGAAGTGTTCTACTCCGTCCAGGAGGTTTTGATGCGCTCTCTCCGCTGCGACAACTGATGCAAAGCAAAATCGTGCACGGCAAACATAAATAAAAAGCTTAGTTGCTTTGCATATAGGTTTAAATCTTAATGACGAAATAAAGTACGGGTGATCTATGCGCTGTAAGTACTAGGATTTTATTAAAACTGTTAGGTTGTTGGTATTTTTTTTTGGTATTATATGCTATAATTTTATACAGCGTGTATGATCCCACCCGTTCTCTACTCACGATAGGCAAATTTACATGCTGCATGAAATATAATTATTGTGTTGAGTTAATAGCTAGTGGACGTAGGCACGAATCCATCTAAACAAACTTTAATTATGTATTTTTTTATGTTTAAGGGCTATTTTTCAACAGATAACTAATTAAATTATATATTATATTATATATATATATTATATTATAATATATTATATATTTAATTATATATTAGTATTTGAAAAACTTTATAACCAAATAGATTTAATATCTTTAAAGAACTAAAGCTGAATTTATTTCAGATCATTTCAATATCCTATTAAAAACAGTATGCAGTAGGAAAGGCATTTGAATCAGCCACAGTGATATTATGTCAAAGCTCGTGCTATATTTAAGTTTAATGCTTAGTTATAACGAAGGTTTACCATCTTTATCGGGTAGGGGGTTCTTCTCCTGTGTCTCGGTGTGCTTGAGCTGAGTAGAATCGAATTTCTCAATGCCGTCAAACAGCGACTTTTGAGTTTTTTCAGTGGCTACATCTGGAAATCATTATAAGAACATCTTGTATTTCTGGCTTATAAACAGGTATCACACCTTGAAAACATCGGCTAAAAAACATGCTCTATTATTTTAGTGCTAAAATTAACATCAAATAACTGTTATTATGTGACTATTTCAATGAACGATTAATTATTACGGAGAAGTGAAAGATGATTTCAATTGAATGGAAGAAGAGAATGATTGCGAAGTATAAAGCGGTCACTTCAGGCGATTCACTAAGTTTCGGCTTCAAGCGACACATTATGCCACACAATACCTATAGCATTCGGTAGTACATTTTTCTCAACTGTTTCCGTTTTCCTTAGAGAGGTAGGTTCGAATTGTTCTACTCCTTGTAGTAAGGCATTGTGTTGTTTTTCTTGTGCTACATCTGTTATTAAATTAGATACCACTTTAAACTTTTTCTTACGACATTGCCAAATATCGATCCTTCAACCCGATGTTTTACTAGTCCAAGCTTATATAAACGTTATGTTGTTTACTATACTAATATTATAAAGAGGAAAGATTTGATTGTTTGAATTGAATAGGCTTCGAAACTACTAGACCGATTTAAAAAATTATTTCACTATTAGAATCCTTAATTATCCGTGCTGAACATAGGCTACAGAATATTTTCAAAAAAATTAGGGTTCCGCGTGAAAAAATGTTTTTTTGTTAAATAGCGCTAGTACATAATAATTATACCTTCGGCGGAGGGCAGCACGATCTTCTCATTAGTGTCGACGTCGCGGAGGCAGCTCGTGTTGAAGCCCTCCAGCTGGCTCTTGAGGTCCACAGCCACCTTGGGCAGGTCCTTCAGGGAGGGAGCGTCCACTGAGCAGGCCATTATTAGGGATCTGGAAAAAACAACGCATATAAATAATTGCATCAGCTTTTAAAAAAGTTTGGGCTGAAGTAAAACGTGAGAGATCTCCTAAACAGTTCATTGACATAAATACCTACTCCCACATAACTACTATATCGTGACCGTTACTGTTACATTATAGCAAGTCAGTAGTCGCTCTCTAAAGTGATTGACGGTTAAGAATCATACGCCACCACCACCAACCACCACCACACCAAAAGTACCACACCACACTAAAATGCATGACGTTTTCGATGCGGTTTATGTGCGTAAGTGGTTCCATAAGTAGGTAGGTAGGTTTTTATACATATTGCCGGCCACATGGAATAGTAGGTATGTCCTCCAGTAAGTATTTATACATTAGGTATATTGTAATGTAGGTAGTGTACTTTTGTTTCTGTGAGTAGGTCACCGACGACAACGCGAAAGGAATATTTTTGGGTACCCTACCCTACCAACACATTTCCTCGGAGTAGGCAGGAATATTAATAACATAAATTCAAGTTTTTATCACATTGGGTATGTTTGTTTGGTAGGTAGGTTCCTTTCCTTACCTATATTCATCAAAATTATCAGAATGAACAAATATCAGAAGCAGATTAGGTACCAACTGCTAAGTTTTGTTGATTATTCAGAGTCCAGAGAATTGTCAACTTTCTTATTTTACCTTGATGCGCTCAATTTCTGATGATGACATTCAAAGATACATACAGAGAACGTAGTGGTTTTATTCTCTTTGCTTATTCCTTTGTAGTTGGTAACGAATGACAACGCCATAAAAAAATCTATGATTTTTAATTTTAGGCGAAAATTGTCAAAGTGTATATAAATTATGATCCTGGGATCCTGGTATTGGTAAATTATTAGTCATTTAATATCTTTAAAAAAAATAGTTTCTACAAGATATTAAATGATAGACAATGTATCATTTAAAACATGTAATTTTTTATGGTTAATTATGTTGTGACACTGGTAATATTCTGAGGAATGGCCGCCGCACCTCCAGATGTACTGAAAATTTGGTGCAAATATCATTCGTTTCCGTTTCCTGTTCTTCGTCGGTTCTGGAATTGTATATTCGTTCTTTCTCTCGGTGCGCCCCGCACCGCGCCGGCCGCCGCCGCCGCCCCGCCGCCGTTATTGTTTTTTGTTTTCTGTTTTTTTTAATTTATTTTTTTCATATAAATAAGTAAATTTATTATAATTTAAACATTTTAACTTAGAGTATCAAACAGGGTTCCGCTCCCTAACTTGTCATTTAAAAGTGTCATTTTTAGGGTTTTGCCATCGGTTGCAAAACCCTTATGAAATAGCTTTGGGTCTGTTTTGTGTTTTGAATCCTTAATATCTCAGAAACTACTGCAGCTATTGACTTGAAATTTGAAATAATAATACATTTTATGCGCCCGCACATATTTATAGAAAAATAAATGAAAATAAATGAAAAATCAAAATGAAGATTTTCCATACAAATTTTGAAATCGAAATTTTAAATGGAACGTACAAAGTCGAAAGTGGTATCAAATGAAAGGTACTTGTTTGTAGATTTCAAAATAGTTTTTGAAATTTCGGTAGATTTCATACTTTTTAAAATATTTTGAAAATGGTCAAAAAAATGACCGTTCCCCCCCCCCCTATCTCCGAAGATTGCAGAGCGATCGACGTGATATGTACCAAGTGTTTTTAGGTATTGATCTATATTTTATAGGAAAAATATAGAGAAGTCTGTAAAAATAATGCTTTTTGAAATATGGTCAAAAAAGGGCGGGAAAAATTTCTAAAGGGGTGACTACCCCCCCGAGTTGGGTATCAAATGAAAGGTATTGGTTTGTACATTTCAATGCAGTTTTTGAAATTTCAATAGATTTTATACTTTTTGATATATTTTGAAAAAGGTCGAAAAATTGACCGGTACCCCCCCTCTATCTCCGAAGATTGCAGAACGATCGATTTGATATATACCAAGTTTTTGTAGGTATTGATCTATATTTTACAGGAAAAATATAGAGAAATCTGTAAAAATAATACTTTTTGAAATATGGTCAAAAAAGGGCGGGAAAATTTTCTAAAGGGGTGACTACCCCACCGAGTTGGGTATCAAATAAAAGGTATCAGTTTGTACATTTTAATGCAGTTTTTGAAATTTCGATAGGTTTTATACTTTTCGAAATATTTTGAAAAAGGTCGTAAATTTGACCGTTCCCCCCCCCTCTATCTCCGAAGATAGCAGAGTGATCTATATAAAATGTACTAAGCGTTTGTAGATATAGGTCTATATTTTACAGGAAAAATATATAGAAGTCTGTAAAAATAATACTTTTCGAAATATGGTCAAAAAACTAATTTTCATACAATGGGGGCTATTTCATTGAGAGCAATATCAAATCAAAGGTATGGATTTCGACAATTCAAAACAGGTTTTAAAAATCGTCTAAGTTTCATACTTAGTGAAATACGTAGAAAAAAGTCGAAAAAATAATTGTAGGTACCAACCCACTTACCTACCCACTAATCTCTGTAGTAACTGTAATAGTAGGGTTCCACAGCGCCACGAAACCGTTGTTCTCAAAATTTTAAAGTCCATACCCAATGTATTCCACTGCGCTCGAAGAATATTTAGATAATAAGATTATTGAATTCATGAATTCCACCGTGCTCCAAAATATGAAAAGCAAAATATGAGAAGAGTAATGTATCCTGGATAATCCACACAACATCATTTAGCGACAAGCTAAGCAAGCTTGTGTAATTCGTACTACTACGATATCTGTTATACTTAATAAAGTATATATAAGTATCACATTAGATGATTTATTTTTGTGTACGTTGAAAAGGACTAGAACACTCGAACAAATAATCTGCAGATCTTACAAATATTAGTCCCGAGGCGGGAATCAAACCGCAACCTCCTGCGTTGTAAGCCCACCGCGCTAACAGGTCGTCAATATACGTACCTACCTAAACGACAAAAGTTCAAAACCCTCGGCGCGCGAGTTACACTCGCACTTGTCGTACTTGTTTTGTTTACAATTTACGCGGGATTTCAAAATACACGATATTAACACGTTGAACGCCATATCACCCACCGGTGAGCCTAGCTTACTTTTCCATTTGGGCCAAGCCAAAATCAGGTAATCGGTCATTTTCATCAAATTGAAATTTTCATTCCAAAGTTAATAAAATTAAGTAATTTGGATGGAAAATAAAAATTACCGTCTTTTACCGTGTAGTTTTTAAGATATCGTCAAAGGCTCATCGGTGGGTCCCGTGGCCTAATGCAAAGGATTTCGTGTTTTCCGTTGGCAGGGGCCGCGGGGGTCACGATGCGGCCCACCCGCGCGCGTTTCTTTGTTTGCCTTGTTTCAACAAGATACACAATTTTTTTTGAAAAATTAAATGCTTTGATTTTGATTTTGTATTTTAATACATATTTGATTATTATTTTGTACTTTTGTTCTATCTAATAAAGGTAAAAAATATATATTCGACCGTATCGTTAGCACAACCCTAGCGTCATTACAAAAACCCTGATAAAACTGTAAGTTTCTATTGGATTTGAAAACCACGCCGTCCGTATCTGCCACAGGGCCACGCGGCTCACTTCCATTCGCGTTTTGTTTCATAGCTGTAATCTGTAGCTTGTAGGAAGCGTTTATGTCAAACTTCTGACGCGGCTCACCGGTGACCCCCATGGCTCAAATGGTTCAGTACGGGTAGGCTTACCGGTGAGCCCCATGGCCTGAATGGAAATGCTCGATTTTTCGTAAAGCGTTCAACGTGTTAAGGCAGTTCTTTGGTTCAGCACGTAGATAACCTAGTTAAAATAACCACACGGGTCTGATTGAAGTGAGATATTGTTTCGCGGTGAGGTGGATGCTGTAGGCATTATGCTGTAGTAGGTACTAGTATTATGTTATCTGTGCTCTAGGTATTCAGTTACAGTCGTCAAGGTACCTAAGTATCCTTGCTAGACAGACTGATCGGATTCTAGGCAAAATAATTAGTGTTACGTTGGTTTGGTACCTACCTAAGTCAGCTTTCCTGTCACCTAAGTTAGTTTGAACCGTATAGGGGAGACCAGGTATAAAAGTAACGCGGGATGAACGTAACAAATGATTTACTGAACAAACTAGATTGCCTACACTGACAGTCTGTTCGAAGGATATGTGCCATTTTGCATGCCCCCCATACCTAAGTAGCGCTCGCGGTGCTGTGCAGTAAGGTTGGGAAGTTATGAGTTTGTGCCGGAAAAAATGCCCTAAAGTAGGTTTTGGTTGTTTTTTTCAATCGTGATTATTTCTCATGTGGACCGTTTATGATTGTATGGTGTAAGTGTTTTAGATAGCATAACTTTTTGTCTTTCTATTTTGATATGTGAAATGGTTACTTTATAACGCTTTTATTAAGTTATAGGCATGTGATTGTCAAATTCGGGAGAATTTACAGGTAACAACTTGTTACTTTCATCCCGATCAGGATCGTGGCAACTAAATGTGTTTTTAGGGTCCCCATAGTGAGTCTTACTACTAAGGAAGTAAGGACCCTACTACTAAGCCTCCGCCGTTTGTCCGCCGCGCTTCAGCGGGCTGTATCTCATGAACCTTATGAGGTAGATTGTTGAAAATTTTAGAGAATGTGTATTTTTGGGCAGGATCATCAACAAATAATGAAAAATAAAATAAATATGAATCGAGCTTAGATTTTTATCAAGGAAATAGATAAATAGATGTTAATACTAGTTGTAAGTACTTAATTATTTGTTTTATACGCTACTTAAAATAAAAACCTAAATATTAAATTAGAGATACCTACCCTAAAAATAATAAATTATTTTTGTGGAGGCTCTAATTCTTGAACTGTATAGGTAGATGAGATTTTTACATGGTAAATAACACTTCAACTTTAAATCAGAAAACAATAAATATTAATTAAAAAATAAATTTAAAGGGGTCCCCAAACAAGTGAAATGTTTCATAATATTGTTGCCTGATTTTATATCTAAATGCCAATAGTAAAATTCAGTTTTTAGGGTTCCTTTTTCGTAATGGTTATGAACGCTGGTATGGAACCTTCTGTGCGTGATTAACTCTCCCTTGGTTCGCTTTATTTTATATTAAATATTTAGGTTTCCTATTTGAGCATGCCTAATACACATAAACGAGAACAACGGATAGAGGCTTAGCTAGTGCGGAGATTTTTAACTTGGCGGCACAAGAAGTTCTTCTGAGTAATGCAACGTACCGAGAGGCTGCCAAAGCCAATTCATAATTTTAGATTTGATCTTGAAAGAGTTTTCATTATTTTAGATGATTTTTGTGTTTGCCTCATAATTTCAGAAGTTTTTGTTATGTTTCTCTTAAAACTTGATTTCATTTTAATAATTGTGATAATACTGCAGGACCTAAAAGGCTGAATAATTAATAAATATGTTAATTCAAGTATTTATTTTTGTGTATTTACAGTGTTACAATCATCCCGACACATTGTTACAATTATCCCTACCCCTAGGGATGGTTGTAACAATTTCCACATCTTTAATTTGGTCGATTTTCTCAAAATCCATAATAGCTTCAACATTAAATCAGATGTGTACAGATAGCCGAAAGACTGGCCTATTATGTGTATTGATTAGAATTTTGATATTCACAAAGTTGTCCGAGATATTCCGAGAAAACGGAAAAGTGTTACTTTCATACCTGGTCTCCCCTACTATACATACACCTACTATCATAGGTGTAACTACCTTCTCATTTTATTGACAAAAATATTACACGATAATTGTAATTTTCTTTGTTTAATGAAGGCTTTTCATCATTGAATTATTTGTGAAAATTAGTACCAAAATCCCAAAATCATTAAAATATCAACATCATCATCATCACCAGCCTATAATAGTCCACTGCTGGACATAGGCCTCCCCTAATGAGCGCCATAGATGGCATCATTATTTGGGGGTTATTGCCCATAATCCCCACGCTGGGCATGCGGGTTGTGGATCGCAGTTCGGTGGAATTGTTCTACAGATGGCGCTGCTGCCCGCCCTCGGTGTGTTTCCCTTAGTCGCCTCTTACGACACCCACGGGAAGAGTTGGGGTGGTGCAATTCTATGCCGGCACCACACGGCAAACGACATTAAAATATACTTTTTGTTATCTAAGTCCTAAGTACTTTGGTGATTGCTCAATACAAATACAAAAAGTTTATTTATTTACCATAATAAAAGCTTCATTGTATAAAACAAAGTCGCTTCCCGCTATGCTTAGATCTTATAACAACTCAACTGATTTTGATGCAGTTTTTTAATAGAGAGAATTCGAAGGTTTTTTGTACCCGTGCGAAGACGTAGCGGGTATCTAGTATTTTACATTTAGGTACTATAAAGTTATTGTGTAATATTATGTACTTACCAAAATTTCATCAATCCCCCACTTTTTGAGCTTAGTATGGAGAGATTGCGTGCGGTCTGAATGAGTTGCGTTAAAATTTGGAACCTGAAGATTTATGGATTGGTTGCATATTGGTTGTTTGAAAGTACCTAGGTACTTAGATTGTAATGCGTGAGTCATGTAAGTTTGATTCAGTAAAGAAAGGGTGAGGTCGAGCGCCTCACTTCCTTTAGAAAACTAAAACAATGGGCTTTAATGTCGAAGACGCTACCATCATGTCCTTACACATGACAATGGACAATATTAATGTGATAAGACTGATAAGTAACTAGTTTTTCGACCCGATCTACACCACACCACACAAATTCTTATCAAAAAGGTCCTTTTAAATAGGTACCTAAAGATTTATCATTTAAATCATGGGGCATACTTAATAAAACTGACAATACGTCCTTGGTTCATTTAAAGGATGCGTAAAAAGGAGACCAAAGCCACGAAAATAGGGACATACACAGCTAAAACTTAATGTCATAGTCGTCCTTAGTAGTCGTCCGACCCGACCATCTGTTGGTAAATAAATTCAACGACCTTTATTGTATATTACCACCATTAGCGGTACTACTGCACGATACGGCGGGGCGGCGCGGGGCGCGGCGCGGCGCGGGCGGCGCGGGCGCCTTTCGAAAGCCATTTAAGGCGAAGAACCAACAGCTTTGTGGAACGAGTTCGTGAAGCACAGCACGACTTGTCGTCGCCGTAAAAAGTGACGCATGACCGACCACCATTTATGGCGCTGGATTCTTAAATTTCGGGTCAAGTTAATATAGTTTTACAGTTATCACGAAGTTTGAGATGTTTATTGAAACATGATTTAACAATTATTCATGATTAAGACGACACATTGACGATTTTGGGGTCAGGGAAATCTACTTTTCTCAGCAATAACAAAACATTTGGAATTCATATTTTATGTCCTGAATTTGTCATATTTTTACTTCAAATTGGTAATTGGTTTTCACGATTGGTAAACTATTACAGCAGAAAAAAAATCCCAAAAACTGCTCCATAAAAACATAGATTCTCACTTTACAGGTGAACGGAACCGATTTATGCCTCTAAATTTTCTGCACAGATTAGTCTACACCCTCTTTACAAAATGGTAATTGGATTTTACATAATTATCAATAGTTTTTATTTTAAACGAGAATTCCCGTTCTGGCGCTTACGACTTTTACTTCCAAGCTAGCTCTGGCGTCACTTTGTATGCAGACGGCCCCCCTTCAGTCCGCTTCGGACCATTGTCAGCGTCGGACCTGTGTCCATCGATTTTCCGCGCACTAGTAAATAATATCGTCAATATTATCCTCCGAGTAAAGTGTTTAAAATAGGGAAAATTTCTAAAATGAAGATGAAATCTTTGTATATTGAAAAATGTAAAGAAATGGTCAAGAAAAGGTAAGTAAATGTCATACCTATTATATTTTTCATTCGCACTAGGTTTATCAATTATTGTTTTATTTATAAGTAATTATAAATAACTTATAAAGTTTATTTAGTATTTATTCCTACGCGGTTACCTACAAAATCAAAATCTAACATGAACATTCTAGGAAACAATTGTCCGAACAAAGAAAAAACATGGAGTCGTCTCTAGGTTTAGGCGAAACTGAAACGATGACAAAAGATTCTTTAGAAGGGTATAATGTATTATTTAGCACACCGAGACTTCATAATAATAATTCGTGTGTGAATGTGACTAGAATTTTATTTTGCAGAAGACAACAAATGTCGTCGTCTTATGCAGAACTAGAAAATGTGACGCTCACGTAAGTTTTTTTTTGTTTAAATCAAATCAAATCAAATCAAATCAAACAATTTATTGCAAGAAATACATGTCATAATAGTTCTTAGAGTGTAATTGAATGTTACAATGTATTCTGCCCTATTGGGCGTGCAATGTCTTAAGATTAACAATAGTCAATTTATATTTAAAATTATAAAGAAATAAAATTATAACCAAATTTAAACAGAAAAAATAAAAAAATTCAATAAAATAACTCGATGTCAAATATCATAAATCTACAATTTATCAGTCATATATTCATTAAGGGTATAATAGCATTTACTTGTCAATAGATCAGTGACTTTCCTTCGAAACAACGTGCAAGGTAACTCTCGTATCGATTCTGGCAGTTTATTATAGGTAGAGGGTGCTGAGCAGAATATACTTTTACGCATTAAGGTCGTTTTAGAGTTATGAGTAACAACTTTATGCTTGTCACGCCTATTCCGAACCACGACATCAGAGAGTCGTTCAAACAAATCTGGGTTATTTTTGACAAACATCACCGTTTCAAATATATATAGCGCAGGAATCGTCAAAATATTGTACTGAGAGAAGTATGGTTTACACGAGTCCGTTACTTTCAGGTTAAACATGGCTCTTATACATCTCTTTTGATGTTTGAAAACTTTTTCAATATCCGTAGAGTTTCCCCAAAAAATTATACCATAGCGAATATTAGATGCGATTAAACCATGGTACGCTGTTAGCAGGGTTTCCATATTAACAATCTTAGATATTTTAAATAGGACGTAAGCTAAGCTATTAATTTTCTTACATAAATTTTGCAAATGCGATTTCCAGTTAAGTTTTTTGTCAATATTTAGGCCTAAAAATTTTGTCATATCAACTTCATTAATATTATAATTACCATATTTAATGTCAAGTGAATGTAGAGCAGCTGTATCGCGTTGTCTAAAGTTTATCATTTTAGTCTTAGACAAATTTATTTTCAAGTTATTATTGTCTAACCAAGCAATAATTGAAGTTAACGCAGAATTGATCTCATTTTCATATGTTATTTTATTTATGCATTGTATGGTTACGGCACTGTCGTCTGCGAATAGCGACATAGGATGGGTTGTCGATTTTGGCAGATCATTAATATATATAATGAAGAGTAGTGGACCCAGTACACTACCTTGCGGTACACCATATATTACAGTACGTTCTTTGGACCTATGGACTTCTTCATGTTTAGTTTTAAAATTAATCCTACTTATTTCAGTAATCTGTTTCCTATCATCAAGATATGATTTGATAAGTTCTAATGCATTGCCTCTGACTAGTACTGGGAAGTTTTCCATTTTCCGTCAAACGAAACGAGACGCTTATTTTAAGACTAAAAATAGTTGCATGAAACAGTTTTTTTTAAAACACTTTTTTGTTCAACAGTAATCGTCACTTAACAATTAATTTACACTTGAAGTCACAGAATAATTACTATCAAATCGATCCGAAGTACCTAATTATTCCAAAAACACCGAATAATTGCAATGAGCGAAAGCAATGCACAATACACACACACATGACGCACGCACGTGTTATTATTATTACAAAACAAAACAAAACAAACTTTACCTTTGAACTCCACTCGAATTTCACTCCTAAAGTTTTTTTTTTAATTTGGTCGTTTTGTATCTTATCTATATCGCAATAGAGTTCACTATTCTATCCAAAAACGACATACCTACGTAGGCCCACTTCGCAACGGGTTTCTTCAAAAACACGTTTTTCTGTAATCCCAAAGCAAACAAAATTTTACGCTCTATAAAATAAGGATCTGTTTTGCCTGTTCCTATTCTATCCAAAAACGACATGGGTTTCTTCAAAAACACGTTTTTCTGTAATCCCACAGCAAACAAAATTTTATGCTCTATAAAATAAGGATCAGTTTTGCCTGTTCCTGCCTGCCTTGTATAAAAACGTTTTCGAGAAGCAGGGACAAACTCTTTTTATTTTATATTTTATCGTTAAAGGATTAGAGTTCATTATTGTTCGCACCTGTCAGACAGATTTGAAACTGTTTTGGCGCGCCGTTCCTTCCAATCATTTCGTTCGTTCAAAAAGCGTTCTAGCGAACCTTAGTTTTGTTCGTTTGACAGACTGGTTTCAGTCAGCATTAGATTCGTGACGTTTGACAGTTTTTTTAGTAAGTGTTTTATGATTGAACGAGAAAGCGTTTTGTCGTTTCACATAGACAAAGTGTTTCATGAAACTGTTTTAGAAAAAAACGCCCAATACTACCTCTGACTCCGTAAGCCTCTAGTTTATTTAAAAGTATGACGCACATAATCGAATGCTTGCGTCATATCGCAAAATATAGAGCATATTGGCTGTCTTTTATCAATGCTGCGTGTAACTCTAAGTAGAAAATCATATAAGGCCATACTTAGTGATTTATTTTTTCTAAAACCCTTCTGTTCTTTACAAAATATGTTGTTTGTTTCAAAGTAGCTATTGATTGCTGTATAGATATATCGCTCAAATATTTTTGACATGATTGGTATAAGTGATATAGGTCTATAATTTTCCATACTCTCCTTGTTTAGTTTTTTATAAAGGGGCTTAATGATGGAGAGTTTCAGTGCATTAGGAAATTTACCGGCGCTAATACATAGATTTATAATGTAACTTATAGGTTTAGATATGAATCTAGCCGACATTTTCAGTATTTTTGTAGAAATTTCATCATAGCCAACACTATTTGTATTATTTAGAGAAGCTATGATCCTAAGAATGTCATCTGGAACACAGGGGCTAAGAAACATAGTCCCTACGACTCGTGAGAAGTGAGGTACAGTGTATTCCTGAATTTTTAATAGGTATAATTTTGTCAATAAAAAAATCATTAAAAGCATTCGCTATGTCCTTAGGATTTGTAATTGTCTTATTATTTATGTCAATTTTTATTATCTGACTCCTAGGCCGATTTGTTTTGGTATTATTTATTATTTGCCACGTAGCTTTTGACTTATTTTTAGATGTATGAATTTTATAATTATTTTGTGATTTTTGTGTTAGTTTTATTATTTTTTTAAGAGTTTTAGAATAGTTTTTATATTTAATTTTATTAGACTCACAGGGTCTTTTACGACATTGCCATAATAATTTTCTTTTATTTTTGCAGCATAATTTTATACCACGAGACACCCAGGGTGTGTTTCTAGTGGTTCTTTTAGTCATAATTCTATAAGGAAAACAAAGATCATAAAACATTTTAAAAGTATCGATAAAAAGGTTGTAAGCCACATTAGGATCATCCGCGCTATATATTTCTGAAAAGGATACGTTTCTAATGGAGTTTATAAACGTACTAATATTGTCTGATGAATAATCGCGTCTTTTTATGCGCCAATACTTAAGAAGATCTAAATTTTTTATCGGACATTTGATGAGTTGTGCTGTATGGTCCGATAAAGCTAATTCTAGTACTTCGGCAGAGCACCCTTTTTTAAAATTATGAGCAAAGTTGTCTATGCAAGTTTTACTTGCTAGTCTTGTAGGTTGTTTTAGAGCTAATTTAAAATTAAAGTTTAAGAATAAACATTCAAAGTCAAGTGTTATGTTATTACTTTTCATAATATCAATATTGAAATCTCCAGCTATTAATATATTTTCATATCTTTTCTTTGTCAATTCAAGTAAAACTTTGTGTACACAATCCATAAAAATGCTAATGTTGTTTGATTTTGGTACTCTATACATACACACAATTGCAATATTATAATTAGATAGTTCTACCGCGCAACAAGCGACTAAAAGCGATTAAAAAAGCGACTTTTTGGTATTTTTTTATCTTTTATGATGGCTCAATGCTGGGCAAATCCATCACAGTCTTTGGCGAAGTTTACTAATAATAGTATTTTTTAGGACGGCTCCAAGGGATCAGAATACACTTTCATGTTATTTTGAACAAGCGGTCCGCCCCGGCTTCGCACGGGTATGAAACTAAAATTTCAGAAATTATACACACTAAAACGATGGGTTTCAAAGTTTTTATACGGATCCCTTACTTTTTTTAACAGCATTGGGGTTTTTGACATTGACTTGACACTCCATAACTGACACTGGCCGTAGAGAAAAAGCAAGCACCTATTCAACCTCCTTTTCTATTCTGACGCGCCATAATAGAAAAAGAGGTTGAATATACAGCGCACGGTTCAATTATTGAATTTATCATGCGGATCTCTAACTTTTTTGAAAATATTATATAGCCTATGTTGATCACGGAAAATTGTGGATTCTAATGGTGAAAGAATGTTTCAAATCGGTCCAGTAGTTTCGGAGCCTATTCAATTCAAACAAACAAACAAACATAAAAACAATCAAATCTTTCCTCTTTATAATATTAGTATAGACAAAATACTCCTAAAACAATAGAAAGTTTGTATATTATTACGATATTTTATTACATGACCTGGAATGCTAATAATTTAATCATAACATATTATAATTATTGTTTTATTTATGTTTCAGACTGAGACGCAATTAGATCAGCAGAACAAAATGCATTTTTATAAAAAAAAAAAAAATCAGAAGTAGTAATTAACAAAAATCGGTTTGTTATTTTCAAGTGCAAGATCAATTGCATATCTGCAAAAATAATCAATGTTTGCTTGGAATTTGGTATGGCGACAATAAAATAAAAACAGAAATCATTGAAAAAGATGACATGTACTGGGCAGACGTGATGGAACCAAAATTGCTAAAATTCTATTACGATTGTCTCCTTCCTGAGGTAGTCGATCCCAGACATATAAGGAATAAGCCAATTCGTGATCCGGAGTACGTGCACAGTACACATATACACTGTGGTACGTGGTTGCACATAGCAAGGAAAATTGTGCGTCAAATATTATTAATATTTCAGAAGAACCAAAAGACAAAATTCTGATACAGTTGCTGACACTGATAAAACTGCTGAAGTTGCTGAAGTTGACGATTTCGCTGACGCAGACGATATTGCTATTGTAGACAGTTCAGATTATGTTATGGCTTTTTCAGAATATTGACTGCAAAATACCCACTATGTCCTCAATAATTGGATAACTTATTGAATACTTAAATTATAATCAGTGTCGAAATTTAAACGATAATTATATTAGCAACGAAATTTATTAAACACATGACACCACTTCTTACTTTTGGTTTTACTTATATTATGTCAGAACAGAATATACCAAAGTCGAATAAGAGTGGAAGCAGTGAATAAAATCAGGCGTTTGTATGTAGGTCTAGGTATATAAGTTTGTATGTAGTAGGTATGTTCACTTTCTAATGTTCATCATACAATGTTTGACCTGATGCGAAAGACGCAAAAGTTGAAACCGCGACACAGGCGTCGTCAAATAATGTTTTTTATTAGACCTCCTAAAAATATCAGCTCCCCTATAAAAGTATAAAATATTCAAATGGATATAAAATATAAATAAAGGTAAGACGACTCCATGACGTCTATGTCCCAGCGCCCGATACCAAACCGCGTCACATGGGGGCGTGGTTCCCGATGTCAAATAATTGTTTATCAATGCGTCACCTTAACGCCTGCAAAATATCAAAAACTAAAATAACAAAACAACAAGAACATAAATTAAATATCTACCGGCAACGAATCAACACAACAGTAAGTATCAATATAAGTACCTTCCTACCTACCTATTTACTATCTTACAATAGGTACGTGCCGTACGTACCTATCCGTACCTTAGGTACCTACCTATCCTTATCCTGCTCATGCAAGTAGCTATGTACCAGTAATTTATCTCATTGAAGGTTGGTGCGTAATATTTTTGTCGTATCAACCAATACTGGTGGTATGTGAATCAGTTGATCTACTTGTAGGTTGATTGTTTGTCAACAGTCTACAGTTAGGTCAATATTAAATACCTACTTACAAGGTTTTACTCCACAACAAAACCAACACTAGATGTCATCGATTTTGTAAATATTGCAAACTCAAATGTGACACGATAAACCCTATTGAATTGAAATTCCTTGATCTCAGCACAGATTGTGTAACGCGAATATTTGGGAATCAATACGCGGGACCGTGCAGTGAACCGAGTGAGTCACACGCCGCCGCCGCCGCCGCCGCCGCCGCGCCGCTATGCTACACAACACAACGTAGAAAGTTTTAAACTTATTAAAATTTCACCGTAAGGCCTCGGCCGTACTGTTTGCAGTAGAGACGTATTTCAAACTGCAAATGCAATGTGCAAACTATAGCCACCGCAATGTTAAAGAAATAAGCACAAAATGTAATGAATTAGACGTGAGGTGAATAAGATAATGTTTAATTAGAATGATGATGAGGAAGCCTGGACACGTTATGTGAAGCCTGAACGATTATGTAGGGAACTTCGCATATGATAGAAGCCCTGGAAAAACGGGGACTACCTACTTAAACTGTGAGTTGGTGTCGTTTAGTGAACTACTAGGGATGAGTAGGCGCCTATTACAACCAACAACGCTCCTCTAGAAAGAGTTATAACAGCGACGAGACGCAGACGGCCGGAGGCAGGCGGAAGCTGTTCAATGAACACAATCACAGACAGGATCGATACAGTCGATGCGGGTGGAGGGGAATATAAACATAGACGTTATAGGCCCGTAGTATAGCTACCTACCTTTCGAGAGTCTAGCTAAATTCGACAGTCAGTAACATACTATTCAGGTCTAAATCTTTAAATTTAGATTGGCACAGGATTTTGCAACTTTCGGAGTGCCTTCCGAGAAAGGTTAGAAATAAATTTTATATGTGACTATAATAGGAAAGAAACCAAAGCATTGTGTAAATGTCTTTGAAGGAAACCTTATTTGTTAGACGGCGAAGTCACGGAAATAACTTTTAACTCTTAGACAACACCGAAAGGTGTAGAATTATCTGTAACAGTTGGTAAATAGTAGGCATTACATTTAAAAACAACTTTTTTTCGTTTCCTAACTATTAAGTATACAAAACAAAAGGTTACTAAAGAAACACGTCGACAGCAAAACGTGCTCGTGATGAAAGACCTACCTAGCATTCAAGTAAGAAACAATCAACACAAAACACAAATGTCTACTTAGTCTTCAAATAAGGATTTACCTACACAATATACTTATATTATGTTGAGACATTACGAAGCCACAAGGAGTGCGACCATGGCCTTGCATCTATTTATATACGCTCGCATTCCACAGGATCGTACTACTACATAGTTTACTCTGGAAGTCTTGTGGTGACCTTACTGTCGTGCTAGGATGTCCGTACAAGGAGCTTGTTGCATCGGACATGGATTGACCTTCTAAGGAGCGAGATGAGAATCAGTCGATTTTAGGTAGGTTACAGGTATTATTAGTAACTTAGCTAAACACGCGCTATCTCTCTCTCACCATAGCATTTCCATAGTCGATCGTAGTAGTGGTGAGTGGTGAGGTGAGGAACGGAACGGGACCTATAATGAGCGGTTCCGGATCTTATTTGGCGGGTTAATTTTATTGGATTATTTGCCATTCCAGATTGTAGGCATTCTTGGGAGCCAATAGCCATATTCATAGAGCAGCGCTCCGATGATGACTCAATTTTATTATTTGATGATGTACCGCTTTTGCGTTTAAGCAAGTTTGTTTTTAGTGTGAGTGAAGTCAGATGTTGATGACGCACCGCCAAGTACCTAGTACCTATAGATAAGAAATTTCTGATAAAAGATGGCGGACTTCAGATAAAGCACGAATTTACGGCACTCGATCGAGTACCTACGTAAGGTACCGCTATCTCTCCGTATCTGGGAACATGGCCGTAGGGAGGCGGGGGGGGTTTTGGGGGTTCAAACCCCCCCCGAAATGTTGAGGCACCGTTAAAAATCAAACTTGAATAGGTAAAATTTTCTCGGATACGTACTCGTACGTGGAAAGTGCGGCTTACTTTAAATAGCTATTCTCTCTTAAAAACACAAAAAAAAAATTCGTCTCATTTCGTCTCCGATTAACAACAGCGCGCTCTGAGTCGTCGGTGGCGGACGGGGCGCGCTCGCGCACCATGCCATGCGATTCCTATTGTGTATCTACATACATCGTACTGTATGTAAGCACTTAAATATTTCTTTAAATTATTATGTTTTGAAAACTCAAACGTTTTTCGACAAAATTTGTCTCTACATTTTAAATGAGCTGGGTGCACGCATGGCATTCATTTATGGCCGATTCCAGCTAAGCAGGCAGATCACGACATTACTTTTAATTTTATAAATCAATAGACCTATTTTGTTGTCGTTCCGTAATTGAATTGCTTTCTCCGTTTACTGTCATGTATTTATTTATAACATACTTTTCTAAACTATTTAATAACGGCCGAAAAGGTCACAAAAAATTTAGTTAATTCGGAATTATTCTAAGCTTTTTAACAACCTTGCGAAAATGCCACAATTTCTCAAAAATTTTCAGCGGCCACAAACACAACAAAATATCGGCGGTCACTCCACTCACTGTTATAATTTTAGCTCTAAAAGTTTTAGGATTCGCTAATCATAATCTTTTGTCACTCTTGATTCTATTTTATAGATCATCCGAAAGGTCGCACAAAAAATTGTGGCTCGCTTCGCTCGCCGTTCATTCTGTAGCCTTTTGGTAATTTTTATCAGCCTGCCGAAAATATGTAAAAAAATTGCGGCTCGCTTCGCTCGCCGTTCATTCTGTAGCCTTTCGGTCAGTTTTATCAGCCTGCCAAAAATATGTAAAAAATTTGGCGGCTCGCTTCGCTCGCCGATCATTCTATAGCCATCTAATCATTTTTATCAGTCAGCCTGCCGAAAATATGTAACAAAATTGGCGGCTGGCTTCGCTCGCCATTCTCTCATACTAATGTGAATTGTTATACCTACCCCTTAACTAATACTACTAACTTCTTGTCACCCGAAAATGGCACTCGAAGTTATTTATTTTTTGTATTTCTCACATTTTTTTCTTTGTTGCTGGCATACCAATCTCCAATCTCCAAAATGACCACCGCAGTTTTTTAAATATTTGGGGCTAGCTGTCACATCTATTGTCACACTTTTGCCTACTTTTTTACAAAACATCGGAAAAATCTTAAAAAATTCGCTCGCTCCGCTCGCCGTTACCTGTGGTTATTATTTTTATATCAATTTTTTTTGGAAAGTGCTTGGTTGAAAACCACTCCGGGTACTAACATAAGTAGCATAAGTATGTACATATATAAAGATGTTGCATGTTGTCTCGGGCGGGTCTAAGGCTCGACCCCCCCCCCCCCCGAATAGTATTTCTGGCTACGGCCCTGTCTGGGAAACCTTAAAAAACTCGCTTTTTATGTTTAATATTGGCAAGATATTGTTCTTGAAATGTATGACACATAAATAAATAAATAAACATTGGTCGTATCAATTAACGCACCCAAAGCACGTCCGATACGCCGCTAACAAAGAGGCATATCGTTCAATAATGATATTTAATGACGCCATCCGTAGGTACAATAGCAGCCCAGTTTGGTTCGTTTCCTTGTCTGCCGCCGATTACTAACAGAAAGTTCAAAAACCTTATTCATCATCTTGTTTATTGCATTCCGCTTATTCTTCCGAGTTTTAAATCTGTCGACGTTAACTAAAAGATTGATAAAAATGCCTTCACGCTAACAAGGTGCCCGAAGCAGAATTGCATAAAATATTTTTAAAATGTTGTAGTAATATGAGAAAACTCAGTGTCGAGAATTTGCTAGCAAATCTAATTTGGTAGCAAAGAATTTCTGGAAGACTTCAGACTGCATACAATTCTATTTTCCGCTATGTATCATCCAATCAACGCCAACAAAGTTCGTTAGCATTTCTCCGAATATTGTAAAACGAAAAACAACTGGATAAAGAGAGACAGCCGAATCTATTTAGGCACGACTTCGATCTATTGTGAATTTGCGAGTCAATGACGCTTGATAATATTTAGCCAGTTTTGATGAGAATCAACAAGGCGCAAAGTCAATAGTTAAACCACATAGGTTGGTTAAATATGGATTGAGTGCAAATGATAAGCCAGAACGACTTACTTTAATTCGGTGAGTAACGTGTTCATATTGCTCGTTACTGCCTTTGAGGACACATTTACGAAATTTAAGAAAATTGTTGAGAAAAACAGAATAAGTAATAGAATTATGGCGTTGTCGTTGGTAACAAGCAAATCAAAATGTCAATGGAAAATCAGGAAATACACTAAATTATTGTCCAGGAAAAGACTTGGCTTCAAAGACCTGGTGGAATTAGATTTGGCTACTAGTTGCACTATTTGGCCTTCATCCAGACTCCGAAACGGTTCCAGTGCTTTAATTCAGCACTCGAACACCGGATGTAAATGATCTGCCGGCCAGACAGAAACCTAACGGTATAACACTAACCAGTGACCGAAGAAAAATGGCTTCGTCTTGAAGACGGAACTAATCCAAACCATGCGAATGAAATTAGAATCAGATAATTGTTGTAAGAACTTGGAGTAGCGTGAAACGGAGCGGTCAAGTTTACGCTAAGTACTTTAATAAGGTAAACTTACCTTTTAAGTTATTACGCATAAGAAGGTAGGTGCAGTAGTTTGTAAACATATATCATGGATAGGAAAGAAGTTATTAAACAACTTTTTGAAGGTCAAGGCGTAACGATGCGAATTCAATATAAATACCTACATTAAAAGTTCTGAAATTTAATTGAAATGCTATGTACAGCTAATTCCAAATAGTTGCCAAGAATTACGTTGATTACTGTGCCTAACGAACAACTAAGCAAGCATCACCTTTTCTTCATGAAGACCTTTAGACCTTTCAGTTACTTAATTAAAGTATCATTCCGGCTTTGGCAGCAAGTCGAAGTAGGTAAACTGACGCACCTACTGACAGAGTATTCAAAACAACTCCATAAAGCCATTGTTAGCGCTGAGTACGTTACGTACTAGTTAGTGACTCAACATGCATCCTTAGCGATCAAGGTGTACCTCTTATGTTGGAGTCATACGCAAGAAGGAACGGGTAGGACCTGTTTTAGCAGGTGACCTCCAAGGTGGTTCCATGTCACCGCGATCCTTCAGTTGGTCTTATTCCACAATAACAGATTTTATAGGTTGGTAACTATTAGTTCCTACCAGGAAAGCAATATAAACAGTTACACAGTACAGTAAGAGTTATCGAAATAGATTAGTAGACGAATACACGCGAGTTGAAGCACACGTTAGCTGATGCAAAGCTATGGCTTTAATTTAAAATCCTAGGTTAAAGCTGAGTCTTTAATTAGTAGTAGGTACATTACATGGCAATAATCGGCAATGCATTGCAAAATACTGTATCATAAAAATATACAAGCTTTCCAAACGAAAGAAAGTATTATATATACTCGTCAAGTAATAAAATAGACACTATTGTACGTTTCCTTATCAACCACGAGATGTGGCCGAGTTTTCTAGATTTTATGACACTTTCCAGTAAGTAAAACGCGTAAATGCAATAGGGACCTACATACATAGGTAACAATTTATTCGAAGTCTAATATCCGCAGCTTTACGACGATACAGATTCAAATGCCTGAGAACTAGAACATTACGATAACAGTCTTATTCGCAGGATTTCTTCTTAATGATTGAAACCCCAGCGATCTTACTATGACATCACAAATTAGATAATTATCACTCAATACAACAGTCTATAAAAGCAATTCTACGGCTACACAGAGGTTGGAGGGACCGAGAATTTACAAATGGCTTTATCCCTTTCCGGAGCGACCCTATTTGCACACAAGGGCTAAGGGTGGCTGGGGACTCCCTCGCCTGACGACCAGGCGATACCAATCGTACCAGTAATGAGTTACATTTAGGTAGATAATAGCTGGAAAATAGTGTTATTTATCTTTTGAAACACATTAATGATCGTCTCTGTCTTGTAATTGATGAAGTATCAAGTGGGTTCGAAGAGCATGGGGTGCCATGCCAGCCAACTTATGAAAGCGACATTTATGTCCCTAATGGCGGGGTTAAAGGACGTCGTAATGATGCTCAAAAATTGTGTAAACGTGCGACTTGGGCGAAATAAACAGTGGTAACCGAATGAAATTCAAAACAGACAAAGTAAACAAGACACACTGTAGACGATAAAGTCAACGACCTAAAATCCTAGAGCATCAAAAACGTCTCTACTTTACGGAGCATTAAGTTGGCTCGGCAATTAAAACATTTCTAAGTGAAGCGTCGCATCACACGGACGCTGTACCTAGCTTCCAATCCACCAGACAATACAATAGATAGCAAAGAGATGGTCCCATTCAATTTCAAATAGACCACACGACCCTCTGACCCTCTTTTAATACAAACTTTAAGAACTAAATACGACAACTATTGTATATTCAAAACTTCTGAACATAATGTTCCCATAAAACTTCGAAATAACGTAAAAACATTAGCATGGAGTATTGCCCTTCGTCTGGGTCGCCTACAACTTTTTTAAGTAGGTAGTGCAGCCCCAAATGTCGGGTTGGGTGGCTCCCCTTGCCCGTAGCCACGTATCGATCTCCACGCTACGTAGGGTACCTAGGGCTTCGCAAATGCCATTTGTTACTGCCAGGGGCGTTGTGCCTCGGTGGTTGAGGGGATATTATGTTCTGAAGTAAAATATTTTCTACATCGATGTCATTTCCTAATCAAATAGCTGTTATTGAATTTAAAGTATTTTAAACCCAAACTCAATGATAATCGTATTAAAAGTACCCTACCTAGGCTGCCTCAAAAATACCATTGCAATTTTTTTTGAGGATCATATTTTGTATGGAGTCCTATGGATAACAAAGATTAAAATGCATTTAATTTCAATAGTTAGAATAAGTTAACCCCGTATTAGTTCGAGTAGAATCGTCTTATCCTTATGTTGCCATATTAATATATTTTAATAAATATTTATTATTTATTAAAATCTTATAAAATAATTTATGTCCATCAGATCAGATTTATTTTTAATTTACAACAAAGATAAATTTATTAGAAAACAGATTTAAATGTGCTAAAATTTCGCATTGCATCCATCTACCGGTCAACCCCTCACAACGGGGTATTAATTCGATTAATTTCCGCGTAGACATCCCTAGCAGACACTAGGGGTGCGTGGGCCCGCCACGCCGGCCGCGCCAGCCGCAGCCAATCGATCTCGGATTCGGGATGTGCCATCCTCCCTTTCCCTCAGTCTGAAACCTTTATACCCGTCTCTTTCTAATACAAAAACTGATTGTCTCAAGTACAGACTGTATTTACCAAAAACGATTGCTCAAAGGCAACTGACTACGGAACCTTTAGCCAGATGAATGTGGCGTGAAACAAAACATTTTTATTCCGTTAACAAAATGAGGATAATTAAACAGGGCGAAGTAAACAATCGACAGGAAAATATTTTATAGTGAACAAAGCCACAAACGAACTGAAAAACTTAGTGACGACCACAAATTATTTAGAGGATAAAGCAACGCGTCTTACTTTACAAATAAAGTTTGGAACGATCCGACGACGTTTGGAAATAAAAGCGTGTTTGAAAACAAAGTGGACTTGCTATTGTTAGCGAACAATGCAAGTAACAAGCATACATAAGTATGGATACATAATTGATGTGTAGATAATTATAGATTTGGTGAATGATTGCCGTGGCACTCGTACAAGCTATGCTATGACGCGTGAAAGCGGCGAAAGTTACCGCGGCATGCCATCGCCATCGACCCGTTACTACTCTTTTGTTGCTAAAAGACGATGTTTCTTTTTGATTGCATACTCCATGTTTATAAAAGTAAACAAGAACACGTTTGACCGCAGGGCGCAGTTTGACTGAGATATTGAACAGCTTAAAACACTACAAGAAAACAATAAATCTTTAATTCAGTCAAACATCTGGTCTGTCTTAGATCTTTTATGACAAATCTTTCCAAAAAAAAACTTAACAACTTGAGAGTCAGTTATTAAACGTGAAGTTAGTATTCAAAACAACAAGCCGTTATGGGCGACATGTGTTACTCAGATGCCTATAAATAGCCCACAGTGATACAAAACTTGGAGTTCGTTCACCAGAGACCCTCCCAAGGGCTTGCTCATCAGCTGGGAATGTCAGCGAGTTACATTAACTGTAGATAAAACACTCATGCATGAGTGATGAATCTAAGTACAACAGCCTAGAGTTGCACGTACAAGAACCTACAACAGAAAATTATCCGCATAAGTGGGTAATGGGGTAAGCAAATGACAAATGTTAGACAAAATCAAAATCTGCCCTTTTGTTGCAAGTAGAATAAGGAGTATCTAGAATCTAGATTCTAGATAAAGGACAACCGTGAAACTATAAAGATGATGAAGCGAGGATTGTTTTGTGTGAGGTCATCCAAATCATGCACAAAATCATCATCAATAACAATTTATTTCTTGTTTTATTACAATTAACTGTATGAAATTTACTTGTCTAAGTGCTTATTTTGTAAGCCTCAGGTTATTGAAATCCGAAAATCTGAGTAGGTAGGTTTAATAAAGATAATTCGAAATCAGCCAACATTAAGTATGGATGGATGTATATAAATTACACTCTAATTATCTATCTACTGAATAATTGATAGGACACCTAAATTAAAGTGAATCATCAAGTTCCTAAAAAGTCATCGAAGCATAAGTAATATTATTCCATAATGAGATCGCAATATATTTTATTTATAAGCGAAACAGTTAAATGTAGATTTTCGGCTAGTCCAACCATAATCTCGGGTTGAACGAACCATCATCGTGGCCGGTAATTGTATTAATTATCATAATAATATCGCACGATTAACGAACCGTGGCGAAACTGTTAATTCGGTTTTTGTTCACTATTCAAGAAATTGTTAACGCCTGAAAGAAAACGTGCTTACGCTGCACTTCCCGAAGTCGCAGGAAGCAGATTGCATGACATTCATTCTAAATGTTGTTAGAATGTTGTGTAGGTATGACTAGTAACAGCATAAAGAAAATCACGTATCTTTGTCCTAGTCGAAAGAAAGATGAAAATAATGTATCGGCCGATATTGGATCAATACGCGCTAAGTGCTCTCGTTAAAAATATTGAGGGGGTAGTTTAAACAAAAACAAATTACCGATCGAATGATGAAGATCAAGTATATTTAATTGTAAGATAACCAAAACTACATTTTATGTTTATTCCTATTCCATGATCTTTCCTGAGCATGCCTACTCCTTAATGATGTTATTGACCGATCAAGAGGAAAAATGATTTATTAACTGCAATCACGTCCCACAGCTCAAAATACTTCGATCCATACGCGAAGAGAATATAAAATGATTGGTATTGGTATCGTATAGCGGATGTCAAGTGCATACCGCGACCATACGGACAACAAAGAGGAAAGATGGCTCACGCATGTTCACAAACTTAGTAGATATTAAATTCGAAGAAGATATCGAAAGGCCGCAAGCCGCGCCCTCTCAAATTGTGCCATACCCATAAAGTACATAGTCATTGTATTTCAATATCGATCAATGCTTGCCGAAATGCAGACTGCATCCGTAAAATCGAACCACGGCCGCCGGCACCCCCGCCGCCATCCCGGGGGAGGCTGAGTTAGTGTTAATTATTACCTACCCAAAACCCGTTCAATTACTCCCTCAATTATTAAAATTTCTCTCCTTTTAAATTTATTTTATTTCATCCGTTAGATTCGCTGGAACAAGATATTTTTGTAGTAAAGAAAATTGACTTACCAAGTGTAATTTCACGTAGAAAAGTAGAGTACAGTCGTGCACACAGCTCTGTTGTCCAAATGCGACTGAGGAACGAACGAACGAAACGGACGGAGCGCGGTCAGCGGGCGCAGGGGTGGATGCTCGCGGTGAGGCACGGCGGCGGCGGAATAACTAATCGAGATGATTCATGCCTAGGACGACAGGATTCAAATAAAGAAAACTGTATTGATGATGTCATCAATCTAATCGTTGTCGCTGCTTTCTGGGAGATACGAATCACACGAGAATTTATTTTCATAATGTAGGTACTTACTAACTTATCTTTTGTTTTTGTTATTTCTTATCGCGTAAGCACCTTTTGTTTCCACCGTGCAACAAAGACTTTATACCACTAACCCGGGTTGAAATGTCTTGCGTTCCAGCATTATAAATATATAGAAATTGCGAAAGGTAACAATCAATTGGTGGTTTTGGTGTCTTGGAATCGATCATTTCCCTTACAATTAATCACTTATCGAATCATCATCAATCGCCTGTAGTGTTTTTCGGAACTTAAGTAGATGACTCAGGCCGGGCCAAAAAATGCATTTATCTATTTCAATTCGTTGTCTTGAAACCCATTTTACAGTGACAAATTGGCTTCCACAAGCTTTCAAAGACTACGACTGGCCCGCGAGCTGTCTGTCATCTCATCTCTGATGATGTCAATACCTTTAAGTTACTAATAATAAATAATAATGCATCTAATCTAAATGTTCCGAGATAAAGCACAAATATTTGAATGCACATTTTTGTACCTTGTGGTAGCGGTGTGGCCCTAATCTGCGACAACCTTTTTGTTACAAAGAAAATTATAATTATTGCTGCAGAGCCTCACCGCGAGCCCTAACATGATTCATCATCAACGGAGGGGACTGTCAGTGCAAAGCGCTACTTCTTGTTTTATTTTAACGACGAAATTAAACATGACATCTTCAAATACTTTACAGAAAACCGTTACTTACATTGCTCGGCTTCTGAAAAATATGAACATTAGGTAGGTACCCACCTAATATTTGTATTATGTAGGTACGTACATAGTAGTACCTAGGTACCTAGTAGCTTACACTATCAAAATCAAAATCAAAGTGCTTTATTTCCTTTAGACCTTACAGGACTCTTGGACACGTCACAAAATACAAGTTAAATAAGAAATAAAAATGGGAAATAAAGTGATCACTTTGATTAATTGTTCACTTCAATCTTTTTTAGGTAAAGTAAAGAAGCGAACAAGAAACCTTTACCTTGTTAGATTAGATAGCTTATCTATGTGTAAGCCCCATTGAAGTTTACTATCTAAAGTTATTCCTAAAAATACAGTACTTTCTACTATTTCTAAAGATTCCTCTTTTACCTTTACATCGGCCTTAACTTGTTTTACATTGGGTAGAATAAATCTAATACATTTCGTTTTGGTTTCGTTAAGCAGAAGATTATTGACACTAAACCAATTGACTACTTTTGAGATTGCATTATTCACATCGTCGAAATTTGTGTTTTGACGTTTAATTTTAAAAATTAGTGAAGTATCATCAGCAAACAATACAATCTCGTGATTATTCTTAACGAGATGAGGGAGGTCGTTAATATAAACAAGAAATAGGAAAGGACCGAGGATAGACCCCTGCGGTACACCCATTGTAACTACAGATCCCGAAGACCGTTCCCCATTAATGTCAACTCTTTGTATCCTGTCACACAAGTATGAAGTAAGAAGATCCAAAGAGTTGTCTTTTATTCCATAATGATGTAGTTTCCTGATTAATGTTTCATGGTGTACACAATCAAATGCTTTTGACAAGTCGCAAAAAACGCCTAAAGCATCTTGCGACTTCTCCCAAGCATCAAAAATATGCGATACTAACTCTACACCGGCATCAGTAGTTGACCTGCCGCGAGTAAACCCAAATTGCTTACAGTGAAGCAGGTCATTGCCATCGAAATGCCTTAGCAATTGATGTAAAATAAGTTTTTCAAAAACTTTGCTGAACGTTGGCAATACTGATATTGGTCTAAAGCTAGTGGGGTCAGACCTACTACCCGATTTAAACAGTGGAATTATTTTACTATGCTTCATTAGATCAGGAAATATGCCACAGTCAATGGATTCATTGAATATAAAAGCTAGATCTGGTGCAAGTGTATCAATCAATGGTTTAATAAGTCTAACGGAAATGCCCCAGAGATCTGCAGTTTTTTTTACATTTAATAGATTAAAAGCTTTTTTAATATCAGTTTCATTGACAGGATTGAAATTAAATTTATTTTTGCATTTGGGTACATTTTCTATAAGCAAAGACTCAGCGATAACTTGAGATGACTTTAAGCACTTTGTAGTAGAAATTGAAATGTCAGTAAAAAAGTTTTCAAATGCTTGGGCTACGTCAACGTCATTTTTGACTGAGCAATCATTAATCTTTAAGTTATAATCATTATCGTAAGTACTGACCTTTCCAGTCTCACTATTTATTATTTTCCATGTCGATTTTATTACATTTTCACTATTTCTGATTTTCGAGCAATTTGATTTTGCCATTTGACAAACTTTTCTGAACATTTTTGAGTAATTTTTTAATTTTTTCAAGACTAAAATTGTATCGTTTTTCATTAAACAGTTCATACAAAGTTTGCCTACTCTTATGTATACCTACTGTTGCCCACTCACTAAAGGTAAGTTTTTCTGAGACCACAATCGACTTGGGTGTGAATATTGAATTGAATGCAATGGTGAATTTGTTAAAAAAAACTGCAATATGACTCATTGGGGTTGTTATACTAATAATTAATTAAGTACTTATGTACTGATATTACAGTAGAAAGTTTAAGTTCACCTAAATTAAGTTATTTATAACCACAGTTTATAACATGAAGTTGAATAAACAAGTACGACAGTGCGAGTGTAACTCGCGCGCCGAGGGTTTTGAACTTTTGTCGTTTAGGTAGGTAGGTACGTGACGACCTCTTGGCGCGGTGGGCTTACAACGCAGGAGGTTGCGGTTTGATTCCTGCCTCGGGACTAATATTTGTAGGATCTTCAGATTATTTGTTCGGGTTTTCTAGTCCTTTTCTACGTAGGGTCGGTAGTCGTACATTGAACCAGACAGCTACATTGAACCATCGAAAGTATTCGAATATGCAACGTTGCCGGTTCGCGCTTGTGCCGGTAAATAAGGTCCCTACAGCCCCCCTACCCACCGCTGAGTTTGCGCGGCGATCCCGTGAATGACGAAGGTTGGGCGAGGACTTTTACTAAAATCGATCGGAAAAGTAAGTTTTTTCATCAGTTTTCTTTGATTTTTCATTTGTTTTCGGTGTTGAATGTCAGTATTTAAATAATTACGTATAATAGTGCACATATTTAGCTTTCTAATGCATGATATTTGGTCTTAATATGCCCTGGTCTAACCGGTGAAATGTTGAGGTTATTTCGAAGCATGTGCAGTGTCTCTCTTTGAACCACATACATGAAGTACAGACTGAACCACAGTTCACTGTGTACTATTAAATTATTACACTTCCGTGCAATTGTACTGTTTTGTGTGAAGTCACAAAAAAACTGCATATTAACTGGAAATTATAAACTAATAAATTAAAAAAGGAATTTTTTTAGGATGGCGCGGACCAAAGTAACGTCCAGAATAATGACGTCACAGCTGCAACGAACAATTATGCCAAATCACAAATATTGCCATAGTAAGCAATTTTTTTTGCACTGAAGTGTACTGATGTATGTTTGCATTTTTGATATAGAAGATACTGTTAAAATAATTCGTTAAAACTAAGTTAAATTATAGTGTTTGTGTTCATAAGAAACTTGATCTCTTAATAATAGCATTTAGCTCAATATATTTGTAATTTTTTTCACTAACCGATAAAATTACACTTCAGAAGTGTAATTTTATAGTTATTTTTTAACATTTATAAGACTGGCCCTTTCGGTAATAAAGCAAATCATAAAAATTTACCATTGTTTTATTTGCCATGCTTTGAAATTGATAAATACCAATATTTAGGTAGGTGGTAAAGGGTGGTTGGTTCAATGTGGAAAATACCCCGGTTCAATTTGTACCTACTACCTAGTGGACACAATGAACCAAAGCTGAGTTTTTAAAAAAACATTTCTCCTCCTCAAACTAGGCCCAACTGTCAAAAAACTAGTATGCACGATGATAGTCGGATAAATTCTGCATAAGATAGGGGAAAAAACAATAGCAAAAGCTAAAAAATGTAAAAACTAGGTACAAGCTCCTAAAATTTACCCGGTTCATTGTACGACGCCGTACCCTACACAAAAATAAATCATCTAATGTGATACTTATACTTTATTAAGTATAACAGCTATCGCAGTAATACCAATAACACAAGCTTTTCTTAGCTTGTAGGTAATGATTATGATACTGTGTGGATTATCTAGGATACATATTCTTCTCAAAAATTTTGAGAACAACGGTTTTTGTGCCCTGTGGAACTACTATTACAGTTACTACAGATATTAGTGGGTAGGTACCTACAATTTTTTTTCGGCTTTTTTCAACTTATTTCACTAAGTATGAATTTTAGACGATTTTCAAAACCTGTTTTGAATTGTCGAAATCCATACCTTTGATTTTACTCTCAATGAAATAGCCCCCATTGTATGAAAATTAGTTTTTTGACCATATTTCAAAAAGTATTACCTATATTTACAGACTTCTCTATATTTTTCCTGTAAAATATAGATCGATATCTACAAACGCTTAGTACATTTTACATCAATCACTCTGCAATCTTCGGAGATAGAGGGGGGGGGGGGGGTACCGGTCAATTTTTCGACGTTTTCCAAAATATTTTAAAACGTAAACTATTTTGAAATCTACAAAGGAGTACCTTTCATTTGATACCACGTTCGACTTTGTACGTCCCATTTAAAATTTCGATTTCAAAATTTGTGTATGGAAAATCTTCATTTTGATTTTTCTATAAATATGTGCGGGCGCACAAAATGTATTATTATTTCAAATTTCAAGTCAATAGCTGCAGTAGTTTCTGACTTATTAAGGATTAAAAACACAAAACAGACCCAAAGTGATCCCATAAGGGTTTTGCAACCAAGGTATTGGTTCCTTTTTAACTCCTTTACTCCTAGCGACGAAGCCGTAGACGTAGGTACACAATGATGTTACATTATTAATACTGAGAGGTAAACCTCATTTGAAGTAGACTTAATAAAATTATTTAAAATCATTTCATTAGTTTGTGTCGTGTTAATGGAAATAATGATTACCTACCTATTAGACAATATTATATAGTGTCTGATAGGTACTCATATGACAACTGACAAACTCTGTGACGCGGTGGGCCAAGTAGCGCCTGCGACGCGGGAGGTTACGAGTTCGATTTCCGCCTCGGGACAAATAAGTATTTGTACGATCTGCAGATATTTGTTCAGGGTGTTCTGGTCTTTTTCAATAAAAAATCAGTCATCTAGTTACTAGTTTAGTTAGCTACCCGTAACACAAGCTCTGCTTAGCTTGGGGCTAGATGATGCTGTGTGGATTGTCTGGCATTATTTATATTCAAATTTACGTAAGAAGGTAAGTAAGTACTTACATTTTGTGTAATTGGAGATACTCTGTGGATTTCCAAAGCAGCTCATTCTCGGCATATTTTCGCCATTCTTATGATGTTTTCATGTATTTTATATCTAGCTAACTTGAAAGTTCACTCAATCAATAAGTACCAGCTAGGGAGGGGGTAGTTTGGGATATTGGTAGATATCAAATCAATCCCGATGTCGCACATATTATACTTACTAATAATTATACTTAACTAGCGGTCCGCCACTGCTTCGCACGGGTATTAACACAAAATTTAATTTTTTTATTCACTTTCACATTCGGTTACATTATTGAAGTTTTCACACTGATCTCTAGAAATTTTGAAAATATTCTATAGCCTATGTTCATCAGGGGTTTTTCAAATCGGTCCAGTAGTTTGGGAGCCTATTCTATTCAAACTATAATCGTAGGTTGTATATGCTTACAATATAGGTACTAAGTATATGAATCAGTTGAGCTACCTGTAGTTTGCTTGCAACAGTCTGCAGTTAGATCAATTGTAAATATACTATTTCTAATTTGGTTATTTAATTGTATTTTTCTTTGCTTACTTACATTATTATACTTACTTAGCACTTAATAATAACTACTCACTTTTAAATATCTTTCTTAGTTCCAAACATTCATAGCATTTTGTTGTTTGAAAGTAAATCTATGTATAGACAGTTTTTCTTTAGTTTTTCAGAACAGCTACTTACCTATTTGTCTTACTTGAGTGTAGCACACTCGTCACCCCAATATAATTTACATTATCAATGTTCGCGCTGTTATTCAAAAAATTCAAACTCGACGAGGTAGACGCCATATTTAATTTTGTATTCTTTCTTGACAGCGACACAAAGCACATCTCTGTAACCTAGATTTTAGGAATATAATGTTTTTTACTAATTTTTAATATTTCGAATTATTGAAGACGCACCCGATGACCCCCGTTGCTAACAATCAATAACTAGCTTTAATTTCTCCTTTTATGTGAATTTTTGTAGTTGAATGTTGTGCTAAGTAGAGAAATAAAGTTTCTTAAACCATAAACATAATGTATTTTGACAACACCGAGATTGTTTCCGTCCCACAAAGATTGTTAGGGGAACGTAAACAATCCTCGGGCCCATTGAGTAGGTAACAAAATGTAACAATCGGAACAAGAAGTCTTATCATTTCTACTGCTGCCAAATAAGTTTTAGTGATCAGAGATCGTATTAAATCTTTAAAGAATATTACTAAATTATTCATAACCAAATTAGAACTAGTATTTTAAAATTGATATATTCCCATCCGCCCCATTATCCTCCCCATCAAGTGTGCGTTCGCCCAGCAAAAAGTATCGTCTTTTCAAGAATCGAATGATGCAGATAATTTGTGCCCTATGTCGAGTAAATGTGCCCAAAATTTTAAATTTGTGCCCCCAAGGGCTGCAGAGTTATTTAGGAAAATCTGATTTTGCTGCACGAACGTTCGCCCAGCAAAACTTTTTTTAAAAAAAGGGTATAGCTGTATTTTAAATATGCAAAAAGATAGCTTAAATACTAGTCTAAATGTGCCGTTAAAGCAAAATTTGTGCCTCTAAAGGTTTTAGAGATATTTAGTTTTTTGCTGGGCGAACGTTTTGGTGATTTCTATATCTCGGAAACGGCTGAACGCACAGTCATAATTTTTTGTTCCTACAGATACGGTAAATTTGTGCCATTTGTGCCGTAATTTTCATTAACATGAGTAGCATGGTTCAGGAGCTATTATTGTTTTTCCTAGAAAACGGAAAAATGCTCTGGCTCTCGAATGAACAAGACCAAGGACTTCGCGTTAGTGCCGACTGGTACCCATTATATATTCACACGATCCTGTAAAGTTTCACCGGCCTACTACTTATAATAGACGAGTTATTAACGATTTTGTCTTTTTTTTGAGGTTATTTTGAGTGAAATTACTTAGGATACGAAAACACTAGTTTCCTGTGAGCTGGCTTATTACATGCTTCTACAATAATTAGAGCCCTATTTTAAGAATACGTATGCAAAAAATCATCTTTGTATAACCAATACTTTTGACAATAATGGTAATATACCATTCGAAGTATTTTTGGTAGATAACCAGACCAAATTCGAATGAACATTAAAAAGCGGCCGTACGATACTACAAGCTATCCTTCTTAAATCGTCATGATAATATTTAGTGTTTAGAGAACGTTGCGTACAAAAGTGGAATTGTCATTTAAAAAAATATACTTTTGCGCTCGTTTGATTTTTAAGTATAATATGATGATGAATGATGAAAAATGATAAATATATTATGATGAAAATGCTCTTTTCAATAAATAATTAAGTAGGTACCTACTTAGTAAGTACCTATACGTAGGCATACCTGTACCTACATATGTTTTTTTATCTGATAATCCTAAAGAGCATCCCCTGTTATTTAAGAAAATAATCCACGGCTCTTTTGCGAATAAATAATTAGTAGGCTGGTTTGTTTGTTTGCTAAATCCTAACGAGCCAACCTTTTGATAGGTACCAATATTATAATGGTAGGTAAGTATTTGCCAACACGCTCTACAAATTGATAAGTAAATACAATATTCAACTTGGAGTGACCGACGACCGTTGTGTGTGCTCTTCGAATGCACACACACACACACACACCCTTATTGCACGCACCCATAAGTAATTAGTTTTTGAGTCTGCCTCTCGGGTTATTGTAATTTACACTCTATGTTCGTGGATTAAGGGTGCTGGTGAAGGAAGCTCAACGCACGGAAGCACCGCGTGCCACATTGACCAATGAACGACAAGTTTTGGTTCACAATGGTTTATTTTATTGTTTGTTTGTTTAGTTCTCATCTCTGCCCCGTCGGACCCGGGGTGTTTTATACCTATACTGTCAACGGCACATCAAGCTAGATCAGATGTCAAGTTGTACCTATAGGTATTTGGTGTTAAATCATTCATTCATTATTATCTCAACAGGTCACTGATGTGCCGTTGTCTCCGGACAATTTATTTTTAGTAATACCTACATTACAAATTATAGTGTACTAGATGCACCCCGCAGCTTTGCCCGCGAACCAGTTTTTTTCGTATAAATTTCAGAAATTTATTGCACACCCCCTAGGGGTTGTGTAAAAATACCTACATGTTTAATTATTCAGTCCATAGTTCATTTATACCGAGTTTTGAGTGAATCGAATCAAGGAAAAATTATTTTCCATACAACCCTTACCACCATATTTAACCCCCTCAGAGGTTAAAATTTCCAAATTTTAGCCTATTTAATCCTACTCTAGGTCCTAAACTATCTACCTACCTACCTACGAAATTTCATTTAAATCACTTAAGTAGTCACAAAGATTACCTAGGTACTTATAACGAACATTCACACAGACTTTCCCATTTATTATAATAGTAAGAAAGATTATTAAAAACAAAATAATTCACATTTTATTTCATGTATAATATTTTTCGTGACATAAATATTATTTTCTACTTAACAATTCTGTACGCATCTGTACTACTTAAATTTCATTACAACGCCACCAAGTAAGGAAGGATAGCTTGTAGTATCGTACGGCCGCTTTTTAATGTTCATTCGAATTTGGTCTGCTTATCTACCAAAAATACTTCGAATGGTATTTTACCATTATTGTCTAAAGTATTGGGTATACAAAGATGTTTTTTTGCATACGTATTCTTAAAATAGGGCTCTAATTATTGTAGAAGCATGTAATAAGCCAGCTCACAGGAAACTAGTGTTTTCGTATCCTAAGTAATTTCACTCAAAATAACCTCAAAAAAAAGACAAAATCGTTAATAACTCGTCTATTATAAGTAGTAGGCCGGTGAAACTTTACAGGATCGTGTGAATGTATAATGGGTACCAGTCGGCACTAACGCGAAGTCCTTGGTCTTGTTCATTCGAGAGCCAGAGCATTTTTCCGTTTTCTAGGAAAAACAATAATAGCTCCTGAACCATGCTACTCATGTTAATGAAAATTACGGCACAAATGGCACAAATTTACCGTATCTGTAGGAACAAAAAATTATGACTGTGCGTTCAGCCGTTTCCGAGATATAGAAATCACCAAAACGTTCGCCCAGCAAAAAACTAAATATCTCTAAAACCTTTAGAGGCACAAATTTTGCTTTAACGGCACATTTAGACTAGTATTTAAGCTATCTTTTTGCATATTTAAAATACAGCTATACCCTTTTTTTAAAAAAAGTTTTGCTGGGCGAACGTTCGTGCAGCAAAATCAGATTTTCCTAAATAACTCTGCAGCCCTTGGGGGCACAAATTTAAAATTTTGGGCACATTTACACGACATAGGGCACAAATTATCTGCATCATTCGATTCTTGAAAAGACGATACTTTTTGCTGGGCGAACGCACACCCCCATCAATGGGGCAGTTGGGAGCGTCTTCAAGACGCTAGCTGCATTGCCTCGCATTAAGAACTACATATATATATTTCAAATAACGACATGTCAAGGCATATTGGAGCGTTTTCTTTAAAATCATTTTAACTTAGTCGTGAGGAAAGGAGTCATGTCCTTGATTTATAAAAACAATAACCGAATATTTGGGTTTTTCTTTATCGGCATACAGATCCCGATGAAGTTTGTCATTTCTTAAAAAAACTATGGAGCATTAAAATTACCCTGAGCACTTAATTCTAAAATATTTGTTTGATTGCTACATTGTACATACATGAACACTTGTGTTAGCAACAATAATTCCTTTACATTCTCTAGAAGTTTTGATAGGTTCTTAACTTGGTGTGTACCTTACCCATAGGTATCGATGAATAAAAAAAATGTCTGTCTGACATTGAGATCTGGAATAACTAAAGTCATAGTAAGCACTTAGGGAGGTGGATTTGAAGGTGGTACGACATATTTATTATTATTACTTATTCTGTGGTACTCTTCACAACCAAACACACCACAATAAGTAAAACTGCATAATTTTTGTAAATAAAATGCTACTAGCCTTGGTAATTGTAAAGGATATCGCAGTGTAAATAAAAAATCAGATATGCTGAAAAGAAAATTTTTATTTATTAATATCTTTTTCTGATGTACTTATCGAGTATTTTTTTTCGATTTGCATTTTTTTTCTTTATTTTTTTTTTCATATTCTATAAATTTTTACATGATATGGGACAACATGGGTACCTATCTAAATAATATTATTTAGATAGAAAAAATATCTATATACAGAGATCTTTAAATTGACTTAAAAAGAATGAATTTGATAAAAATATTTTCCGATAAAGACTCTAATTATAACAAGAAACAAAAGATAAATCCTCTAGCGGTAGGCAGGATGGTGGGTTTGTATTATTTAGTTGAACTATTTATTAACTAAACAAGCAATTACTTATTTAACCAAGATTATTAATTATGAAGGAATCCTCTCTTAAAGGATTTACTAACAAAGCAATGCACAATACAGGGTGAATTTTTAAGATCAAAATGTTAAAACTTCGCTAGTCACTTAGAGGTGTTCTGGATCTGTGTTGTGGAAAATATATTAATACAAATTCACAATGGTCTGCTAAGTGGTATTATGACTCTCTCTGACTTACATGAAGATAGACTGAGAAATATGAATCAGGGATTTAGTCTTTTGTATGACTCTGAAATGTTGAAAGTTGTTTTTTTATGTAGATCGCATACAATCACTATTTTTCTACGTCAAATAATGGTCAAAGGTATTTTAGTTCAGTGCTTGAAAATTCCAGCATCAATTTAGTTTGGAATAAAATAAATAAACTATTGTATCATGACTAGGTATTGGAAATGTTGTTATATTAAAATTTCACCCTGTATACTGCTTGTCCCAATAGTAATAGGACAATGAAGTAAAAGCAATCAATATCGAAGATAGGATTTTTAACCTACTGAAAATTTGTTTTGTACTAAGTATAAAATGAGAATCGGGTAAGCTTACTTCAATTGCTAAATGTTAATAAACTTAAACATAAAGATATTATAAGCTAGTCCGATATACCGTTCCTTTCCTTAAGAGTTATGTTATGACACCTATCATACTCTAATAACGATTCCGCTGGACTTTTGGCATTGAAACACTAACCTAGAAGAAAGACGAAGCGCTTCTCGAGATTAACCTAATTTTTTATATAGAATATATTATATTATCAAGCTCTGTTCGGTGGAAAACGTCTTTCACAGCTTTTATTTACATTTTCATTTAATTTGAATTCCTCATACATCATCAGGCAACCCTCCTCGCAGCATCCATTCATCAGGAGATTTCGCAAGGCGAGAATTAACCTAGGTATCACAACTGAAACACGCTCTACGTTATAAATAAATAAGAAATTAAACTTATTTCCCGGTCGCAATAAATTAAACTTAGTAAACTTGGCAATACATAGATGATGATTGGCAATCTTAAAAAAAATTACCACGCTTTTTATTTTGAGACTAGACGACACTGAACAAAAGTCAAGTGTCATAGAATACAGAATGAAATTATTTCTGTTTCCACCATTTTCACCAGGAAATAAAATTTATAGAAATATAATTTATAGAACGCTTTTTTAAAGATCTTTCATAAGACATAAAGACTTGTTATCATAGTGGTCCCTACAAAGAGTAGGAAGTGGAGTTTTTACAGGTTCCATATGCATCGCATGGACCTTCATCTACGCCATGTATGTTTTGCTATTATTATTATTTATTTACAAATTTTACCGATCTCATTCTCGGTCTTGCTTGAGACTTGTCAGACCTAACTTTACTGTTGCTGTACCGTGATATCTAGAATTATTTCGCACACGTGTCAGCTAGATGAAGTATGTGAAGATGATCATAACATACATCATCTTTTTGGCACAGGCAAGTACAATTCCAGAAATTGCCAAGTTTACTTACATCTAAGTGCTTTAAGACATTCGTCTGAGATGGGTCATGCGAGGAAACCTTTCCATTCTACACCCTGAAGCTTCTGCTTAAAGCTAGATGCACACTATTGCCGTATGATATATCGTTTTAGAAGGATATTCGTTATATACGTTTAGAATGGTCGGAAACACTTTACTACAGCGACACAACATTGTAATACTGTGTTTCTAACCAACTGTATGAAAGAGATATGTTTTTGAACCGCGCATCACGCATGACACGTCACATTACAATAGTGTGGTCCTACCTGAAGCCATTTTTTAAATCACATATAACCCGATTTTTCTTGATTTTACGTTTTTAAATATTCCGTAATAGTTGCGAAATACGAAGATGGAGTAGTAGTGCTTTTAGAAGTTCAGGGCAAGATAGGAGTTACCAGGCTTCATATATATAAATCAACATGAGTTTTCACCTCTTGCCTATACAATAATTAAATCGCGCTTACAAGTTTGAACATACTTACGCATCGCGCATACTCCTAACCACCGTTTGAATTGACCTACCGACTCGGTTCTACGAACACATTTTAGTAAACAAGGGGATAAAAAGCCACAGAAAAATTCGTGGAAACTATTTTAAGATACTGGTAACATCGGAGCAAATCGAAGAGGTTCTAAACAATTTGTCGTTATCGACAGCTTCAATCGTTTTTGACCGTTTACAAATTTGACGCACATATCAATTCTATTATGCGTTACTGAAGTTTTAGTTTTTACTGGTTACCCTGTCTGTTATTGTTATCAGGGTTTAAAATTACATATAAAAATGTCTTTGTTTACAAAAATATTTTTTTGAATATAGAACCGAGTATAGCTTTTAACGTTCCTCCCTACATAACCACAGCTCTCAGAACATTACTGATCTTGCAATTACAGACGGGGCACCGCTTAGCCTTAGCCCAGACCTTCTTGGCGCAGCGGTAACAGCAGCAGATGTGCGCTATCCTACCGTGCACGAACACTCCCGACTTGGGCTCCGTTATACAAATCACGCAGAGTTCCTTCGCGTCCACTCGCTCAATCTCTTTCACACTGTTCGCGATTACTTTCTTAGTGATGCCGGTATCGATGGTGATCGCGGGGTCGCTGGTCGTTTTCGCGAGCGGACTAACCTCGTTATCGGATTCGGACTCGCTGGAGGAATGCGAATACTTGGGACGTTTGGATACCCTATCTGCGCTTTCGGACCTGCTGCGTTTGATGGTTTGAATAGGGTTCTTACAGTCGGGCGCGGCTACAGGCTCCTCCTGGCTGGGGAGCGAGTAGACGCCGGAGTCCTGCGACAGGCTGAGGGGCTGCGAGGCCGCGCTGGAGTACTGCGAGGGCGTGCGAGGCAGGGCTGCGGTGCCGCGGTCGGCCGCCCGTCGGTGCTTGCGCCGGGGCTGCGGCCTGCGGGGGAACAGGTTCTGACGGCTCTGGAAAAGCAACAATAGGATATTAGTTAAGTATAGAACCAGGAAAATACAGGTAAATAGAAGAATGTGTGTTAAAATTTGCATTAGACTCAACTGAGCTCTGAATGTTGTGATTGTTTGTTTGTATGTATATAGGGATGATGCTCTTCTAGCCAAATTTCAGCCACAGTGCGGTGGCTAGCCTAAGAGACTATGTACTATACACGTGTGTGATATATTTATATACTAGCGGTTTCTTTTTCACTTTTTACACGAGTGGATAATATAAACAAGTGAAGAGAAAATCAATAACACCATACTTTAAATCATTTTAGTATAAAATGTTACTCAAAAGTGCTTTTAGATGTGCATAAGTTAGGCTACAGATATAAATAACAACAATAACCTTATGACATTTCTGGCAGTAACTGTAGAGCGTGTTGTTGTTGGCGACGCGGCACTGCGCGCACTTCCAGAAGTTGTGGAAGTCCATCGCGAAGTCGGAGTCGGAGTCGGAGTCGGAGTCGGAGGAGGGCGCGAGCTCCGTGCGCTCAGAGTCCGCGAACACCAGCTCCTCGGGCACAGACACCTCCACCACCTTCGTCTTTATCAGGTCGCTCTGCAAGTAGAACACGACGGTTTTATACAATGTTGAGAGGTAACTTCAATGAGTCACGAGACATTTAGGTAAGATTTGATACAGCATGTACCATCTCGTGCCTTCTTTCCTGGTACTGACTGCAGGAACGCTCGCTGGGTCGTACAGTACCCTTTATACAAACTTAATGTGGTATGATATGTTTTTGATTTAATTTTCTTAGACTTAGTCATCATAAATCTTTCTCATTGTTCGTGCCTTCTTTCCTAGTACTGGAAAGCTCGCTGTCACTACGCCCCATCTCGTCGCGGGTCGCGGGTCGTAGCTTTACACAAATCTAATGAGGTATTGGTTTGATATGTTTTAGTTTAATTCTCTTAGCCTTAGTCCGTACAAATAACCGTAGCGTCAGATAACTCACGTCACTACAGTCCGTGGAGTCTACAGGCGCGTCCTCCTCCGACTCCGTGACGGGCTCGTACTGGAACGTGTCTGAACCTGCGGCTTCCGAGTCGCTCGTGTCCCGCGCGATATCTACAACACACATTGCTAACAGGAACGGGCCAAGAGCGCTACCCTGGGCGACCCCGATATGGCAATATTTTTTTCGGGTATTATCTTTTTTACTACGGCTGACGGCCCCTTATGTGGATGAAACAGCCAATATTTTTTTCTTTGTTTTTTTCATGTGTATTTTTTTAATGTTTTAATCATGAGAGCAATGTTTTTTCTGTACTCTTTTTTTCTGGTTTTGGTAATATGTTATTTTATTTTGTTCGATCTTTACTTTTTTGTCATATTCTCTGTTTTATCACCATTATCAGTATTTTTTTTTCAATAATCAGCTTAAAATAAAAATACACAAAATTACATGCATAAGTTGTGATAAACTGTTTAGATATGCTATCGATTGTTAAGATTAAATCTTTTCAATAACAGTTTATCACAAAAATTTTAAAAACAATGCAAAATGATTACAAGGAAAATCACAAACATTTGAGAAGGGTTGCAATGGCCGAATTGCAGTGATGACGACCAACGATGGCTAAATACTGGCGAATGATGTGATCGAGAAGCGATGCTAATGGTTGAGCATGATCAAAGCACACAAGAATACCTATATTGATACAGTAAGAAGGCATTATATTTTCCAGCAAATCTTAAACCATTGCAACCCAAATCAAATAAAAATTGTTATGATTAACATAATTCAAATTACATAACATAGTGTAGTTAGAGCCAGCAACCTTTTTGACATTGATTTGCTAGGGTGAGTGTTCACTGAGATGGCGCGGAGACATGTACGAATCGACTAATCGAGATGATTCGAATGTATTTCAAGCGATGTGTATGGCCGATGCCTAGACGCCTCCGCCCTGGATCAGTGGGAACGTGCTACCTCAGGAATGATTTATATCAGACCGGGAGTTGCCCGACGGCGCACGGATTTTAAAAGTGGCATAATACTTAGTAAGTATATTACTTAGTATGGAGCAGATTATACCTACTAAACAGTGCATATCCGTGTCCCGTTCTGGCCCTCTTACTAACGTAACGTATACAACCACCCCGGCCCGGACACGGACCGGTATAATATAAATCTTCCCTTATTCTTTCTTCTATGATTCCACTAATGATTGCACGTGTGTGTGAATATGACTAGGTAGTATGTTTTTTGCTAACTATCACATTCTATTTTGATATACTCGTGATAATTTTCGTTGGAAATTTGAAATGATTACTGTGCAGTCTTTATATCTCCAGGTTACTAGCTCTAATGATTAGAACAATACTAAAACTAAGTACAAAGATAAGGTTTATGTTAGGTTAGACGGATGAATAGGAAATGTCTTCAGGTCCTTGGGTCCTGTGGTGCCTGGGCGGACCTGGCTGGCAGACCATGACGGCACCATGTCATCTGACAATACCATCAAGATTATTAATATTTCGTTATCATTGTGTGAGATTTCGGAGCAGATATTTTCAGTTTCTGTACGGAATTCGCAGACAAACATAACACGTATTCCGTGCGAGATTGAAAATGTATGTCTTGCACGGAATACGTATTGGTTTTTTTTTAACTACGTTTTGTTTTTTAGTCATCTTCAACCACTGCTGGCCATTGGCCTCTTCTGATTGTATGCCAGTGTTCTATATTGTCGTATACCGCCGGTATGTATAAAATGTAGGTTTGAAGGTAAACAAATCTTGTTTTTTGCCAAACTTACTACATTTTGCATAACTTGCTAATTCTTAATTAATAATATCTTTAATCTAAGAATGCAGCAGCTACATATTTCGATTATTGTGTAGAAATCAATAATGTAATGAGCTATGTTGGCATAAAAAGTGCAGTAGGTAAATAATAGGTTCTGCGGACTTCAGCAAACAAAAAACCTATTTGGAAGCTCAACAAACACAAAATGAGTAATAAAATAACAAACCCAGAATAAACCGACCCGTTAAGACATGTTCAAACTTATTTGTTTTCCGGTAGCCGTGACGTCACCTGCGTTTATTATTAATTTTATTAGGGACTTTGATTGAGTCAAACAACGGTTTTGAAAAGGGTGATTCAAGCAAACGTGAACCTACAAGAGCTGAATAGGCGTAGCATTATTAAAAGACTAGTCGAGTTGAGTCGAGTCTCACGACATGCACATCAAATACATATCTCATTAAAGGCAGATGATGTTTCAACTTTTTCGAATTATTGTTTAACTTTGATCAAATGCGTAATAGTAGTAAAATTAGTAAAATAGTACCGTGATAAAGTACAGTATGGGAAAAATACAACACTCCTCTTGAAGAATTTGTTCCCAATGATGTTAATAAGGGGAATTCCCTTGGCCCAGGTTTTGTTACCTTTAACACCTTCCCAGAATTTGTTTCTTGTTCCCGGAATTTTAACGACAACTTGGAATGTAGTGTTCAGTTAAATATCTTGTAACAGGTTATATTAAATAGGTAGCTGTGTATATATTAATAGAGATTAGCGTTTAAATAATATATATGTATACATAGAAAAGGTATATCAAGCACCCTAAGCATACATAATGCTTGGGTAAATAGAATGAATAAAGTGAAGTATTATATTTTTGTACCATAAAAATGAATATTTTTATTCAGGCATACAAAACAAAGTGCCTTTGTCAATAAAAAAAAAAATACTATTATAGCAACAAGTTTTTGACTGCTTTGTAGATTTATTGTATTTCTGTACACTATTCTACATTTCTACATAACAGCAGAGATGCCATTGGCACAAGTACGGTGCTTTGGAGAAACCTGAGACAAGTTAAAACAAGTCTTGCACTGCATTTTCTGAGTCAGTGTGAATGACACTCAGAGATGTGAGTATGCAAATCATTATGTCAAATAAGAATTCTTGTGACCTTAGCAAATGGACAAGATATGACATGATTTATGTATATTAATAGTCTTGATGGCATTTATAAGTTATATATATAAATACTTATAGAATACTTAGTTAATACTTATAGGACAACATAGATAAGTTTGAATACATACTTAGAGTTTAAATAAGAGAGTTAACAGCGCAAGTATAAGTAACATAAAAAGATGAGACCACAATTCTACACAAGTTTGTATTTGAATGGCTCTAAAAGTTATTTATCAAACATCAAACTGGTATTGTACAGCTACAGTTAGAGGCATACCTAGTGTGATGTTATTTTTGTAGCAGAATAAAACAGCCAACATGCAAATAAGATGCTCAAAAGCAACACTCCAACCCACAAAAACACATTGTTACCTATTAGCAAACAATTAAATATGTTTTTTGCAATGCCCAATTTTGTGGCATACAAATTTATTAATATTTTGTCATATTATTACCTACTTTACTGCCAAATATACTTTTGGTTTTATCTTATTTTATTCAGCAATGTTAATCTTCATTTACTTAGGTATTTATAAATATATACCTACCAGTAATTAGTTTTATATTCCAATATTATTTTTTTTTGAGCCGTGCAAGCAATTTGTTGTGTTAGTAAAAAAAATTGAGCAAATATTTCCCACTTAATATTTTATAAACTTACCAGTTTCTTTCCCTTGAATGCTGAAAATGGTCTCTGTTGAACAGCGCCGGCTCCATGAATGTTCTGTGAACAAATTCTTAAAGTAATACAAGAATCTAGTATTACTTTAAGATTTTGTTCAGTCCCTAGTCAAAAAAATCTATCTAGTTACTAGATAATAGATTTTTTTTGACTAGGGACTAAACCATCCCATTATATATGAGGTTGTTGGGAGTTACCAAGGGTAAAGGAGCTTGATAAGACTGCATTATAATGGGTAATTTTGGGCAGAGTTAAGCACTCCAATTAAACTGAACTTTTTAATAATGTACATTTATTTAGTAGTTATTTAATTTACAGCAAATTTTTGAATGAATGTCTAATTTTATAAATATTTGGTAGATTTTTTTATAGTTCTAAATCTTGGGAGTCAAGCTCCTCATGCGAGTACCTACCTACTTTACCTATGTAAGTATTTCGAGACATTCATACTCTTTATGAATTAATGGTGATCTCTTAGTTGACAAATCCGGTTGCCATACAAACAACAAAACGTAATACCAAAATTATTTGAAACAAAAAGAAGTGCCAAGTGGCTAGCATAACTTAGTAAACAATCTTATAGCAAGCACAAGACTTGAGGTCATAATAATAACAAACATTTAATGAAATGTTCCTATTTGGTGGTAGAGTGGAGAAAGCTATGTTTAAGAAGTATGTATATATGTTATCAGCTGATAACAACTTTGATTAGCTAAAATAGTAACTAAAATACTCCTGCTCATAAATTCAATAATTACAAATGAATATAGAAATACCTGGTAAATTCCACTCTAGAGGAACGGCAGACATTATGCACTGATTCTATTATAATTTGACGATTGAAATGGAAGTTAATAATCAATCTCTTTGGGACTGGAACACAACATCAACCACACTATAACCTCATTATCCTTCGACGCCGTTTATTATTTCAACTGCGAAGTTTAACGTGGAGCCAAACAAATGTTGTTGGCCTTCGAAACTTAAGACGCTTCGATCGCCAGAACACACAATCACAACCACCGAACCTCGAACCTCTGTAGGTAAGTTAGGTAGTGGGCGATATAGAAAAGCCCGTTCCGTAAAGCTGATAAAAATAATGTCATCAATCAACCAACTCGCACCAGCTGTACTATGTACAATGATTACTTTACTTTATAAACTCCACAAAATTCACTTTAGCTCACCTGCTGTTGCCATTGGTTTTAGTTTCGTTTTTCAGGAGTAATATTATTCTTTGCAGTATATTATAATGTACTCTGTGGTTTCGTTTGTAGAACTTGTCAAAACTCGTTTCGTTGGAAGGAAATTTTCAATTCAAAATGGCATATTTCAGTTTGTTATCATTGACTCCATTTTGAACAGTTATGAATCTGACCAATCACAAGGAATGACATTGTCTGTCTAATCCAATGGCAGTCGAATTTGTTTGCAGTTCATATCCTTAACGAATCACAGAGTATTAAATACATCAATGAAATAATTTTGTAAGCAACGTACAACCGTAACCCTATTGACATTCCACAACGTAGTGTTGCCAGATTGAAAAAAACATGTTTGGAACAGGGGTGCGTTCAGTCAGAGGCTCAGGGTGCGGTTGTTTGGTGTTTTTAACTTACCCAAAGGTTCAGAACGAGTCGGTTGATAATGAGGTTGTTATACGTCAAAGTTGACATTATCATGACAAAACTGACGTTACAGTTGCCCGACGTTCGTTTGTTTTGTTTTTGTTTTGCTGTTACTTTTAGGTAAATTGTATCTACTGACCATCAACTGACTGTAACTACGATCGATAACTGATAAATACTGAAAATTTTGAAATTTACTGTAGAAATCTTGATATGTAGGTAGATAACAAACTATGACAACGGAAAATATGACAGCTGTCAATGTCGGAGTGTTTTTCGTCGATCGAATTCTTATCGAATTACACAGAATTACACCACCGGTAAAAAGTTGCAACCGTCGGAGGTTGTGAACGCTCTAGTTAATAACAACCGAGCGTTTCTCCTGAGGTTACGAACGACCTAGTTGCTCCGAGCGCGCTCGAGCGTAGGTTGTGAACGCAGCCCAGCGGCCGCCGTATTATTTGTGTGCAATTCGCATCATCACCATCATGGCCGTAGGGAGGGGGGGGGGTTTTGGGGGTTCAAACCCCCCCCGAAATGTTGAGGCACCGTTAAAAATCAAACTTGAATAGGTAAAATTTTCTCGGATACGTACTCGTACGTGGAAAGTGCGGCTTACTTTAAATAGCTATTCTCTCTTAAAAACACAAAAATTTTTTCGTCTCATTTCGTCTCCGATTAACAACAGCGCGCTCTGAGTCGTCGGTGGCGGACGGGGCGCGCTCGCGCACCATGCCATGCGATTCCTATTGTGTATCTACATACATTGTACTGTATGTAAGCACTTAAATATTTCTTTAAATTATTCTCTTTTGAAAACTCAAACTTTTTTTCGACAAAATTCGTCTCTACATTTTAAATGAGCTGGGTGCACGCATCGCATTCATTTACGGCCGATTCCAGCTAGGCAGGCAGATCACGATATTATTTTTAATTTTATAAATCAATAGACCTATTTTCTTGTCGTTCCGTAATTGAATTGCTTTCTCCGTTTACTGTCATGTATTTATTTATAACATACTTTTCTAAATTATTTGGTAACGGCCGAAAAGGTCACAAAAAATTTCGCGGCTCGCTCCGCTCGCCGTTAATTTGGAATTATTCTAAGCTTTTTAGCAACCTTGCGAATATGCCACAATTTCTCAACAATTTTCAGCGGCCGCAAAGACAGCAAAATATCGGCGGCGGTCACTCCACTCACTGTTATAATTTCGGCTCAAAAAGTTTCAGTAATCTTTTATCACTCTTGATTCTATTTTATAGATCATCCGAAAGGTCGCACAAAAAAATTGCGGCTCGCTTCGCTCGCCGTTCATTCTGTAGCTTTTCGGTCAGTTTTATCAGCCTGCCGAAAATATGTAAAAAATTTGGCGGCTCGCTTCGCTCGCCGATCATTCTATAACCATTTAGTCATTTTTATCAGCCTGCCGAAAATATGTAAAAAAATTGGCGGCTGGCTTCGCTCGCCATTCTTTCGAAATAATGTGAATTGTTATACCTACCCCTTAATTAATACTACTAACTTTTATGTCATCCGAAAATGACACTCGAAGTTATTTATTTTTTGTATTTCTCACATTTTTTTCTTTGTTGCTGGCATACCAATCTCCAATCTCCAAATTGGGGCTAGCTGTCACATCTATTGTCACACTTTTGCCTAGGTACTTTTTTACAAAATATCGGAAAAATCTGAAAAAATTCGCGGCTCGCTCCGCTCGCCGTTACCCATGGTTATTATTTTATATTGATTTTTTTTTTGAAAGTGCTTGGTTGAAAACCACTCCGGGTACTAGCATAAGTAGCATAAGTACATATTTAAAGATGTTGCATGTTGTCTCGGGCGGGTCTAAGGCTCGACCCCCCCCCCGAATAGTATTTCTGGCTACGGCCCTGATCACCATCAGCCCATGTTAGTCCTATCTGGACAATAATATTGTCCAGATACAATATTACCTATTGTATTTTTCGTCTGTATTTTTCAGTTGGTGAGGTCTGAAGCCATTACCGAAAAGTTTAAGGTGGCTGTAGCCTTGAAGCATTGATTATACATAGATTCCAATTGTTGCGGGTTCGATTCCCGCCTCGGGACAAATATTTGTACGATCTGCACATATTTGTTCAGGGGTTCTGAGTAGGTACATCAGAGGAAGTTTGAAAGTGGCGCTAATAGAGAAGAATCATTATTATTTTTTTAGCCAAACACTGACTACTCTCGCCCTGTAAGTACAATCAATAATTAGTTACTAATGTTATAAAATTTTACTTTAGAGAGCATTTATTAAGAATTATGGCCGACACAAGCGGGGTGACTAGAATGGAATTTCCTGTATTCAAATTATTATTTTATTGTAAGGTTAGCGTGAAACGGGCTTGTGATGCGTAGGGAAGAATATCATGTGAATGTGGATGGATATACATACATAAAGGGAGAAAAAGGCCGAAGAAAAGATGGATGGATTGTGTAAAAGAGGAAATGAGTAAGAAAGGGAATGGAAGATTATTACATGTTCTGCCGACTCCACCTAGCGCTGGGCTAATAAAGGTCGTGATTATTAAATTATTGCAGTGTTCAGGCCCCCTGGAATGTATGACCCAAATTACAGTCATGTTGAAGCTTGTAACTAATTTTATGAGCTAAGCCTCCTTTGAGCAACTTGATTTGATCGCAACAAGACGCAATGATTTTATGCTTGGAGACAGGGTTGCCAGATAAAGGCAAACTCAAATCGCCTAATTTTGTCTACCGAGTAGCCTAAAATCGCCTAATATAATTTTTCATACCAGCAGCCTAATTCGCCTAAGATTTTTAGCTAAGCAGCCTAAATATAGCCCAAATAAGGCAAATAGAAAGGATTTTTTTGTATTTAATATGGGTATATTGTTGATATTTCTGCAGGAATTTGTTTTATTTCTGATGTAATCCATTCGCTATCAATTTCAGCGGGAGAATTTACATTCCTTGAAAATGGTGGTTGAAGTAGATGATCCAGCTGCATTAATCGGTCTTCTTTGGTATATTTATGAACCGTGCAGTTTAATGATTTCGTGCATAGATGAATTTCTACGTCCATGTCGTAGGGCAAAATGTATTGCAGCATTTTTTTTTGCACTATAATGCAAAATAAATCGAGTAATTGTGAAGTAACGTAAATCGCCTGATCTTTTTTCTAGGTAGCCTAAATGGCTACTGGCGACCAAATGGATTTTTTGGTCGCCATTTGGTCCCCCAAGGTAGCCTAAATGGCGACAATTCGCCTTATCTGGCACCACTGCTTGGAGAGGCTAGAAGATCGAAATTGTCTATGAATCCAAATATTACAATCAGACTATGGTTCAAGCAACTGGGTTATAGCTGGCAACAATACCCTGTTCTTTTTTTCTTTTCAAAAGTGGCATGGTGACGGCGTAAGGTGAGTTTGCGGTGATTGTAAATTTATTTGATTTTTCTTTAATAATCGTGATTAGAAAACAAAGTTGTTAATTTTGTTCCTTTATTAGAAGTCGTGTGTATGATTTGATAATAATTTTGACCTGGGTGTTCTCTGCTATTGTTGGAATCGAACACGTGGAAGTGGAGACGTTTTCGTCGTAGTCGAAGAATTTAGAAGTTTTACAGGATCACTAACGCAGCAAGTCCAGGCCAAATCAACAACAGAAATACGTCTTTCTATTCATATAAATATCGAGTTTACGAAGACTTGGCAAAGAATAAAGAAGTCCCTCGTAGTTTTGAGGTTATGTTCCAAACCCAAACAATTTGATAAGGTAAAACTTTTGTTGTAGTTGCCGAATAAGCAACCACAATGCCGCAGAACGAATATATTGAGCGTCATCGTAAGCTATACGGTAGGAGACTCGATTATGAAGAGAGAAAGCGCAAACGCGAGGCCCGTGAGCCGCACAAGCGTGCTGAGAAGGCGCGTAAACTGCGCGGTATCAAGGCCAAACTCTACAACAAGGAGCGTCGAAATGAAAAGATTCAGATGAAAAAGAAAATCAAGGCGCACGAGGAGAGAAATGTTAAACAAAACACAGAGAAAGTCGCAGAAGGCGCTCTGCCGGTCTATCTACTGGACCGAGATGTCCAGTCACGGGCTAAAGTACTTTCTAACATGATCAAACAGAAACGTAAAGAAAAGGCTGGAAAGTGGGATGTTCCAATACCCAAAGTACGAGCACAGGCAGATGCTGAAGTCTTCAAAGTACTAAAATCTGGCAAAACTAAACGGAAAGCTTGGAAACGAATGGTCACCAAGGTTACATTTGTAGGAGAGAACTTCACACGTAAACCACCAAAGTTTGAGAGATTTATCAGGCCGATGGCATTGAGATTCAAGAAGGCGCATGTCACTCACCCAGAATTGAAGGCCACATTCTGTTTGCCCATAATCGGGGTGAAGAAAAACCCTAGTTCACAGATGTACACAAGTCTTGGTGTGATCACCAAGGGAACAGTCTTAGAAGTCAACATTTCAGAGTTAGGTCTGGTGACGCAGGCTGGTAAAGTGGTGTGGGGTAAATACGCCCAGGTCACTAACAATCCTGAGAATGATGGATGTATCAATGCTGTACTTTTGGTCTGATTTGTTTTGTGATAGAAGTATTTTACTATGCCTCATAATAAACTATGAAAAAAAAACATGTAGTTTTTATTATAACCTATGTTATGCTTACAATCAATAAGAGTTAAGATTTTAAACATTCACTATTCCAACTAGCAGAAAGCAATACCAGGTTGGTTAATATTATTTACCTGCTAGTTATAAATTTTGTGTTAAACCTAAGACAATAAGCTATTTATTCATTATTTTCAGGCCTCAACATGCAGATCTTCGTGAAAACCCTCACGGGCAAAACCATCACCCTCGAGGTTGAGGCTTCTGATACCATCGAGAATGTGAAAGCCAAGATCCAGGATAAGGAGGGAATCCCCCCAGACCAGCAGAGGTAAATAATTTTATTTGATAACGGAATGCTTGAGCAATACTAACTTGTTATTTTCGCCGTGTGATAAAAGCCTTTAGGGTGTGTTCCTGCTGACAAAGAAAAGCGCATGATTGATCAATCATTTTGATTCCAAACACCATACACTTTCCTTCTTCCTCCATCTCAGTGAGAATGCCCCATAAACCATACCTAATCAGTAATCATAAATACAACACCTAGTACTAAAACCGTACATCAACATACCTAATGTTGTTAGATTCAGATTCAATGACTATATTTCTTTAGGCTTACAAAATAAGCAATAGACAAGTCAAATTTCATATAGGTAGATATTTATCATAAAAAAGAAATAATATTTATTGATTTCTCTTCACTTAAATTTTTTGGCCACTAGTGGAAGAAGCCATCATCACGTAACACTGTTCTTTCTACAGATTGATCTTCGCTGGTAAGCAGCTGGAAGATGGCCGCACCCTATCGGACTACAACATCCAGAAGGAGTCGACCCTCCACCTCGTGCTTCGCTTGAGGGGAGGCGCCAAGAAACGCAAGAAGAAGAATTACTCTACTCCTAAGAAAATCAAGCACAAGAAGAAGAAGGTCAAGCTCGCTGTACTTAGGTACTACAAGGTGAGTCATCCTTAAAAAGAATTACTTTTCCAAGTGTATTAGAATGTATCTGTATGGAATAAATAAATACAATACAATATATTTTACTATAAAAACTATCGTAGTTTGATGAATTCATTATGAATGTAAGCAGGTTAACTACGAACCTATTATATGTTGTAAGAACACCGTACAATATACTATGCTGTACTGTACACACTTGCAGTCTGCCTGGGTTGGCTTACACATTTTAAGTCGTAGTTGCAATGCAATATAGGTATTTTGAGCATTTGTCTGACAAGAACTTAGATAAGTCAGAGCAATAATTTTGACCTTCATAAACAGGAAGTCCCTTGAGGGCAAAGATTTTGTTGTAATTAAAACATTAATATGGGCAAAGTCCTTACAAGCAAAACTTGAGGAAAATGGCATTGTAGAGACAATCTTTTGAAATGTAAGGACAAGTCTAAACTTGCTGTGTGTTGGATTGTTTATTTGACTCATCATTCGTTGAAGGTAGCTGCATTCTATGGGCTTTGAATGACTCATGCCTGCCAACACAATGTAATCATCAGACATGGTTTTGTTAAGTTGCACAATGTTTATTTTTGTTGTGAATACATCCACTAGAATGACGCGTTGTTTTCGCTGAAATTGCAAATAGTTGCAATAAAATAGTTTTTATTTTTATTTTTTGCAGTGTTACACTATATCTAGATAGGTAGTTTTGGTAATAAAGAGTTATGGTAATGAAGAAGCCAACAGTAGGCGCGAAATAGCTGAAATGTTCACTGCAATTTTATCAATTAATATCCCTCTTAATTAAGCCAATCACATGTGATTGATTAAAATATTAAATTTGATATAATTCTTGAGTATTCTACCCTAGCTTGCCCTATGTCTGGAGCTTACATAGCTGAACTTGTGGCATGTTATTGCAGGTCGACGAGAACGGCAAGATCCACCGGCTGCGTCGCGAGTGCACCGGCGAGAACTGCGGCGCCGGCGTGTTCATGGCGGTGATGGAGGACCGCCACTACTGCGGCAAGTGCCACAGCACCATGGTCTTCAAGGACGACGACAAATGAACTACTCTAAGCTAGGCTAAGCGACTGCTCGCGACTGCTGTGTATGACGGATTGAATAAATCTTGACACAGTGTCACGAGTATTTGATGGTTTTATTCAGGATTTCCTTAATACTTTGCAGGGTTTTGGTAAGTTAGGAGGGGTGTGTTGAGTTGCGCTAGACTTGATTAGCTTCTCAGTATGTAATAATGCAGCCGGGCTTAGAAGCTTCATTTCAAACATGCTCTTCAAAAATATTAGGGCAAACCACAACAGTTTTGACACAAATATACTACAAAGTTCTTTTCATTGAAGATTAAATAGCGAATTGTCCGATTATTTGGTGAAGACCAAGAGTTTTCAGACAGTAAGCTATTTCTGTTAACTTTGATGTCTATTCATTACATAGACGTAACTTCGTTAAAAAATGCTACTACTGGCAACCTTTTTTTTTTAATACAGCAATAATTTACTAAACAAACTAAACCATTCTATGAATTTCTGAACGATTTTAAGTCGCTTGTAATGGTATCTTACTCTGGCAGCATTCACCCTGAACTACCTAAAGTACCTGCTTCTCAAGAATCACTGGATCATTTCCGAAGATCGGTAAGTCACATATTCTTATTGGCTGTTTTATAAAAGAATTGCTTTTTCAAAATAAAATAAATGAGATTTAATTTTCAGTACATTTTTTTGTTCAATCCTAAATTAGCAATAATTCGGCGTAAGTGAGAGTAACTTATGAACTTGACCTAAAAGCAACACAGAAATTGTGATTTAGGCTGGTTTTAGAGTCACGCTGACCGTCGGCGCTGACAGGCCAATATGTATGATTACTCATGAAGCGTTTTAGAATAACACCGACGACTCAGCGCTGAGCACTGTCAGCGCTGAGACATACGCCACGCGTCGGCGGTGCCGACGCGTGGCTCGTGAACTCAGTTATCGTTACAGTGTTAAATAAAACGCGCGCGCCGACGGGGACAGACGAGCGCAACAATGAATCGCGATATTGATACTGGGCGTCTGGGCGTGTGATTGAAGAAGTTCAGCTGCGAAAATGTTTACGCCAGTGACATATTGTAAAAAAATAAAGACGCACGATTGAAGGCCTGGAACGACATCGTAATCGTACTGTTTGAGGAACGTTCAGCTAGTGATATAGGTAAAAGCCTGTAACTGCAACATAGTAACTTATCATTTATCTTTGCCAGTAACTCGTCGAAAGTTCGTGATGTGATGACATGCGAAAGTAGTTAAAGAATTTGATTTCGTCATCTCTTAACTGATTGAACAATGTAACAAATGCCCCCACTAGCAATCTTTGAGAAATAAGTGGATGAACTTGAAGTATTTTTCTTCGTTGTTGTTGTAGTCTTTTCTTTTTCCATAAAAAATACACGGCAGCAACTCGAACACTCATTTGATTGTGCATGTCTATATTCCACGACGACGTTCAGCACGATACTAAAACGAATTGCCGCAGACAGCTACGCGCGTAGGCCACAGCGCCGACGGTCAGCGTGACTCTAAAACCAGCCTTAAGCTTCACTTAATTCACAATTTTGTAATAGTCATGCTCATAAGAAATGAATACGCGTAGCTACCTACCTATAATCGCCAGTTCTGGTTATTGATAGCTATAGCTAGGGTTCTAGGAATCTTTGAAAAACAAAATACAAGATTTATAACAATTTTTCACCATTTAATCAGATCTGTAGCATAGAACATGTCCATCTCTACACAGATGTTATCAGCTTGGCACCATTACAATACGAAGAAAATCAACCACATTGAAACAAAAGACCACATGTAACCAAATTTTACATAGGAAACTGAGTGTAACAAAATCAGAGTACATGTGATCCCTGTTGAAGCAAACTTAAAACAATAATGAATTGTTTAGAATATGAATATCACTGGCGTAGTTTTAATGTTCACTATTTCTGATCAAACCTACCATATCAGTCTTTTCTCATCTTCGTATCGTCGGTTTCGGCATCATTTTTGTCTGAGATCAGTGGTTTCAAAACCAACACCTCAATCTTAAAATCTTGTAGTTTGTATCTTCTGCCTTACATATAAAATAGTGACTACTAAGATAAAGTAACAAGTTAGTTTTAGCTATTTACAAAATGTGATATTATTGCGCGTCCGCCTACCGGACATTATAAATTAAATATAAGTTTAATATTTTTATTATAAATTGGTGTTCTTTTCCTAAGTGAAGTAATTTACCTGTAACAAATGAAATAAGTTATGTATGATTCAAGGTATGTCAGTTTTACAGTCATGTTAGCTTTTTTCTCATCAGAGAAACAACCAGCTGTTGGTTTTATGCCTTCTCCAGTTAGCGTTCTTTAATACGCGACTTAGCTACCTATATCACACATCATTTTAATCTGTTGTCCAGTGAATCTATAAGTTTGATTTGAGGGCTTTGTGAATGTTAGCAATAAATAGACGGCTGCCTTGTAATAATATTTGTGGCGAACCATTGAATACGATACGCTTCAGCGATGCCAACGAGCGCAGAGTGTGGTTAACCTGGCTTATGCTAGGTGTATACGTAAGTAACACAGTAACATGTAAGGTACCGGAGTAAAGCGGTAGGTTACATAAGTAGCACAGTATGTAAGGTAAGGTACCGGAGTAAGCGCTAGGTTACATAAGTAGCACAGTATGTAAGGTAAGGTACCGGAGTAAGCGTTAGGTTACATAAGTAGCGCAGTATGTAAGATAAGGTACCGGAGTAAGCGTTAGGTTACATAAGTAGCGCAGTATGTAAGGTAAGGTACCGGAGTAAGCGCTAGGTTACATAAGTAGCACAGTATGTAAGGTAAGGTACCGGAGTAAGCGTTAGGTTTACATAAGTAGCGCAGTATGTAAGGTAAGGTACCGGAGTAAGCGCTAGGTTACATAAGTAGCAGAGTATGCAATGCAGGTACCAGAGTGCGCTAGGTGGGCCGGCAGGAGTTGTGGTGCAGCACGCGGTCGTGCGCGGCGCCGGCGCCGGCCTGGCTGATGTCCAGCAGCATGGCCTCGAAGGGGTCGCTGCGCATGCGCTGCTGGTTGGCCGCCGCCGCGCCGCCCGGGTCGCGCACCACGCGCCGCGTGTCGCCGCCCTCCTGTGAGCGGACAGGATTATACGAGTTACCGCCCGTTCACACATGTCTCCGTTTTACTGTTCCGTTTATCGTGTACGTATTTTGTTCGTCGATCTGTATACAGAATACTGTGCAATGTCGACGAAAAACTACGTACACGATAAAACGGAGACATGTGTGAACCGGCTGTTGGACAATCCATAGCTGATCTTTATCCATCATCTATACTAGGGATGTTACGGAGGTGGTTTAACGGAACCGAAGTCGGAGTCGGAATTTTAAATTTTGGTTTATCGGAGTCGGAGTCGGAGTCGGAGTCGGAGGCGGAGTCGAAGGTGGTGGCAGAAGAGAGATTAAGAGCCGAGTGTGACGACCACTGTGGCGCGGTGGGCGAAGGTCCGCCTGCGACGCAGGAGGTTGCAGGTTCGATTCCCGCCTCGCCTCGGGACAAATATTTGTACGATCTGCAGATATTTGTTCAGGGGTTCTGGCTGTTATCTATGTATATCTATGTATTAATAATATTGTATTATGTATATCAGTCATCTAGTACCCATAACACAGGCTCTGCTTAGCTTGGGGCTAGATGATGCTGTGTGGATTGTCCAGCGTGATTGGTTTATTTATTTTATTTATTTAGTTTTAAGGGGAGGCTTAATCAAATATTATAGTACAATACAAATACAAACATTATTATTTTAATCATTCTCTTTAATTTACTTCAAATAAAATTATAAACTTAAATAACATACTTACTTAGTCGTTAAAAATTAGCAGTAGTTAGAAATTAAATCAAATGAATGGACTCTAAGAGTAGCAAATTATATTATAAACAAAAGCTTTGCAGCTTTGTCTCCGTCTAATCTATTTCTTAGCGGGTCATAGATTAGGCCAGCCCCACTAAAAAGTTAGTTCTTCGTATTCAGTAGCATGCACTGACTTTAAATGACCCTTTAACGAAGTAGTCGTGCCTCCTTTTCGTGAATATATCTTTTCACAAACTTTGCACTTTGCCGTATCTGCACAAACTTCAACGAAGTAGTTCCAAATCACAATTGATTTCGTCTTCATTGTTATATATATCTTAATCAGAATCAAACAGATAACTTTAATTGAAACGCCGCGCAAAACAAAACAAATCATCCATACTGCGTAATAGACAACTTTAAAGTGAGTGGAGTGAGTAATGGACGACGAAAAGTACGTGGAGGGGAGTTTTTGCAAGACATGCATAAACCTGTTTGTGCTGACCGCAGCCGCCGCGCGCCATCGCCCGCTATCCACTATGCTTCGATCTCCGATTTAAACCTCCGATTGAAAGTTTCGGAACAGAAGTCGGAGCCGGAGGTGTAATATCAATCGGAGGTTCCGACATATCGGAGTCGGAGTCGAAGCTTCGTAACATCCCTGATCTATACTGTTATTTTTTTAAATCTGGTAGTCCTCTGTTTGACCACGATCTCACCTGATGGAAAGTGAAGATGTGGCCGACGTTGTTCACGCAGGTCCAGAAGACACTTATTCACTCTCGTTTTTCACTCTAGTATCTATCTAGTAGCAACGAGTACCAGAGAGATCTAGATTGGCGGTTTGCCTCTTATTAGACTAGCGGTCCACCCCGGCTTTGGGTATTTAACATATTTCTTAAATATTTTTTTTTGTTACATTACATTATTTAAATTATAGATTCCTAACTTTTTTAAAAGCCTATGTTCATCAGGGATAATGTAGGATACTGATCCTGTAGGCCAAGCACGGCGATTGTTCTCTAGGGTAGAATAGACAATAATGACATCGCATCGCCATAAATTGCGTACATTATTGAAGTTGAAGAAATTAATTTCAAATAATTTACGCATTCGATGACAAAGTGACGTAATTTTTGTCTTTTCTACCTTAGACAAGAAAGCCCGTGCTTGCCCTACAGTAATTTCGGAGCGTACAAATATACAATGACAATCGTATACTACATATATTTCGCACATAGCGTCATTTTTAGTACCTATTTTACATCATGTACTTGACTAATGTTGTCTAAATTTAATGTTTTAGTTAAGTTAGTGATAGGTGTCAAACTGGTATCCTGCACGAATTACTAAATAGATAGGTACCAAAGATTTAACTATATTAGGGATAGGTGTCAGACTGGTGTCCTAAACGAAACCAAAGATTGAGTTACCTATGTTAGGGATAGGTGTCACCCACTGATCCAGAACAAAGCAGTAAATACCTCTGGCTGCGGGCTCCAGAGGCGCACGACGGCCTCGATCCCGCTGGTGGCGAGGAGGAGCAGCGCGGGGTGCGCCTGCACGCAGTTGACGATGGACTCGTCGCCCGCCAGGCAGCGCACGATGTTGCCAGACTTACGGCACCAGATGAATATGCTGCCGTCATCGGAACTGGAACAAACAACAATATTAGTGTCCTAAATATTACACGATAAACCGTCTGAATCTGGCATTGTGGCCACTGCTGGGCTAGGCTTAGATTGAAGATCTTCATTCTTTCTTTGGTACATACGTAAAACAGACTGTCCTACCTTTGACTTGGAAACTAGGTAAAATGCTGAGTTGCATTTACTCCGCTACCTACTTAATAAACAACACAAGGAATTTTTTGAATTTGTTTTTCCCCTAATGCCTAGCTCTTAGCGGGTCGTCTAAGTAATGACATTGCACATCGTTATGTAATGGGAACTATTTAGTTACAGTACCTATCTACGTATGCAATAGGTAATTAATTATGAATAAATATTTTTTAACTTACGCGATCTGAACACCTTATTATTATTATTTGGGTATTTATCGCGTTTATTTATCAATTTTCCCGACGTAGTCATCCCGTGACCACGTGTCTAAACTGTTGTAACGAAAATAGTCCTAATAATTATAGGTAATTATGGCTAGGAACTTTAAATTAAACTTAGAACTTAAAAAATTAGCCTATTAACTGAAGTTGAAGGAACTACCAGGTAAGCTAGACATTTGGTGTGTCCGATCGCATACACTAAATAAGGTTTAGGTTTGTTCTCTCTGGCCGAGGCTTAGGCGAGATATCTTACCCAGCCGCGATGTACTCCCCCGAGGGTCCCAAGAAGTTGGCCTCCTTGATGTCGGTGGTGGTGTTGCAGTGCCCCAGGAACCGCTGCGAGTAGTCCAGCGCGCAGCCGCGGAGCTGCTTCTCCAGCGCGCTGGTCGCGGGGTTCTCCTCGCCGTCGCCGCTGTTACTGCTCACTACAATACACGTCTATTAGGACTGCAAGTTGGCGCTGACACGTCCAACACCGCTACCGCACAACATTAAGATATGCTATTTCGTATGGACTCTTCTATTTTGAGATAAGTACATTTTACATTGACTAATGAATGTCTATCTGTTGCCAACAATAAAATGGATGTAAATTTTTCTACTCAAGGTCCATACTTGAATGCACATTTTTGTCTTTTGGTCGAGATCTGTGAAACCCTTTGATATGAATAAATATGGTCCGCTGATGTGTTTGGGTGTTTAGAGTTGACTAAATTTCGTCTTAGTTGTATGTGAGAGAGTGATTTCAGTATAACTTCCTTGATAGTTACAAAACTAAGAAAGAATGAGACACCTTATATATAAGTTATAATATAACAGAGATAATGAAATGAAAGAACTTGTAATTCTGTAGACTAGTAGATCACTGACGAGAAGCTAGAGCTAGGCTGGAATGATTTTGTCATTGAAATCAGTAAGTTTGTAATTGCAGAATAGACATTCAAACAATATCTGCGAATTCGACGATAACTTATTGACATGGGTATCAACACCAAGCTAAATAATATGAAAGTACCTATGGGATGTTAAACCTCACAACAAAATAGCCGGCGGCGGCTAGTCAACAAGCTCGCAAACCTCGCCAGTTGCCTAGAATGTGTATATCTACACTGATATGTACTAGTACTGGTCGTCTGGATGAATTCAGGTCGAATAGGTAAATCTGAAAATATTACCTTTGTCAATACCTATCTTTTATCAGATAAAAGTAATATCTATCTACCTACATTATTTAATATAGGCATTGTGATAATCATCATCAGCATCAGCCTATTTAATTTAACCAACACTATGTACTCGCCAAGCTGCGTTGACGAATTCGCTCCATATTTGAGGCCTTCTCTGCCGAATATCTCATAATTAATACCTACTTCACTTTTGCCGCTACTTTCTTAAACGGAAAATAGCTCGGTTGTGTTCAGGACAACAACTATTAATGCAGGAAGTAAACGGGCGTGTAGTCTTAGTCTTATAAACCTGTTGTTAGGGTGCACATAACCTTTGCCAGACGATGAACGAACCAAACAAAATGCACAGCACCCGACAGTAGCTACAAATGTATGTTACCGTATGTGCGGTGGTGTAGAAGCGAGCTCCCCACTAGTAGTATACCTTCTTGCATGAGGGAACAAGCCTGACCTTCGTCCGGGAAGGTCTCGGCGCCCTCCAGGGCTGCGCTGATGTCTTTCTGCAGGAGGAACACCGCGTGCGAGGACGCGTGCCGCGGGAATTTGTTCTGGAAATCAATTAAATAAATAAATAATGCCGGACAATCCACACAGCATCGTCTAGCCCCAAGCTAAGTAGAGCTTGTGTTATGGGTACTAGATGACTGATATACATAATATAATATTATTACATTGATAAATATTTTTTTATTATACTTACATAGAAAACGACCAGAACTCCCTGAACAAATAACTGCAGATCATACAAATATTTGTTCCGAGGCGGAAATCGAACCCGCAACCTCCTGCGTCGCAGGCGGACCTTCGCCCACCGCGCCACAGAGGTCGTCTCAATTGGCTTTCAAAAGGACTTGGAGATGGTAGCTGTTATTGTTCGTGGTAGTAAATTTGGTACCTCATTAGCCTATATCAGTCCACTGCTGGATATAGGTCTCCCAATGAGCGCCATAGATGGCTTTATTTATCTCTTCGGGGTTATTGCCGATAATCCATGCGTGCGGGTCGGGGATCGCAGTTCGGTGGAGTTGTTCTGCAGAGGGCTTATAACTGACGTCCTCTCTGGCGCGGTGGGCGAAGGTCCGCCTGCGACGCAGGAGGTTACGGGTTCGATTCCCGCACCCGGTCATATGTTTGTACGATATGCAGATATTTGTTCAGGGTGTCCTTCTGGTCGTTTTCTATATATAATAAAAATATCTATATATTAAATATATTGTATTATGTATATCAGTCATCTAGTACCCATAACTCAAGCTCTGCTTAGCTTGAGGTTGGATGATGCTGTGTGGATGGATTGTCCGAAATTATTTATTTATTTAACTTTACGACGATGGCAAAATCTTGTACAATTAAACGATGTAAAAACCGTGGTCCGCGAACTCAACGCCACCATCCCGCTACCCGCCAGCGAGAGACGCTCAGAACCGGAATTTGTGGAGAAGTCGCGTCTCGGGGGCCTAAATCTAATTTGGTCGCCGAGTCACAGGAATTGACTCTTCAATATAACGTAAGCCTACGACCCAGTCTGTTGTAGGCATAGCGTAATGGAAAGACTTATTTATACAAATAATGACAATAAAGTTCATAGGTATACCGTCACCCCGCAAGCACCCTAACTGAAAACCAGCACAGTATCGGCCAATTGCCTAGTACTGCAATATGCTGAGTTAGAAGTGTTTCCCTATATTATAGTCATTGGTTTTCTACTCAATATAATAAATAAACTTTATTTCATTTCAAGAGGTTTTATGTACAAACCTGAATCATTTTTTTCATTCTTATAGGAATTTGTCGCGTACCAATAAAAACTGTTAGGTAGTCAATTGTTAGTTATAAATATAATCTATGTCCGCTCCGCTCTGCATGTTTAGTTAAGGTTACTGTATTTCTCTTTATGTGAATGTATATTCTTTTGAGAAATAAATTTCTAAAACCGTAACATTTTAGATAATACCTAGATAGAAAATTCTTTATTGCACATTTAACAAAACAATCAATAAACCAAATAAATATTATAGTAGAAGTGACAATTGGCGGTCTTATCGCTCATGAGCGCATCTCTACCAGACAACCGTGGATGGAAAGGATCGTTGGACTTGACATGGGGATCTGCGTGCATCACTAATCTTAGTAAAACTAAGAATCTATTATGCTTTTTCTTGTCTGCTATTTTGTTCTTATTAAGATTTTGAGTAAAACAAATATCATCCTATCTTACGCGAACATACCTTGAAGTATAGCAGACACTCGTGCGCCTCGCGCGGCCGCTTGAAGTCCATGAGTCCCTTGGCGAGGCGGAAGTGCGACTTGACGTGCGACCCGTCGAGCCGGATCGCCGCGTAGCAGTCGCGAATCGCCGCGTACGTGTCGCCCGACCTGCCAAACAAACGACCAGCTGTACCAGACTAAATTATAACTAACCAGTCGACTCTGGATCGCGTCGCCAGACCTGCCAGATAAACGAATGAGGCTAGATGATGCTGTGTGGATTGTTCGGCGTTATTATTATTATTCTGTTAAATTGTTATTATTATTGTTATTATTCCACTTAATTTAATGATTTATCTCCTTAAAAAATACATTTTTTACTATAGAATATACAACAAAATTATTATTAAAAAAACTCTACAGTAAAAAATATATCAAAACGGTGGATCACCGACCGCGAAGCTAGGCTCAAGCGGCCGATGACTAGGGCTGCAGAGAGAGGAACTTCCTGACGATACGCGCAGAGTCCAGGAGTACCGCCTTTTGGATCTGACCCTTGATCCAACTTCCTAACGAGAGTCTCTTGAGATATTGATCGAGACTCTTCGCTATTACACCGTTAACTGAAACGACTATCGGAACGATGGTCGCTGAATCAAATTATTATTATAATGACTCACCAGCCGCGACGCATGAGCGCGGCGGCCCGGTTGGAGTAGAGGATGGCGCAGTCGGCGCAGCGCGCGATCGCCTCGTTGTAGCGCTCCACCGCGGCCGTGTACTTGCCTTGCCCCACCATCTCGTTAGCCTGCGACAATTACATTTTATCAAAGTGCTTTATTTCCTTTAGATCTTACAGGACTCTTGCAGTGCATTCCGAATTACGATTACAGCGCTGATAGCGATCACAACGATATTTTGCGTTCCGAATTAGATATCACGATATTGACAGTTGAGTGTCAGTTTTGACAGCGCTCACAGTGATTTCATTCTGTAGCATGGTCGGAGATATCGCAAAATGGCACCTGTAATGACGTCATCTATGACGTCAGACGCGACATCGTTGTCGCGATGTTGTCGCGCTTACAGTAATTCGGAACGCTTGTGAGCGCGATAATATCGATCTAAGCGTAATTCGGAATGCACTGTTGGACACGTGAATAATCCGTCACTGTCAAGGCCCGAGATAATGCTATTCACTGAAGCTTTTAAACTTGCGCGATTTGTTAACATATTATAGATTCAAGAAATGTATGGTGGCCTAGTTGCGGAAACCAGTCCAGAAACAAGTAAAATTCAAGAAATCCTGACAAGGAACAAGAAATAAAATTTCTATAGATTTAGGATTCCTATAGATTTAGGCTAAGCGCGCAGACGTGAGTGTCGATCGTTTTAAGAGAGACTATTGCTCTACAAAAACTGAAAACGTAGACAGAACATAGGTGTGCGCCGTGTCGTAGGCAAAACAGTTTCCTTGTGGTTTTAAGATTATAAGGCACACTTATCTATGTGAGGCAAGTCTGTCTTATAACCGTCGTGAGTGCAATATGCGCTCAGCTTTTAAGTAAATAATCGTAAAACTATAGTTACTAATACCTTACCAATTCCTTTATCTGCTTAACATTATCAGGTAGCACGTATGGTTCCACCACTGTGCCGTTAGAGCCCTTGTCTTTACTAGTGCTCGGGTTCTTTGTTTCTGTGCTGGGTTCGGGGCAGGTTCCATTGGGAGGTTGTTTCTCCCCCTCTTTGCAGCCGTGGTTTGCTTGAATGATGAAGGATTCTACTAGTACTGGTCGTCTGGATGAATTCAGGTCGAATAGGTAAATCTGAAAATATTACCTTTGTCAATACCTATCTTTATTGTTATCAGATAAAAGTAATATCTAAGTATGTACATTCTACATATTTAATATAGGCAAATTTTGATCATCAGCCTCAGCCTATTTAAGCTTATGAAGATGCGGTGTGGAATGTTTAGGACTGCCAAAAAGGAAAACCAATATCTATTGCAGGAACAAAACTCCTTGGTAATAAAATTGAAGTTGTCCTATAAGCATAAAATAGAAGTATAGTTCTTTGTAAAATCTTCCGATCAGTATTTCCTTTTAATATCCAACTGGCAAACCACTTCATACTTACCAGATTTCAATCAACAATATAAGTATACTTTATTTAGTTTAGGAATGTTCATGTTCTATAAGTGAAAACTTTTAGGCTTGAGTTGTACCATTGTTTCAAGTTATCCACCTTAATAAATAAATAAATATAAGTTAGACCTGTTCTGATCCTAGATTGACGAGCAGCTCGTTTCCGTCCGGGCTAAAGTTCAGGTAGGTGACAGTTTTCTTGGAGAACAGGTGTTCCGACGCCTCGACGGTGAGGTGACCTGCGAAATAATAATAATAAATAATGCTGGTCAATCCACACAGCATCACCAAGCCCCAAGCTAAGCAGAGCTTGTGTTATGGCTAGATGACCGATATACATAATACAACAATATAAATAGAAAACGACCAGAACAGCCTGAACAAATATCTGCAGATCGAAAGTACATTTGTCCCGAGGCGGGAATCGAACCCGCAACCTGCGGCGCCGCACGCGGGTCTTTGCCCAGCGCGCCACAGAGGTCGTCATGCTCGAATGCCGTACCCTGTCCACCCGCGCAGGACCTTTATTCTCTATGAAATAGGAGATTCGTTGCCCAAACCGTGTGACGTCACAATGTGTTCTTATTTATTACGATTACGATTTAGTTCGATTCACGCCGCTGTGTTGTGATATCTGTGAAACGCGTTGGGATTGGCGATAGTGAGTAAAGGCCCTGCAGTTACCTGGTGCGTAGTACTGCACTGCACAGTTACCTGGTGCGTAGTAGTGCACTACACAGTTAACTGGTGCGTAGTAGTGCACTGCACAGTTACCTGGTGCGTAGTACTGCACTGCACAGTTACCTGGTGCGTAGTAGTGCACTGCACAGTTACCTGGTGCGTAGTACTGCACTGCACAGTTACCTGGTGCGTAGTAGTGCACTGCACAGTTACCTGGTGCGTAGTACTGCACTGCACAGTTACCTGGTGCGTAGTAGTGCACTGCACAGTTACCTGGTGCGTAGTACTGCACTGCACAGTTACCTGGTGCGTAATAGTGCACTGCACAGTTACCTGGTGCGTAGTACTGCGCGGCGGCGCGCGGGATGTTGTTCTCGAGGTCGCCGCAGCCCGCGCGGCTGCAGCGCACGCTCTGCCGCTCGCCCGCCAGCCCCGCGCCGCCCCGACCGCCGCTACTCTGCAATATTTATTTACTTATTTTATTTATCTTAGGAAACAAAAAGCTTTAAGGGCGCATACAACCTCAACTCGGTGCGAAAAGGCTAGACATATGATTTTGCTTTCATAAGAGCGGGACAGGGCATTGCAACGCAAGTCCAAAAATCAAGTTTTAGCTTATTACCTATTAATTAGGACATTATTTGAAAAAACCGAAACATATAACATTTTTATTATACTTAATTCTATTACCACGCTTATTGTCAAGATCTGAACTTCTGTATTTATTGAGAAATTTAGGTTTTAGTAAAAATTTAGAGGTAACTTTGCGATTTTTTTCTCTCGAGAACATTTTATGGAATCGTGTTTTCGAAACATATGATCGATAGATTAAGTCCTGAACTTTACCATATATCAATTTGAAAGTTAAATATTTAGTAGTTTAGACGAGATGGACATCCGGCGGAGTTGAAAATTAGCAGTTTGAGGTAGTATACACTCTTAAAACTAGCACTTAACAATAAGCTAAACAGTTTCCACATAAAGAGCGAGAAAAATTATCCGAGGATTTATACAAAAACAAAATTAACTAATTAAAGGAGCCATAGCAAGCATTGGGTTGGAAGAAGGATTGGTTGATTATATTATATAGCATTAATATAAGTTAAGTATTAGTTGTAAGTATCTTACCTAATTAATAACTACTTAATTAGGTAAGATACTTATGTATTTTATTTATTTACAATATTCTAGAGAAACTTACACCTAGGTTTATATATATATATTTAGATGCAGATATAAAACATGCCTGGATAGACCTGTGCATGTTTGATGAAGGCGAATTAAAAGTTTCCGCCGATAGGATACACGCCTTGCCTTTTATTTATTTATTATTAGAGTAGTTTATCATTATTACGCCGCACCTGTAAATCTTGTGCCAGCTGGGTCTGCTATTTACAGCCCTCATTCATAATACATTCTCTAAAATATTGGCCGTGTGGTGCCGGCATGGAATTTCACCAACCCAACTCTTTCCGTGGGTGTCGTAAGAGGCGACTAAGGGAATCAGACCGGGGGGCGGGCAGCAGCGCCCTCTGCAGAACAACTCCACCGAACTGCGATCCCCAACCCGCATGCCCAGCGTGGGGATTATGGGCAATAACCCCCTAAATGATAGTGCCATCTATGGCGCTCATTAAGGGAGGCCTATGTCCAGCAGTGGACTATTAGAGGCTGGTGATGTTGATGTTGATTCATAATACCATCTGAACATCGGTTTGCCTCTGGTCTGGCCGGCGCATACTCCATGGCCATATGACCGAAATTTCTCTCACACATCTATATTTTTTTACCTATGTTTAGCTTAGTCTTCTGTCCCTGAGAAACATAGTCAATAGAAAGTCAGGGTTCCATATGGATAGTTCAATTAGGTAACCAAACGTGTGTAAAAATTAATAATTTTAAGTGTTTACTATACAATATAAATATACTTTTTATGTTCATGTTGTTCCCTCAGGTCAATTTTATATGAAGGGTTTCCATAAGAAAAGTTCTGTAATGTAACCAAATTCGTCTAAAAATAAATATATTTTATAATTTTAGTTAAATATCCATTTGAAGCCGGGGCTGCTAGTAAATAAGTAAATAAACAACCTACCGTCAATTTAGCCAATTTGATCATCCTAGTATCATAGATCCGCACATAGAAGTCGTTGGCGCCGACGGCCAGCAGGTGCGGGCGGCGCGGGTTCACCGCCACGCACTTGGCCTCCGCGAACCGGCCCAGGTGGTTCAGTAGGTTCACCGTCACGTTGCTGGACGACCCGTTGCAGGTGTGCGCTGTTCGCAGGTCGTGCTGGCTGGAACATGAACGAAACGAGAACTTACTCGGAAAGTAGGTCTGAAGTTGCCGCGAGGGTTGAAAGTGATAACGTCTCGGGGCTAAATAAGTTATTTCCGACCCTAGGGTAACAATGTACTTTGTCGCTACAATTATATTGTTCATTTTATAATAAATTGATCGCATAAGTTCTTCGTTTCTATCAGTGAATGCCCACTATTGGCTCTGTAGTTATTTTAAAGATCATACAAATGTCCCGTGTTCTGCTACGCGAATCGAACCCGCAGCCTTCTCTGTTATACGGACCTCCGTCAACTGCGCCAAAAAAATCGTGGCGTTATTTCATCTGGGGGCTATTGCCCATAATCCCCACGCTGGGCATGCGGGTTGGGGATCGCAGTTCGGTGGAGTTGTTCTGCAGAGGGCGCTGCTGCCCGCCCCCCGGTGTGTTTCCCTTAGTCGCCTCTTACGACATCCACGGGAAGAGTGGGAGTGGTGAAATTCTATGCCGGCACCACACGGCCCACGGGTGTTGAATAAATACCGATCTAACTAACATGATGAAGCCGTCTTCCCCGGCCGACCACATGAGGTTGTGCTCGTCGGGCGCCGTGGCCAGGCGCTTCACGCGGCCGCAGTGGCACGAGCACTCCAGCAGCGAAGCCCCGGACTCCACGTCGCTCGCCCGCACCTTGCTGTCCGCCGCGCACGTCGCCAGCACGTGCGGACTGATGAACTGGACATAGAACCCTTCATTTATGACAGGGTGTTTAATGCATCGTTTGCCAAAATGAAATGGGTAGCGGGGGAAGAATTTTATGTATTTTTTTTTAATTCTGCAACATGCCATGAAAACCTTTTACTAACTATACTAATTTTCTTATTTTGTGTATCGAGACACATTTGATAACACTATTTTTTGCATATAAGTGAAGTATGTAGCTTATAATTGCCATCTTACTCTTATGCCTTGAAATCTTGAAGTTCCTCATTAATTGTCATACCTATTCAGCCTCAGAGCACCTAATCTGCTGGAAATATAGTCTAACAACTTACTGAGTTAGTAAGATTTCTTATGTGTTAAGTAAACACACAAGTTTTACCTCTTTACTTAGCAGCACGGATGATGTGGGGAAATAAGATATTTAGTATAGTGAAGCTGAATTAGCATGTCACTGCTTGATAAGATTGTATAATTTGTCATTGCTGTATGATTAGTCAAAAAAATATTCAAATATTATTTTGAGAAAGCTCATTTTAAACCCTATTTAAAATAATTTATAATAAAGGTTACAATTAAGGTACTATGTATAATGCTAGTGTTTTTATAGCATTACCAGCAACACATTCATACATAGAAAGTGTGACTTGCATGATGTAAATCTGTGATAGTCCCTAGTGCTATATAATATAAGTTTATAGTGTACTGTTTATGTTGATCCTCAGGTCAATTTTATACAAGCATCATGTGTGAGGCCTTGTTATCAATATTAAATGCTGATAAAGTATGTATGTATGTTTAATTGATGTGTTTGAAAATAACTTGGCATGTACACAAATAAATAAATAATGCTGGGCAATCCACATGGCATCATCTAACTCCAAGCTAAGCAGAGATTGTGTTAGGGGTCCTAGATGACTGGTATACTGAATTTTGAATTTTAAATTTTATTCAGTATTTTCTATTTTACATTAAAAATTACCAGAACACCCAGTACAAATATCTTCATATTGTACAAACATTTGTCCAAATCGGAATCAAATCTACTATATTGTCACAGATGGACATTTGTCTACTTAGGTGGTATTCAGTGAAAGTCCTCTTGAAATGAATTGATGTAAGATTGTTGTTAATTTCTTTATATGAATGGAACACAACAGAGTCATACGATATTTATAATGGAATTGTGCTGAATTGAACATGCAGTACACTATACACAGTATACAGTTTAATAAAACTTAATAATTTATTGTTTTGACTGTCCAAATGTTTAGGTAGGTCTGTTGGTGAAATACTTAAACAGCTGGTCTGTAAAACTTACCTTAACAGAGAATATGTTGCCTGTGTGTCCAGTAGCGAAGTTGGTGAGCTGTTTGTAGCGGTACGGGTCCCACAATATCACGTGAAGATCGTCAGAAGCCGACGCAAGGACTCTTAAGACACAGGAAAGTTTTTAATGAATAGAATCTTTGTTCTTGGCATAAGTACACTTAATATTTAACTCAAGAGTAGGAAGTATGATACTTACGAGCCATCTTTATTCCACTCCAAGCAGTTAACGCATCCTGCATGCCCGCGGAGCTCCTTTTCAAGACCTAATCTGTCGATCGTGCTTCGGGTGACCCTAAGCCGACTTTCAAACTCCCTACCGGTATCGCCACGCTCCCGGGCTGCAGTCAGGCCTACAGTGCCTTTATACCAAGCAGGATCCATTCTTCTGCCCATTCCTACTGTTCATTTACTCAAAATATTCCTAGCATAGCAAAAGTGGATTACCTATCTACGACTTTATCTTTATATAGCGTTAGACATTATACAGTACATTACCAGAAGCACAGGTTACCACATATCAGTCTAAATTTCACAATATAAACATAAATATCGAATAAATTCAAGAAATTATGCTTTTTACGTCCAGGAAAAAGGCAAATATGAAAGCAAAAGCAACTTTTTGACGAAATTTAGCTCAGCTCAATTTTGCTCACGTCAAACAGCTGTCCGACTTGTGTTGCCATTGCAAAATTTGCATTTACAATTTAAACCACATTTCCACATACTGGGGTGCGTTCAGAGGCTCAGGGTGCGGTTGTTTGGTGTAAATTTTACCTTACCCAAAGGTTCAGAACGAGTCGGTTGTTTAACGTCAAAGTTGACATTATCATGACAAAACTGACGTTACCGTTGCCGGACGTTCGTTTGTTTTGTTTTTGTTTTGCGGTTACTTTGAGGTAAATTGTATCTACTGACTGTAACTACGATCTATAACTGATAAATACTGAAAATTTTGAAATTTACTGTAGAAATATTGATATTTAAGTAGATAACAAACTATGACAACGGAAAATATGACAGCTGTCAATGTCAGAGTGTTTTTCGTCGATCGAATTACACCGGTAAAAAGTTGCAACCGTCGGAGGTTGTGAACGCTCTAGTTAATAACAACCGAGCGTTTCTCCTGAGGTTATGAACGACCTAGTTGCACTCCGAGCGCGCTCGAGCGTAGGTTGTGAACGCAGCCCTGCCATAACTATCAAATCAAGTCATTCCTTACCTTTTCTTTACCGTATGCGACGTATGCATACAATCTGTAAGGTTTATAGACCTATATGGTTAAATTGTAACAAACTATAATACGAACTGGATAGATAACAACATCCGTAGTTAATTGATAGTACTTAAGTAGTTATTATAAAGAGCAATATCATATCAGCCACAACAACTCATCAATCTTACCTTCTTCCCATCTTAGACTATAGATATTTTTTTTAGGTTATTGTCTCCTATATAATAATACAATATAATTAATTAATGATTTTTATTAATTCAAATTTTTGTCCACGTGTAGAAGAAAAAGATAAAAATTAAAACATATTTTAAAACATAATAATATAAATCTCCCGTCGATGGTACTAAATAGGTAGGTACCTATTATAGTTCGCTTCACGTAAAAAGAACGCTGGCCTTGAACCTGCGCAGAAGTCGATTTCTAGGTCTGTTTGGTGGTAAGCGGTGGTGCGCGGGGCGGGCGGGTCACGCGGCGCATGCGTGAAGGTGCGCTATTGGTTCGTCAGTTGACATTTGCTTTCAAAGTTGTGTTAACGTCACTTTTCTCGTCAAAATACCGTCGCGCACAAAAGTTTACGAAAAGGTTTTTTTTAAGAAAAAATATTTTCGAAGAATGTTGTTGTATGAAATGAGAGGCAGATAATAATGCCTTTGATATTTTAATAGGAGCGTCGCGTCGTCATCTAGTTCTCGCGTCACAAAAGACGACCTAATGAATGGATTTGCTACATTAAACATTTATTTTTTGTAATTGGATTAAACATTCGAAACTGAATCGAAAATGTCTTTCATTTTTATCTAACATTTTCTAATAACCAATACGAAATATTAGTTAAAATTAGCAAATTAGCATACTTAGTACTGTCGTGCGCGAGTGTACCCATTCGCGAACATACCCCTTCCACTTTCTTCCAGCGTTCTTTTTACGTGACGCGAGCTATACTCCAAGTGGAGACCGTTTGATGGTTGGCATTTGGGATCAGATTTGTAGTCTTATCTCTGAGACAGAGATATAGAAGGGATAAAGGAAGGGATAACTATAGGGACCTATTTGTATAATAATAAAAAGAGGAAAGATTTGATTGTTTGTTTGATTGAATTGAATAGGCTCCGAAACCACTTGATCGATTTGAAAAATTCTTTCACCAAAATTCTAAATTTTCCCTGATGAACATAGACTAAAAAAAAAATAAGGTTTCAGCATGAAAAAATATTTTTGTTAAATTTCCCCACGAAGCCGGGGCTGACCGCTAGTTCTTTCTAAAGGGGAAGGAATGTTTTTAGTCAGTGATGCCAGACGGGGGGGATTTTCTGCAAATTCGGGGGGTTTTTCGATTTTGGGGGGAGATTCCAGGGAAAGATTTGTTGGTGTCGAAAGGAGAGTAATAATATTGTTCTGTGTGTCGAAAGTACTTTCATATGGCAATACCATTGTTTACAAAATTAGTTTCTGATTTCTGAATTTATTTGGTTGGTCCTCTCGCACTGACGAAGTAAATAAATTGTTATAAGTTTGTTTTGTCGTCGATTTAATTCGAGAACTAGTACCTACCAAGGAAGGAATTTAAATAATAATAAGTAAGGCGAGTATGTAGTACTAGTATCTAATTATCGATAAACACGAGTCTTACACAACACATGAATTTCTGTAAGTTCGAGCGAGCATGGACTTTACTTCATTGTTATCCACTTGATGCCAATATTGTATCGTTGTTATATATAATATGTGAATATTCGCTAAAAAATCTCGCATAACTTCCAGGCTCTTCGCAATGGGTGAACGGAAGGGTCAGAACCATTACTACCCCCCCGACTACGATCCTAAAGTCGGGGGACTCAACAAGTTCCTGGGAACCCATGCCTTACGGGAGCGAGCTCGCAAGCTCCACATGGGCATCCTCATCATTCGGTTCGAGATGCCCTACAACATCTGGTGTGATGGCTGTAAGAACCACATCGGCATGGGAGTCCGCTACAACGCTGAGAAGACTAAGATCGGCATGTACTACACCACTCCGGTCTACCAGTTCAGAATGAAGTGTCATCTATGTGATAATCATTTTGAAATCAAAACTGACCCTGGTGTAAGTACCATAAAGTGAAACTTGTTAGGGAATTTATAAAAATTCAATAACAAAAAATACAATTTCTTGCAGAATTTAGACTATGTAATAGTCTCAGGCGCAAGGCGGCAAGAAAACCGATGGGACCCAACAGAGAACGGCCAAATCGTCCCTGAGACTAAAGAAACCCAGAAACGCCTGTTTGATGATGCTATGTTCAAGCTGGAACACAAGACCGGAGATGTGGACACAGCTAAGCTGGAGAAGCCAAGACTTGGGAAGCTTGTGGGCAGGAACGAGTCTGTATGGAAGGATGATTATGAGGCCAACTGCTCCTTGAGAAGAAACTTTAGAGTAAGTGTCTTATCTACTTCTTGATAGCTAATTTAGCTATTATTTATAATTGTTATTTAACTTAAGCTTATTATTTCCACTTGCAATGATTGAAAAAGGCCATCCTTCTACTTTTATTATAACTTATATCTACTTACTTTATATCTATATCTTTTGTGCATAAATGAATGAATATTTTGTTACAGAAAAGAAGAAAGGAACTAGAAGAAGCCTCAGTTAATGATAGCTTTCTTCTAGCAAAGTCATCATTGAACCTCAAGCTGCTCCCTGAAACGGAAGATGACCGAAATATGGCTTCCCTTCTCTCTCTCAGACCCTCGAAAAGCATAGAAGAGCAGAAGGAGCAAACTAGAAGTAAGATCCTGAACAGTCCAGCATTACCTAGTTCTAGTGGATTGTTGACTAGTTTTGGAGGGTTAAAGAAAGAGGAATCACTGAGTAAGAATGTTCAGCTGACTAGGAATTCTCTAGGTATTGCTATCAAGGGTAAAATAGAAAAGAATTATGTTTCTAATAATGATGACCAAGAGAAGATGCAAGACAAAAATTCCAAACTACTAATAAAATGTGTTGAAAAAGATAAAAGTGATAATAGATTAAATAATGAGGATACTGATGAAAAGGTCAGTGATTTGGATACTGTTAAAGTAACAAAAGTAAATGGAAGTCAGAGTAATGCCATGTCTCTGTTGGGAGACTATAGTTCCAGTGGAGAGAGCTCAGAGTAATGCCATGTCTCTGTTGGGAGACTATAGTTCCAGTGGAGAGACTCAGAGTAATGCCATGTCTCTGTTGGGAGACTATAGTTCCAGTGGAGAGAGCTCAGAGTAATGCCATGTCTCTGTTGGGAGACTATAGTTCCAGTGGAGAGACTCAGAGTAATGCCATGTCTCTGTTGGGAGACTATAGTTCCAGTGGAGAGACTCAGAGTAATGCCATGTCTCTGTTGGGAGACTATAGTTCCAGTGGAGAGAGCTCAGAGTAATGCCATGTCTCTGTTGGGAGACTATAGTTCCAGTGGAGAGAGCTCAGAGTAATGCCATGTCTCTGTTGGGAGACTATAGTTCCAGTGGAGAGAGCTCAGAGTAATGCCATGTCTCTGTTGGGAGACTATAGTTCCAGTGGAGAGAGGTCAGAGTAATGCCATGTCTCTGTTGGGAGACTATAGTTCCAGTGGAGAGAGCTCAGAGTAATGCCATGTCTCTGTTGGGAGACTATAGTTCCAGTGGAGAGAGCTCAGAGTAATGCCATGTCTCTGTTGGGAGACTATAGTTCCAGTGGAGAGAGCTCAGAGTAATGCCATGTCTCTGTTGGGAGACTATAGTTCCAGTGGAGAGAGCTCAGAGTAATGCCATGTCTCTGTTGGGAGACTATAGTTCCAGTGGAGAGAGCTCAGATTGAACTGCATAAGATACCAACAAAAATCTACCTACATAATTATTTATTCAAAGTGAAAAAAGTAGTTATAACTTGGATGTATGTAAATAATGTTTACTAATAAGTACATAAATTATTATCAAATGAATGTAAATATTATTAACATTTATTTATAGCAAGTATGTAAATAAAAGACAATTCTGTATTACATTTTTTATTTAATCATTTAGAAAACATTTATTTTTATTTGATTGAATAACATTTGGAGGTAATTAAACATCATTGAAATTCGTAAAATAAAAGTTTTGAGGCATGAGCTGAATTTCGTTCAATAAATGATATAAACATTCATAAGTACCGAAAAAAGAAACTATGAAGAGCATATTGTTCACAAAGGAATTCAGGCCCCAAGCAAAGGCAGCATCTTTAAATTATACAGAACCTTAGGCCTTTTATTATAATATATCAAGATTACCAACAAACAAAGGAACAAACATTATATCATCTAGCAACAATTTAGTTACAATAAAAGACACAAGTTTAAACAAATACATTGACTTTCAACAGCAATAATAGATATACTGATAATATAGACACCAATTATATATATACCTAACTACTTTTACATACATACCTATATATTATATGAAAATATCAACATTTATTATGTAAACAAATGGATTCTTATATTAAAACAAAATATACACGTATATCCATACCATAGTACATACATTCTGTATGCTTTGTTTTAATACAAGTACCTAAGCAAAATACACTTTTAAATATGACTAGACACAATACAATTGCACAAATTCATATCCATAAGTTCAGAGTTTCTAGTTCGGGTTTAGTCTTATAAACGTAAGATAAATACTTTTTAATACAAATAGAGTTTTATACTCCAAACTAATGAAAAATAATTACTGACTAGATAAGTTGAGATCTAGAAGGTATACACTGCGAAATGCTCGAGTTTAATTTGTAACTTTGCCGTGCCGAACAAGCCAGTCTTAAAAAGCGATTTATAAAATTAATCAAGACTTAAAATTATAATAACCTTTACTTTTCAGTGGTTTCACATGGTTATTTGTGCTGACGAGACTTTCATAACGCGTCGATCCGTTAATCTAAGTATTCAGTTAAAGTCGAGTTCTTGCCTAACTCCTCTTGAAAACAGTTCAACCCTGAAATCGATTTTGTAGAATTTGGCACTCTTGAACACTATAGGAGTTTAAGACTATTTATGTGGAATACTAAAAATCTAATCGAAAAGTTCATTGTAAAGATAATCGAGGATGCGATCAGACTAGGTTTAAAATCGAAGGAACCAACTTCGTGATACAAATAAAAAAATATTTATTTGCCTCTAATTTTTTATGCGAGAGAACAGATTTTGAGGATCCCCGCACTAGGCTAGGTCGCGGGAGACGAGACCGCGTCAAGATGACTGATTGCTATTATATCGTACGCAGAGAGCGGTACACTAAATAGCAAATAGTTTCAATTAGGTAATCTAAAATCTGAAAATTAAAGCAATTCTCGGTGTTTTACTTCGAACGAAGTCAAGATTGAACTCCTTGCAAGAGTCAAGAGTCGAAAGAAGCAGGAAGGCGCGCTTGATTCGTTGAATTTTTGGATGGGGTAGTGGGGCAGTAAGGTGAGGTACCTTATCTTGTAAATCTGCAGGAGAATGGTTTCAAGAGACTATTCATTCTTCATCATATTTATTCTGTGGAGTAATTTTCATCCCCACTCACGGATTTAAATGGTTTACATGATTTAATTTGATTGATTGTCACCTCCCCTTACTGCCCCGTCCTAAATCCATAATATGTGCGTTAGGCTTTTGGTGCAGTGTCCAGTGAGGCTCACTCCTGCGCGCACCGCTTGTCCTCGAGCGCGCGGATGAGCGCGCACTGCACGCGGTCCCGCAGCCAGCGCGCCAGCGCCGCGTCGCCCGCCTCCACCCACTTCTCGTCCGTCGAGAAGTAGCTCACTTGTTCATCCTGACACATACAGATAATTCAATTACGAACACATGATTGTAGTTAACTATGGCCGTGTGGTGCCGGCATATAATTTCACCACCCCCACACTTCCAGTGTGTTATGGGTACTAGATGACTGATATACATAATAGGTAATATACGAGTACATAGATAGATATTTTTTATTATACACAGTAAATGACCAGAACATCCTGAACAAATATTTGTCCCGAGGCGGGCATCGAACCCGCAACCTCATGCGTCGCGTCGCAAAGAAACGCCTATTCCTGATTGTTCCTACCCCTGCGTTCCTACTAGGAACAATCGGGAATAAAAATTCCCGACTGTTACTACTAGGAACAGTCGGGAATAAAAAGTTCCCGATTGTTCCTACCACCGCTAAACAGTAGTTTAGTAAAAATATTTTAAATTACATAGATAAATAAAGATATCTGCGTATTTATTATTAGGTATGTGGTTCAGAATGACGTCATCTCTTAGTTCGAATTCTTTTACTTCTGATAGGTACTATGTTATGGAGCAAAAATTATCCTTATGATGAAGCCTTTCCATCGGTATGATAAAGCTACTGGGTAATTATTTTTCTCGTATAACGAGTTCGATTCCCGGTTCACCCATGCAACTATTTAAAATTTATGAATGCAGTTTAAATTGTTTTTAAAATTAAAATAATGTCTTCTTTCAGTAAAATTTCCAGCTACAATATTTAAATTACTTTCCTTCCATGTGGCATAGCTGTAGGTACTAGAAATATCTAGACTGACTCAACGCTGAGCTCAGCAAGATCATGTCATGTATTTTAACACTTCTTCGCTTTGTTGGGAGCTGTTCCTGACAATTAATTTATTATCATGCTGCTGACCGCCTTCAGGGTAAGGGCTTCCTTTCCTTTTGTCCAATATCTTCCCTTTGGACTGATAAGAACTTAGAATTCCCAATGAGAATTATAGTTACCTGTTTGATGTTGAAGAGTAGTTTGTCCCCGTGTATAGCAGGCACGTCAATGAGGTCGTTCAGCTTGACGGCCCACTCCACGTGCCACGCGCCGCCGCCGCCGCCGCCAGCGCGCACCATGTAGATGTGTCTGCAATATTCATTATACTGGACAACTCACACATCATAACTCAGTCCCAAGCTAAGCAAAGCTTGTGTTATGAGTAGATTTTAATATTTTTGGGGAGCACAGCTGCCTATATCATAGACTTTTCAGTCTAGTTTAGTCAACTGAGGCCTTTCATATAGTTTGAACTTTTTGAATTTTCATATTGTCAATCTAAATATATATAACTCAAAGGTGACTGACTG
>OZ007531.1:453872-545051 GCA_963931895.1 Eupithecia pulchellata
CCACCAGATACCCTGCGTCGCCGTTTGGTAACTCCTACAGATATAGATGGAATAGTTAGGGAGAATAAAGTAGCCTTGAGGTATTCCACTTTAAAAATATGTTGAAATATGTTTTTGATAGACTCTCACATGTAAATTAAACGTTTCATCGGATTGATATTATGAATTTCTAGAGTAAGATGGTCAATGGTAAATTTTTTTGTTTGTTTTAATACAAAGTTTTTGAATCAACATGATATCAAAAGTTATTAATAGGTCAATAAATTGACCCTCGCAATACTTACTCAAAGTTGCTCGGTAGTAGGTATAATTTGCAATGATAAGCGATGTACAAGGGGACGTTGTATGTCTGCTGGGGTGCAATCACGGCCAACCTCATTTTGTCGTCGAAAGGATTGGTCAGCGAGCCGATCAAATCTGCTCCGATCGCTTGTAGGTCCTTCTTGTTGTAGAATAGTTCTAAGGCGTAGGAAGTTTCGTTGCGAATCTACAATTTAAATATGAATAGGTACAATAACGTCATTTTAAAAGAGAGGTTCCATGCAATGCATGCGATAGCTTTTACAAAGTCAGTTGTACAAGCTATCGGATGCACAAGCAGTAGTTTTCTAATTCAAACATTTTACGTAATTAAGCTTAACTTGTATTGACCTCGATTACCAATTAATGTGGTGACAATAAACTAAGTGTTCATCATCAATTCATCACTTGGGTTCGATTATTTTTATCTCTGCGGAGTGTTTACCACCCTCAGCTAGCTAGCATCCCTTAGCGTTACCCCAGCTTAACTCATTGATAGCAAACCTAACAGTCGTTTTATGTTTATGTTATTTGTTTTTTCACAAAATGCGTTTATAAATCTCATTTTTTGTATTGTGTGACCAGCAAATAAATGAATGTGAATGATGTTATATTATACTAGCTGTACCCGCGATGATGATGATGTTTTTTTTCTATGTCTATTTTTAGGAGCTGAGAGTAACTTACTTGCAGAGGAGAGCGGACGACAATGGTCTTGCTGTTATAGTGCGACTGTCTCTCGACCACGATGTAGTAGCGCGTCGAGTTCTTGCTCGGATGTAGGACGTGCAGCTTGGACACCGTGCGCTGAGGGCAGAGGATCTGCGGGGAAATCACACGAGGTTGCGGATCAGTGGGGACTTTATTGTATTCAATATTCAATTCAATACAAGCATTTAAACTGCGAGACAGGATACAGTAGGTAATCGTTGGAGTTTGGCGCTAAGGCAAGTTTTAAGAGAGAACACATTCGTAGAGTCTTGTATAAGTCGAGGCTAGGATAAGTCACCCTATATCATTCATTAGTCAAGTGAGATACGGTGAGGAGGTTAAAAATTTATTTAAAGTTTCTGATTCTTTTTTGTGCAAAATGTAATGTTATGCAAGCGACATACGAATACGAGTTCGTTTTACCGAAAATCGGAAACTTAGATTTCCCTTTTGCGAATAGGCGTACGTGTCCAAGAGTCCTGCAAGGTCTAAAGGAAATAAAACACTTTGATTTTTATTTTTGAAGGTATAATAGATTTCATAAATGGGGTTAGGGCACCATCTCAGTATTGCAACATGTACTTACAGTGAGATGGTCGAGGTCGTGTAGCCGCACGGTGAGCGTGACGTCAGTGAGCTTGGTGTGCAGCGCGGGGGGAGGCGGCGGCGCGCGTGGGGACCAGCAGGGGCGCGGGGGCGCCGCCACGCTGCCGCCGGGGAAGCCCCCGCTGAAACTGCGCACGAACACACTTTATTGCTTACTGGCACTTGTTGAGGTTTGCTCACACACGCTGTGCCGCTGGGCTGGGTAGAGGGGGTAGAGGGGGTAGAGGGGGTGTATCTATACCAGACAAGTATAACTTTATTAGACTATGTATAGAGTCTATATCTTTTAATCTATACTAATATTATAAAGAGATTGTTTGGTTGAATTGAGTAGTCTCCGAAACTACAGGACCGATTTGAAAAATTCAATACACCTTAGATCTTTATTTTACATATTTTAGCGCATAGAGGAACCTGGTTGGTGATCTCTAATACGGGTTCTTGTGAACCTAAAATAAGCATCAGTTTCTCACAATATTTGAGCTATCCTGTTTGTTTTTAGACTTGCTACTGCAATAATATATTTTAGCAAATAACCTTCTATTCTATATTTATTCTATTGTGAGAGCAAAATAAAAATATATTCGAAACTGAATTCAGTGTTGTGCTAAGCAGACACTAAAAGTGGGCGAAAACCTTCGACAATAATCACTTAAATTCGTATGGAAAATAATCTAATAATACTCAAAAATCAGTGAAAAGTAAAGAATTCCCTCACCAGTCCCACTCGTCGCTAATATCAGTCATCTCTTGTTTCGGTTTCTCTTCCGTCTCATCTAGAAGGTCTCCCAGTGACGTGTCACACCCTGGAAGTTATAACATCGCGCTCACTTTTCATAATATGTACAAGTCACGCTTGGCATAAGTTTAATGCCAAGCATGGCTCGCTTTATGGTTCTTGATGGATAAAGGCCCTTTTGGCCTTTTGGTATGTACTAGACTTTTGAACATTTTGCTGCTACTTGTAAAATAAATACATGAACCGATTTAATAAGTTCCACTAAATTTCAAGTTCCATCAAATTTAAATAAAACTTGAACTTTTTAAATCGGAGGATGTCTTAGTAGACACAGCAAGCTAATCTAACAAGTGGTCCTAACCACTTGTTAGATTAGCTTGCTGTGTCTCCTAAGACATCAAGCTAGATCCTAAGACAGCAAGCTAATCTAACAAGTGGTCCTAACCACTTGTTAGATTAGCTTGCTGTGTCTCCTAAGACATCAAGCTAGATCCTAAGACAGCAAGCTAATCTAACAAGTGGTCCTAACCACTTGTTAGATTAGCTTGCTGTGTCTCCTAAGACATCAAGCTAGATCCTAAGACAGCAAGCTAATCTAACAAGTGGTCCTAACCACTTGTTAGATTAGCTTGCTGTGTCTCCTAAGACATCAAGCTAGATCCTAAGACAGCAAGCTAATCTAACAAGTGGTCCTAACCACTTGTTAGATTAGCTTGCTATGGTTACGTTAAGTTTACCTGGAGTGCTCGGTCTACTGGAGTCCACATCATAGTCCGCGATGCCTATCACGCGGTCGTTGCCGGCGAGGTCGGTCTCTGCCTTCGTCTTTAAATGAACTGTGGAGCCCGGCCCTTAAACAAGATATAAAATAATATTTATAGGTTAATTTGTTCGATTCGATTGCCGCCTTGTGTGTTTGTAAGATCTGTAAGTAAACTGTTCCGGGTGTTCTGGATACTTTTTATGCACGAGTATAATAAATACTAGCTATATCAATCAGTCATCTAGTACCCATAACACAAGCTCTGCTTAACTTGAGGCTAGATGATGCTGTGTGGATCGTCCAGCATTACTTATTTTAGGGAATATTTTTAAAAATGATACAAAACGGTTAAGTACTTATTAATATGCATATAATGTGCATACATATATATTATGTTACTTGTAAATGCTAAAATAGTTGATGGCGACAATTCACACATTGAAAAGGATTACCTTTCTTTGCGTCATTATTATTATAATAAAGCAAGAGGTAAACACGAATTCCTATTAGGTAGGTAAATGTTTGTCTAAAAAGCATAAAAAATAAATCAAATTTGAGATCTTGTTTCCTCGATATTTAGCAGATTTATCACGTCTCGTGCCTCACCGATATCATTGATGAGCTGCAGTCCACTCTGTGCGGTGACTATAGCACTAACGGCAGCGGTCCTGTCGCTAGCGGCGTTGTGCAGTGCCAACAACACCCTCGCTGCGCACGGCGTTATGGTAAAGTTCAACACGTCTCGTGCCTCGAGCATCACGTAGGTGCAGAGTCGTTCGAAGGTGTCTGTTTCCAGGCCTGAGTCTACGCTGTCGCCGTGGATTGGCTCCTGGAAATAGAATTTAAGAAGTTTCATAGTAAAGATTATCGAGAATGTTATGAAAGTAGAATGGATACTGATAGAGTAGCCTCGAAACATATTTTCAGTTTCTCGAAGATCGTCATTCAACGTGTCCACCAGCCTTTATATAGTACGAATGCCAAGTCTTAGGTTTAGGTTTTATGTGTTTACTTAGGTTAGCTACTTATTACATATAAAAATTACATCTGAAATTGCTAAATGTTTTGAAAATTTCGCGATTAATTTGTTTAGAGCCCCTAAACAAATTAATAATAATAAATAATTGTACCTATGTTGCTAAAAGTTAAAATATAAATAATGATATTACCAAGTGTTCCTTATGTGTAGTATCGCTTAATAAATAAATTAAATTGGACCCTGCTAGGGTTGAGCAGTAATTGCCAGTTCCTAGGGAGATACGGCTGGCCCACTGCCACTCAGCTTGCTGATGCTCTAAGCGATGTTAATAAAGTTTGTCGTTTGTCTAAGAGTAGGTAAGTTGTTGTTTATCTAAGGGTAATTTGTTGTTGTTTGTCTAAGATTAAGATGTTGTTTGTCTAAGATTAAGTTGTTGTTTGTCTAAGAGTACGTTTTTGTTTGTCTAAGAGTAAGTTGTTGTTTGTCTAAGAGTAAGTTTTTGTTTGCCTAGATTAAGTTGTTTTTTGTCTAAGAGTAAGTTGTTGTTTGTCTAAGATTGAGTTGTTGTTTGTCTAAGAGTAAGTTTTTGTTTGTCTAAGATTAAGTTGTTGTTTGTCTAAGAGTAAGTTGTTGTTTGTCGAAGAGTAAGTTGTTGTTTGTCTAAGAGTAAGTTGTTGTTTGTCTAAGATTGAGTTGTTGTTTGTCTAAGATTAAGTTTTTGTTTGTCTAAGATTAAGTTGTTGTTCGTCTAAGAGTAAGTTGTTGTTTGTCTAAGATTGAGTTGTTGTTTGTCTAAGATTAAGTTGTTGTTTGTCTAAGAGTAAGTTTTTGTTTGTCTAAGAGTAAGTTGTTGTTCGTCTAAGAGTAAGTTTTTATTTGTCTAAGAGTAAGTTGTTGTTTGTCTAAGATTGAGTTGTTGTTTGTCTAAGATTAAGTTTTTGTTTGTCTAAGATTAAGTTGTTGTTCGTCTAAGAGTAAGTTGTTGTTTGTCTAAGATTGAGTTGTTGTTTGTCTAAGATTAAGTTGTTGTTTGTCTAAGAGTAAGTTTTTGTTTGTCTAAGAGTAAGTTGTTGTTCGTCTAAGAGTAAGTTGTTGTTTGTCTAAGATTGAGTTGTTGTTTGTCTAAGAGTAAGTTTTTGTTTGTCTAAGATTAAGTTGTGGTTTGTCTAAGAGTAAGTTTTTGTTTGTCTAAGAGTAAGTTGTTGTTCGTCTAAGAGTAAGTTGTTGTTTGTCTAAGATTGAGTTGTTGTTTGTCTAAGATTAAGTTGTTGTTTGTCTAAGAGTAAGTTGTTGTTTGTCTTAGAGTGAGTTGAGCTAGGAGTTACCTGCAAGGTGACAGTCTTCCGTCCCTGGTCCCTCTTGGCCCCGTCCCCGAAGGTGACCGCCTTCTCGTTGTCTTCATCATCAGCGTCGCCATCGCTCGGAGGCGCTGACGAATCTTCTCCGTTGCTTAGCTCTTCACAGCTTGACTCACTGGGATTTATTGTAAAGGTAAAGAAAGATATTTTGTTTGCTTGAATATAATATTTTAGTTTAATTATGTTCTACTAGATACTAACATTAACATGAAAATGTTACAGTAAATTGTAGTTAATATGCTATTCTAAGTATAAGATAAGTTGTAAAACGAGATAATTTCAAAGATTTTAATTAGAAAAGTATTAATAATAAAAAGTCCAATAATAAAGGTAGGTGATGTAAAAATTTATAATTTCATAAAATCAATAAAAAAATCTTAGATATCCGGATTGTATTGTATGCGACAGTACAATCCATGATAAGTCATCATTATCATTAGTCGCTTGAGTGATCGGCGATTACAAGTTATTATTTCTACGACTACCTTATAATGTTATTAAACCTCAGGTTTTTAAACTTACTCAGTAAACAGGTGTCCAATGGCCGTCGCCAGTTTATCCATCAGTCCATTCTCATTCTCCGAATCCGACTCATCATTCTCCAAATTCCCCAGAAACGCCATGTTCCCCCCAAACTCCATATTACAGTTCCGACTCTCTCCCCCATTAGGGTTCCGTATGAACGTCATTTCGTTGTCGGTATCGCACTCATCCGCTGACGTTTCGGACTCGAACTCGTTTCGTTTTCGTCGTTTCTTGGATTCGGAGGTTATGGAGGAATCGACTTCGGTTTCTAGTTGGTTGGTTGATTCTAGGCGCGTTGACATGGAGTATGCTTTATCCTGAGGGAAGAATATTTCATTCATATAGAATAGAATAGAATAGAATAGTATATTTATTTTCTCTTGCAAAAGATAATTGTTACAAAGTAATAGCTTATATTAGTTATATATATAATACATAATACATCTTTAAAAAAATATTTATAAATACTGTCATAATTTGACTATATTTAGTATTTGCTATGGAAAAACAGAATATGCCATGGCGCTGGTGACCATGTAAGCGAAAGTTTGAAAACTAAACCTATCTACTACTTGTATTTAACCATTCACGAATGAGTCGTCATCAGCTTTTGGTAGGTATCAGTTTTCGGTTTCTCTTCGTACCTACTATTATTACAAAGTAACTATCATCTAGCTAGCCCCAAAGCAAGCCGTGGTTGAATTATAGGTATAAGATAAATATCTAGTACTAGCGGTCGGCTCCGGCTTCGCACGGATATTTAACAAAAATTTCAAAAACTTTAAATTTTTTAATCACTTAATTTAGTGTTCGTATCCGTACGAACAACTATGAACCCAAACTTTTCGAAAAAAAGAGATAAAGAAAACCTAATCTGTAGAAGAGATACACAATTTAAAATATTCCATATTTTTATATGCACCAGGGATCATGAAAGATTCCAATGGTAAAATAATTTTTCAAATCAGTCCCGTAGTTTCAGAGCCTATTACAATAAAACATTTCCTCTAACATCAGTATTTACCTGAAAGACGGTAGCGGAGATCTCCCAGGGCCGGAAGACGTTCTCGTTGATGACCTGGGGCTCCAGCAGCGGCTCCCAGGCGTCGACGCGCTCGTTGTACACGGAGCCCTGCGCCGTCAGCAGGCCCGCGCCGCGGAGTCGCTGCGACCAGTCGTGCAGGGTCGTCTCTAGGGTCAACTGTAGAGGTGTGTGCTCGATTATGTATAATAGTTATTTTATAATAATTGTGCTATATTTTCTATGGTAAAAAATGTATTTTATAACGAGATGTATAAATAAATGAAGTATCATAATAAAAAAAATATTTTTAAGGACTTTTACTTGAAAAGTATGTCAGTTCTATCGTTACCTAAACTTATTTATTACCAAAAGACAACAATATGTGGTAGGTGCAACAAAAGGTGTGTATACAAAACAGTAAACAAACAAGTTCCTACCTAAGGTCTGGAAGAAATTGCCTTAAGTAATAAGGCCGTTTATTTTACATTTTATAATTTAAATTAGATATAAGATTATATTTTTTATTGTAAATATTGCACTACTAGAGTGTTCATCATTCATTCATTTCTTCCAACAAACAGTTTGCGTCACCTTAATCATCAGCACGGGGATCCTGACGGTATGCTCCATCTCGAATATGATCCTGACTGATGGCACCATCACCTCCAGAGTCTCGGGCGTCCTGCCGCCGCCTGGGTACTGCTGGTAGCTGTCTTCCTGCTGGACGGTGGCCGCTGGAGTTATCTTCTTCGGAGACCACAGGTCCTCCTCAACTTTGTCCACGCGAGGGTTGAGGAAGTTGAACGGTTCCCGCTCTTCCGGGATCATCATGATTTCTGATTGGATCTCGTCGAGAATATCTGGAAGGAGCCAGAGGATTACAGAACACATCGCTCGCTTGTGTCTCACGCAATATCTATCACATCACGTGTTTAGTCAATCTTCAGCTAGCATAATATATTTGACCAATAAAGTATAGGCAGGCAACAAAAGGCAACTAGGCAACAAAGACAGAGACTACACTCGCGAGAAAACTTTCATACGACAACACAGAAATGATTTTTAATTCTTGTTTTCACTTCGATTCCTGAAGTACCTTGCTACCTCAATTCGTATTAATTGTCTAATAAAGACGACCGTGAGCACCAACACAAACCTACTGCCGTATAATGGTGCAACATTGTTAAACATTAAGTAAACTTTCTAAAGAACAATGGCAGAATTTGGTCTGGACTTTTTTTTGCGTCCATGGATCTGATGTATATGAATCAAATTTAATAAATTTTCTACGATTTTTCAATTATTCACTCCTTCTCGTAAAGGCCGGAGTTATTTTATGATATTTAAAAGGTCGGGGTGTCGCAAAGAGGGTCCCATACATTTTTTTTTTTTTTTTTTTTTTTTAAATTAGTAATATTGTAATAGTTACAAAAGAGATAGCCGAAATTTTCAGGAAAAACTAAAAAAAGTATTTTAGATTTTATTTTAGACTTAGAAAAATTTATCGATTTTGTATGGGGCTGAGACTTAGAAAAATTTTGATCGATGCCTAACTGTCCCCGACGACGAGTGTAAAGAATCGCGTTCGCGATAGCTCCGGCGCTGCGGGAAGTGCAGCCTCTCCGCCATTGCGTAACAAGGGACAGGCACCACTGCTCACCTCCGCAGCTTCGGCTTTTTGGTCGCCTTCGGCGACCAGCCTCAGCCGCTGCGGCTCGCGCGGTGCCTGTCCCTTATTACGGCTGGCGGAGGCTGCACTCCCTTCGCGCCTCCGGCTTATTATATACACTCTAGGGGCGCCACGCACAAGACCACGTGGAGTCGGGGTACTCTGTGTCGGATCCGCCACTCAAATTGAACCTAATCAACTCTTATCGGAATGCTCTGTATCGGTATCTGTATCTGTATCGGACACAGTTTGAACTCTAGCGCCGAGGTCATAGAACTTTGGGGTCAATCAGCTGAACCAAAGTTGCACCCCTAGTGACCCTCTTTACGATGGCATAAGAAAAAATATATGTTATATATATATAAAAAAATACATGTTGAAAATTTTCTAAGTCTTTTTCGCCTTGAAACTGAACGACACACTTTGACCTCTAGCGCCGAGGTCATAGAACTTTGGGGTCAATCAGCTGAACCAAAGTTGCACCCCTAGTGACCCTCTTTACGATGGCATAAGAAAAAATATATGTTATATATATATAAAAAAATATATCAAAATTTTTCTAAGTCCCAGCCCCATACAAAATCGATGAAAATTTTTCTAAGTGTGGGACCCTTTTTGCGACACCCTAACCATTTAAAAGCTTATCAAATGATATTCGAATTAGGTACATTCGAAATGTTACCATTTTATTAGTGGTGCGGGTACAATTATTCAATGCAATGTATCATTTGTCTTTGATTTGTCTTTGATAGTGTCATGTTGTCAGCGGTTGTCTGTCAAGACGCCATAGAATCTAGAACGTAGTGGTTTTATTCTCTTTGACAGAATCCTTCCGAGACTTCGGCGTTTTTAATCTCTGCTGTGTTTTGTGTTTATATTTTGGTTTTCTATTTATTTTTACCCGAATTACGGAAGCCACAGGCGACGTATGTAACACCCGGACTGATTGATACTGCCCTGTGTCTGGCTAGTGCGTGCCCTTATGACTCCGATATTGTTGTTTTGGGTGTTCTGGGCATTTTCTATGTAAAATAAAAAAATCTATTAATGTAGGTATACCTATATATATTGTTTTAAGTAGGTACCTATATAAGTTATCTAGTAGGAACTCATAACATAACACAACCTTTGCTTAGCTTCGGGCTAGATGATGCTGTGTGGATTGTCCAACATTATTTATTAAAACCCTCAGTTTTTTTGTGTTTACGGGGCAAGTAGGTACATTTTTTTAATACACGCCCAGCTTTCGTAAACAAGAAGAGAAGTTTAGAATTTGTTTTGTTCATTTTGTTTATAATTTCTCATTTCGAATATATAAGGTGGCGTGGTCTAATTGATAAGACCAAACCCAAGACCAAACCACATTATCCATTTTTTTTATGATTTGATTTCAATCTGCGATGTTTTATAGACAAATATTGTTCGACGTTCATTCATAACCAAAAAATTCAAACACTGAAATCTTTTTTTTCCGGCTTTCCCCAAAGAAAATAGTCTCATTTATAGATTCTGGATCTAACGCCAAATCTTTTAACATTTTTTTCATTACGGGACGCTTCAATTTGATCCCAGACAATTCTTAGTATGGAGACCTGCCATTGTTCTTTAAGTATATTTTATTCAATCTCAATATTTATGGGTATTTAATAAAAAAAATATTAAATATAATTATGTTACTATATAACGCTATGACGCTCATTAGGGAGGCCTATGTCCAGTAGTGCCATCATCAGCCTATGACTAGCATAGGCTGATGATGATGATGATGATGAAATATAAAAAAATACATGCACAGATAACAAAAAGTGACGACAAGACGACCACTGTGGCGCGGTGGGCGAAGGTGCGCCTGCGACGCAGGAGGTTGCGGGTTCGATTCCCGCCTCGAGACAAATATTTGTATGATCTGCAGATTTTTGTTCAGGGGTTCTGGTCGTTTTCTATGTACCTATGTATAATAAAATATATCTATCTATTTAATAATTTTTTTTTTTTTTTTTTTTCGAATGGACTATAATGCTGTTGACCGCAGATGGCCATGACAGCGTTACCGGACTTTTGGCGGGCGCAGAGGGCGCCACACCGGTAAAGTTAGGTTGGGGCAACACGCGCAAGGGCCACCACTTAGGTGCGAACCTCGGCTTGGGCTGTTGCCAGATGCTACAAGAGGGTATGGAGGTTTCGCCTAGGTGCACAAGTGCACCTATGGGCGGAAGCGGGGAATTCTTCGACCCCGCATCCGGCGGGGTCGGTTTTTGGTCGTGTGTGTAGTGTGCGGAAGCGAATCGGTACTAGTTGACGTCACCTCCGGGTTAGCGGCGGTGATTGGGTCAACGGGGTCACCGAGAACGTGTCTCGGTCTACGGAGGAGAGAACTCGTGGGCGGATTATCCACGGGATAATCGGGAATGGTGGAAATCAGGGGATTGTAATGATCAGCTGCCGCTTCATAATGACGCTGGGAAGCAGTCTTTATGAAGTGGGCAATGGACTCGAGTTTGAGATCTCGATGGAGGTCTTTATTGCGCATGTACCACGGGCAGCCCGTGGCTTTGCGCAGAAATCTATTTTGGACAACCTGAAGGTGGCGGACATTGACCGAATGGCCAAATACCACTGAGGAGTAGGTCATGATAGGACGTACGACCGCTTTGTAAAGTGTCACCTTATTTCTAAGGGACATTTTACTCTTCGCTCGTAGGAGGCTGTTCAGCCGGCTAAGTATAAACTTGGCACGGTTGGTTACAGCGCGAATGTGGGGTTTGAAGCTAAGGCGGTGATCTAAGATCACCCCTAAGTATTTGGCTGTCTTGGCCCAGGGAATGGGTTTACCAAATAGGGTAAGGGGTCTGGGCTTAGAGTAATTCCGTGAAAAGTACACTGCTGCACTTTTTGTCGGATTCACTTCTATGCGCCACTTTCTAAACCAGGCACCTAGTGTGCCTAGTGCGGCCTGCAACCTTATACTCACCCGGCTTGCATTCAAGTCGGATGTGTACAATGCTGTATCGTCCGCGAAAAGGGCAAGTTCTACTTGCGGGTGACGGCAGGCCCGGATTAAGGGATCCAGGACCTCTAGGCACTTGGTATTTGAGGGCCCCCCTACCCGACAAAATTTCTTTATGCACCAAGCGCCCCCACCTCCCCCGAGCCGATCAAGTACCTACCTACTATTAGTATATTTAGTGAATAATCAGAATAATCATTTTATTACAGACAGGGCCGTAGCCAGAAACACTATTCGGGGGGGGGGGGGGGTTTAGAGCCTTAGACCCGCCCGAGACAATATTCAACATCTTCATATATGTACTAATGCTAGTTATGATAGTACCCGGAGTGGTTTTCAATTAAGAACTTTAACCATGAGTAACGGCGAGCGGAGCGAGCTGCGATTTTTTTCTGATTTATCCGATGTTTTGTAGAAAGTATGCAAAAGTGTGACAATAGACGTGACAGCTAGCCCCGAATATTATGAAAACTGTGGTGGTCATTTTAGAGATTTGTATGCCAGCAACAAAGAAAAAAATGTGAGAAACACAAAAAAATAATAACTTCGAGCGTCACATTTTCGGGTACCAAAAAGTCAGTAGTAGTAGTACTATAACAATTCATACTAACTATTTATAAGTATGAAAACATAAATAACAGCCAGTGGAACGAGCCTTGACATATTGTAGTTTTTGGGGTGTCGTGGTCGGATAACCTCCTCGTGTGCCCGTACTGTTACCTGTCCTCCGGGATTCGTCCCTGGGGAACGGTAGCAGGTTGCGGGCCGGTGCACCCTGGTTCCCACCGTTAATAATCTCTGCCCTCACGGGGGGGACATTGTTAGCGGTGGCCAATAATCCGACAAACCAATCCAAGGTGTCATACGTACCGTGCCGAGGGATGAATGGCTGAAGGTTATTCAGTCGCGAACGGTGTCTCTCCGAAAACAGGGCGAATCGGAGTAGTACTTAGCCCACCCGTGGGCATGCGGGGCTCTGCTGGCGGGTAGCTTTAGTTCCCTAGCTTCTCGTGGGATTTGCATGGATTTCGTAAAAACGCCTATCAAATCTTCTTCTCCTTCTGGAGAACCCTCTTCTCCCCTCTTGGGAGAAACCAACAATAGGCTGGAGGAGGCCCTACTGGCCTCTCCAGAGCCTATGAGTACTGCACCTTGCCTGGCAGGCGACCGGTCAGAGGTTGGCGGCTCCGAAGCTGCGGCCCCTGCCACGGGAACGACTGCAGGCAAGTGCAGTAAAAAGCTGAGCGGAGCAGCCCGGAAGAGGCTCCGAAGGCTGATGGCTGCCAATCTGAGCTTTGAGGAAGCTCGGCCTTTGGCGGAAAAGCCTTGGAGCCAAATCCCCGTGCATGACGCTCCCCCCGATCCAAAGGTGTCTACCAAAAGACCCAGATCGGAAGAAGAATCCCCCAAGGAGCAACCTAAAAAGGCCCCAAGGCTGGAGGTGTCCCAGGTGTCGGATGTCAGACCTAGCTTCAAGCAGGTCGCGGAGGCGAAGCGTGTTGGTATTCGCAACACCACCTCCATGAGCGACGAACAGATGAAGCAGGTCCATCGTTCCCTGACCCTGGCGATACTGAATATAGCCAACAGTTGTAAGGGGCCTAGGTTTGCTAGTTTCAGTCACAAACCTGGGTGGATACTGGTTACTTGCGAGAACCAGGAGAGCCAAGACTGGCTCGTTAGCGAGGTCCCCAAAATCAAGCCATGGGCCGGGGCAGAACTTTCGGTTATTCCCGAAAGCGAGTTGCCCAAGCCTGTGGTTGTGGTGACGTTTGTGCCCAGTATTGAGGCGGCATCGGTTGACGAAGCCGTCCAACTACTGAGAACTCAGAACGAGGGACTTCGTACTGAACTTTGGAAGGTGCTATACAGCAGATCTGAGGGGAACGGGTTCGTCGTAACCTTCGCCCTAGACGACCTGTCTGTAGAAGCCCTTCGAGCCGCCAATTTTCAGGCTGCCCTAGGCTTCAAAAAGATAGCCTTCAGGGTAAAAGGCGGCTCTGACTCAAAGCCGATAGTGGCCGGCACAGAACCGCAGGCGTCTACGTCCGGTGGGCCGGGCTCCCCGGGGCGAAGCACAGGAGAACCAAGGCCGCGTCCTGACGTGGCAAGGCTCTCCAATGTACCGCCCTCGGGCTGGTCCGGTCCATCGAGGCGGGGCGTGAGTGGTCCGCAGCCGTCCACGTCCAGTGGAGCGAGTTCCTCAGGGCGAAGCACAGGAGGTCCAGGGCCGAGAGCAGTAGTGGCAGGCACCTCCAATGTAGCGCCCCAGAACAGATCGGCTCCACTGAGACAAAGTCACGGAGGTCCCCGAGGAGGTGCAAGGAGTGACAGGCCGGCCGAAACTAGCCGAGGGCGCGGAGCGCGCCCGAAACTAGTTAGGTCAAAGCCTCGTTACCATCGGGGAAACCTGTAACGGCTACCCAGGCGGGGACGGCGAGGATCCTCCAGGCAAACCTCCACCATGCCGCGGCTGCTTCCGCGGTGATGGAGTGTTGCCTGTCTGAAGGACAAGCTAGCCTCGCCTTGATCCAGGAACCCTGGGTAGCCAATACTCAGGTTCTGGGACTCGACGCCGCCGGTAAGTTACTAGTTAATTGTACTGGCACCAGACCCAGAGCTTGCATAATTTTTAGGAATTTTGTAAATTTTTTGCCTGTCACAGAGGTTTGCAACGACGACCTGGTGGCTGCTTTTGTCGACCTCAAGGGATGGAGTGGTGCGAGGGTAATTGTGTGCTCTGCCTACCTGCCCGGAGAGAGAGACAACCCAACGGGGGACTTGGCGAGAGTGGTCGACTTCGCCGCCCAGAACAACGCCGAACTCCTCGTTGGTTGCGACGCCAACGCTCACCACTGGGCTTGGGGGAGCACGGACGTCAACGCAAGAGGTGAGTTACTTTATGACTTTATTGTAGCTAACAACCTAACCATACTTAACACAGGCCGCGAACCGACCTTTGTAACCCGGGTTAGACAAGAGGTGTTGGACATAACGTTCGCTACTAACAACCTTGCCAGGCATATCAATGACTGGCATGTTACTAGCGAAAACTCAATGTCCGACCACAAACACATTTGTTTTGAGATTAAGGCCTCCCTTGATCCAATAATTCTAACTTACAGGGACCCTAGGGCGACTGACTGGGATGTTTTCAATGACAAGCTTAGGCAAACGCTCGATGAATGTCCCAAAAGTATTAGAACCCGAGACAGTCTTGAGCTTGCGGTTGCGATCCTCTCTAAAGGCATTTGCACGGCCTATGAGGAGAGCTGCCCGTTAAAGTCCAAAACTACTAAGAGAAAAGTTTCCTGGTGGAACTCCAAGCTTGAAAAGTTAAGGAGCAAGACCAGAAAACTATTCAATAAGGCTATGAAGACTCGCGTTTGGGAGGTCTACCAAAAAGCCTTAACGGAATATAACATACAAATTAGGAAGGCTAAGAGGACAGCTTGGAGGAAGCTCTGCGAGGAGATCAAAAACATGCCTCAATGTGCAAGACTCCACAAACTGCTCTCTAAAGCCAAATCTAATCAACTAGGTCTCCTCAAAAGAGGGGACGGCTCCTTAACAACAAATGATAAGGAAACTCTAGAGTTGCTGGCGTCAATCCACTTCCCTGGTTCGCGGGACAAAAGCCTGCATCAACCTGCATCCACCAACTCCAATAAGCCTCGGAACGAGGACTGGAATAGAGCAGCCAGGATCATAAGACCGGGCCAGGTCAGGTGGGCTGTTAACTCTTTTAAAACAAACAAAGCTTGTGGTGAGGACGGAATTCTCCCCATTTTTCTCCAGCGGGGAATAAGCGTCCTTACCCCATATCTGGTAAAAATATTCAGGGCGAGCCTCGCCTGGGGATATGTGCCAGAACAGTGGACTAAAGTCAAAGTTATCTTTATACCCAAGGCTGGAAAGAAGGACTACAGCCAGCCAAAGTCCTTCAGACCAATAAGCCTTTCTTCATTTCTTCTTAAGACCATGGAGAAGGTGGTAGACAGATACATAAGAGATGTAGCGCTCGCTACATCTCCCATCCACCACAGCCAACATGTCTATCGTAAGGGCAAATCCACAGAGACTGCGCTGAGCAGTCTCATTGACAAAGTGGAGAAGGCTTTGGAGGACAAGGAAATAGCTCTTTGTGCATTCCTTGATATTGAAGGGGCTTTTGACAACTCCCCTACATCGCTGCTGGTGAGTGGGTTAAATAACAAAAATGTTGACCCCACCACCATCAGATGGGTGGAGGACATGCTCACACATAGGGGAGCAAAACTTGCCCTTCAACAATCTACTATTGAAATATCCACGGCTAGGGGATGCCCCCAAGGCGGAGTCCTATCGCCTGTCTTATGGACCTTAGCTGTGGACAAGCTCCTGCATGATCTGGCGGACCTTCGCATTGATGCGCAAGGCTACGCAGATGACCTTGTGATCATCGTGCGAGGTTTCTGCCAATCCACCATCTCTAGTATCATGCAGCGAGCTCTCAACACTGTCAGCGACTGGTGCCGCAACAGCGAACTCTCAGTCAATGCTGACAAAACTGTGATTATACCTTTTACGAACAAACGAAGGCTCGACAAGCTTGTGAAGCCTGCACTCAACGGTAAAAGCATAACCTTTTCCACAGAAGTAAAATACTTGGGCGTCACCATCGACCAAAAACTAACGTGGAACACTCACCTAGCCAACGTCTTGCAAAAAGCAAAGATGGCTCTAGGGGCTAGCCGCGGACTAATGGGTAAAAACTGGGGCGTTAACCCCAGGATAGCCCTCTGGCTGTACACTGCTATTGTGAGGCCGATAACAACATACGCCTCTATGGTATGGTACGACAAAGCCTTTCAGTCCAGCGCAATCACCAAACTGAGCAGCCTACAAAGGACTGCCTGCCTTATGGCAACGGGAGCCATGTCCACCTCACCTGGGCTTGCACTCAATGCACTGCTGGGACTTCCTCCTCTTCATATACACATACACAAAGAGGCAAAGACCAGTATGTATAGGGCTTGCATTGGCGGCCGAAGGAACTGGCTCTCCCAGAAAATGAGATCTCTGCAAGACTCAACTCTGGAATCTCCGATCCTGAGCATGACAACTGACGCCATGCTCCCACGCCATGTGTTTGAGAAACACTTTACAGTGGAACTGCCTTCCAGGGAAGACTGGCTGAATAGCCAGCTCCCCTGTAAGGATGGGTGCCTTACATGGTACACAGATGGCTCCAAAATGGGACTGGATGTAGGCTGTGGAATATACGGAGAGCGTCCTAGGTTTACCAGGAGCATAAACCTAGGAGAGCACGCCTCTATTTTCCAAGCAGAAGTATTCGCCATTCTCGAATGTGCTGATATAAATCTGCAAAAGCAATACTCCAACCAAACAATTTTTATTAACTCTGATAGCCAGGCTGCCCTTCTAGCCTTGGATTCGAAGGTCATCACGTCCAGGTTAGTCGAGGACTGTCTGTCACGCCTGAACGCTCTGGGTTTGAATAACAGAGTTATCCTAAGATGGGTACCGGGCCACGCGGGTATCAACGGCAATGAGAATGCCGACGAGCTCGCACGGTCCGTGGCAATGGGGACTCAGTTTGGACCAGAGCCGTTCTGTGGCATTCCTAAAAGCCTGGCTTACAGAATCCTGCTGAACACCTGCTACGAGGAATCCATCAAGCTATGGGAAAATTCCTCGGGCATGCTTCACGCAAAATCACTGTTAAAAGCCTTCGACAAACGGTTCACCAACCAAATCCTAGCGCTAAACAGGAACAATCTTCGCATCATAACAAGAGCCCTAACTGGACACTGTCGCCTTAACAAGCACATGTTCAAATTGGGGCTAAGCGACACGAAATCCTGCAGATTTTGTGATGAGGCGGAAGAAACGCCTCTCCATCTGCTAGGAGAATGCGGTGCACTGATGCAAAAACGTAGCATCGGTTTGGGCAGGCACCTGCTTAGCCCAGACGAACTACGAGATATCACCCCGAAGGATATCCTACAGTTCTTAGCGACTGCAAGGATAAGTGGCGAACTATAACGCCGCGCCTCCGGAGGTGAACCGTCAAAGTGGCGATCACAATAGGCCAATCATGGCCGCAGCGATACTAAAGCCACCAAGATCAAAAAAAAAAAAAATTGTAGTTTTTGCGGCCATTGGAAATGGTTGAGAAATGAATAAAATATAAATGTCGTCAAGTAGAGTGAGACACATTTTTTTTTAAATTTGTTATACATGCTATGAATAGACAAGAAAGGAAAGATCTTAGCTTTCCTTTCTTGTTTTGACAATTTGGTTTTTTGAAGATTAACAAAATAACCCCTACTACAGAAAGAATGGCGAGCGAAGCGAACCGCCAAATTTTTGACTTATTTTCGGCAGGCTGATAAAAATGACCAAAAGACTACAGAATGAACGGCGAGCGAAGCGAGCCGCAATTTTTTTAGCGACTTTTCGGATGTTCTGTAAACTAGAATCAAGAGATACAAAAGATTATGATAAGCGAACCCTGAGCCTTTGCGGTGGTAATTTTGGAGTTTGGTGAAGTAAGCAAGGTAAAAAGACAAAACATGTTTTTTTTTATTACATTTTCGGATGGTCTCGTGGTAGTATAGGTAATAAAAATTGAAACAGTGAGCGGAATCAGCGCCGATATTTTGTTGTGTTTGCGGCCGCTGACAATGGTTGAGAAATTGTGACATTTTCGCAAGGTTGTTAAAAAGCATAGAATAATAGAGATTTAACGGCGAGCGAAGCGAGCCGCGAAATTTTCTGTGACATTTTCGGTCGTTACCAAATAGTTTAGAAAAGTATGTTATAAATAAAGACATAACAGTAAACGGAGGGAGAATTCGATTACGGAAAAACAAGAAACAAGGTCTATTGATTTAAAAAATTAAAAGTAATGTCGTGATCTGCCTGCCTAGGTGGAATCGGCCGTAAATGAATGCGATGCGTGCACCCAGCGCATTTACATAAAATGTTGAGACGAATTTTGACGAAAAAAAGTTTGAGTTTTCAAGATATAATAATTTAAAGAAATATTTAAGTGCGACGTGCTTACATAAAATACAATGTAATGTAGATACACAATAGGAATCGCATGGCACGGAGCGCCAAACTGAACACATAGTACCTACGTCGTTTCTTGCCTACCTTTTATTATTTGGAAAAATAAATGTTAATTTTTCGGGCAAGCCTGACTTTAGGGGTATGAATGTTCCGCCATGAGGGCCCCTAGGCTTGCCGGGCCCCTAGGCCCGGGCCTTGTGGGCCTAGGGGCTAATCCGGGCCTGGGTGACGGGGGATATCGCTGGTGTACAGCGTGAAAAGAAGCGGAGCAAGGACAGAGCCCTGTGGGACTCCGGCTCGGATGGATCGGGGGTCAGAGAGAGTGCCCTCCACGCGATAGCGGAAGCTACGATTCAACAAGTAGTCTCGTAAGATGAGTACGAGTCTGTCCGGCACACCGAGAGTGAAAAGCTTGTAAATCAAGCCGTTGTGCCAGACCTTGTCGAAGGCTTTCGCTACATCGAGGAAGACTGATGACTGAGATTAATAATATTGTATTATGTATATCAGTCATCTAGTACCCATAACACAAGCTCTGCTTAGCTTGGGGCTAGATGATGCTGTGTGGATTGTCCAGCATTATTTAATTTATTTACCTGCAACAGTGTGTATAGTAGTAGCAGCGATATGCAGCTCTATCTCGGAGACGGAGGCCTTCACGCGCACGCCCTCGTCCGCGCTCTTGAAGGACCGGCAGAGCTCGAGGTCGCAGGGCGCTAGCACCAGCTGCGGGGGCAGGCTCTTCAGCTGGGACTGGAGCTTGGACATCACCTGTGGAGGAGTAGGTACGTCTTCTATACTAATATTATAAAGAGGAAAGATTTGATTGTTTGTTTGTTTGTATGTTTGTTTGTTTGTTTGTTTGTTTGTTTGTTTGTTTGTTTGTTTGTTTGAATTGAATAGGCTCCGAAACTACTGGACCGAGTTAAAAAATTCTTTCACCATTAGAATCCTTAATTTTCCGTGATGAACATAGGCTATATAATATTTTCAAAAAAGTTAGGGATCCGCATGAAAAATTCAATAATTGAACCGTGGGCTGTATATTCAACCTCTTTTTCTATTATGGCGCGTCAGAATAGAAAAAGAGGTTGTATAGCGCACGGTGCTTGCTTTTTCTCTACGGCCAGTGTTAGTTTTGGAATGTCGAGTCAATGTCAAAAATCCCACTGCTGTTAGAAAAAGTAAGGGATCCGTATGAAAACTGTGAAGCCTATCGTGTTAGTGTGTATAATTTCTGAATTTTTTGTTTAATACCCGTGCGAAGCCGGGGCGGGCCGCTAGTTAGAGTATATAACAACAAATAATTATTAATTAAAGATTGTGGAATATCGAGTTTATACAAGACTAGCAGCCCGCCCCGGCTTCGCACGGGTATTAAACAAAAATTTCAGATATTATACACAATAACACGATGGGTTTCACAGTTTTCATACGGATCCCTTACTTTTTCTAACAGCATTGGGATTTTTGACATTGACTCGACACTCCATAACTGACACTGGCCGTAGAGAAAAAGCAAGCACAGTGCGCAACCTCTTTTTCTATTCTGACGCGCCATAATAGAAAAAGAGGTTGAATATACAGCGCACGGTTCAATTATTGAATTTTTCATGCGAATCCCTAACTTTTTTGAAAATATTATATAGCATATGTTCATCACGGAAAATTTAGGATTCTAATGGTGAAAGAATTTTTCAAATCGGTCCAGTAGTTTCCGAGCCTATTCAATTCAAACAAACAAACAAACAAACAAACAAACAAACATACAAACAAACAAACAATCAAATCTTTCCTCTTTATAATATTAGTATAGACTAGCGGTCCGACCCGGCTTCGCACGGGTATTTAACAAAAAAATCAATTTTCACGCGTAACCCTAATTTTTTTCTTTTTTTATTTCATCACGGAATAATTATTTAGGATTCCACATTGGTCCAGTAGTTTCGGAGCCTATTCAATTCAAACAATCAAATCTTTCCTCTTTATAATATTAGTATAGACGTGTAGAATAAACCTCAGAACGGTATTGAATATCCAGTCAGCTTGTCTTCTACTGTACTCATTAAGATTGTTTAATGTATGTCCCTTTAGTTACCTTTAGTCCAGGATTGTAGTTACCTGTAGTCCAGCTAGCGAGACTACGAGGCTCTCCGTGCCTCCATGCCAGGAGTAGTCCACTAGAAGCTCTGTGCGCAGCAGCAAGGCGTGCCCGTCTGCCTTCCCGGAGGCTGCGAAGCACATCACCTCCGGCTGACGGAATTGGATGGAGATGGCCACGTTTGGAGACTCCTCTGATACTAGGTTACCTGGACAAGACGATGATGCGTTATGGTCACGTTATAAGCAGCTTGAATAGGCGCTGCACAAATAAAATATCCAAGAATATCTTTGGCGCTGCATAATCAAAACCAAGTCTGAAAAATGTTGTAGTCAGCCTTAGCCAGCCATTTCAGGATAGTTCCTAAAATGGATGGCTAAAACTAATTCAGTATTAATATACCACAGCTCTGCTACGTTTGTTTAATAATTTTAAATAAATACTCGGTAGTACATTGATGGAATATCATCATGCTTACAATACATCATCATCAATAGCATTTACATCCACGAAGGATGGTTCATGTGGTGTTCGTTTTTCGGCACTTATGCAGATGACTTGTAAAGTTGTAAGGCCTATACGGGGAGGACAGATGCCGCCGCAGTATTGTCATCTGGCACCCCAGGGGGTGGTGGTGGGTCTGTTGCAGCCCGTTGGTACCTCAGTGCTCGCTTCTCATTTACTTTCGAAACCACGCTTCATCATGTATAAGAACTCCTTCTGCTAATGTTACGCAACCGTTCGCGTCACAATACATACAGCTGCAGTATTACTCGTATCACCGCTGCGTCCTTGGTACATCCTATCTGATTTGTCATTCCATTCCATCGACACCAATCATGTTCACAACACATACAGCTGCAGAATTAGCACTCCTGCGTCCTACATGATTTGTTATTCCATTCTATTTCAACCTACTTTTGCAGAGGCAAAAACAAAAAGAGTCTGTACCTGTGGAGTAATACCCGCTGGTGGAGTCGCTGGTGCTGTGCAGGCGGGTGGCGGCGCCGCGACCGCTCTCTCCCACGTAGCCGTGGTTCACAACACCGCCTTCCAACGTCTTCTCTCCTGGTAACATTCAGATACTAATAAATAAATAAATAAATAATGCCGGACAATCCATACAGCATCATCTAGCCCCAAGCTAAGCAGAGCTTGTGTTATGGATACTAGATTACTAATATACTTAATACAATATATTAACTAGATAGATATATTTTATTTTACATAGAAAACGACCAGAACATTCTGAACAAATATCTGCAGATCGTACAAATATTTGTCCCAGATCGTATAAATAAGTAGCGAGATGTTTTTGACAGCCTTCACCGGTCTAATAGCACTCCAGCTGAAATCCACTGCTGGATTGTCCAGCAGCTGGTGAAAGTCCATATATTACAGACTAGCGGTCCGCCCCGGCTTCGCACGGGTATTTAACAAAAAAATACTTTTTCATGCGGAACGCTTATTTATTAAATATTTTATAGCCTATGTTCATATCACAGAAACTTTAGGATTCTAATGGTGAAAGAATATTTTAAACCGGTCCAGTAGTTTCGGAGCCTATTCAATTCAAACAAACAATCAAATTTTTCCTCATTATTATATTAGGTACCTATAGAAAAGTAGGATACACACGACGAATTATTATAAATTTTAGCGCCAATACTACGGGTAAGGCTTGCTGACGTTTGGGACACAATATTTTCGGACATTTTGTCCGAAATATCACTTTTCATTTTAAATAATATTTTAACTGACATTTCGGACACCATCAACACAGTGTACATAATAGTCATTATGTGTACTGTGCCATCAACATATTGAAGCTGTTTTGTACAGTCAGCTAGAAAAGTTTTAATTTCTATTTCATATTACTAAAGATGACCTTAGCTAAAAGTCGTCGCAATAATTGGATGAAGGCGTCCATGTCGTAGGGTAGGATATGGTGACCATTGTGTCGGAAAGAAACACTTTTGGACTTCATGCGCCATAATTGGAAGTTTTTGAACACAGACGTACGCATAACAAAGACGTGCTAATATCAACACACTTAACGTAATACGAATCAGTTACTCTGTAGGCCCTTGAAGATGCTGTTACCTATCTCTTGTATATATGTGTAAACTATACCTACTATACTATAGCTATAGGTACTATACTACATACAAATTTTACCATTTCAAACGCCTTCTTCTTTCTTCTTCCTTCTTCTTCATGTCCTAAGTTAAATATAAGTGGGCTAGGCTTAAATATAAGTATATATTTTAAGTTTTATATGCTATGACAGAGTGGTCTGGTCTTACAACAACACTGTACTTAACATTAACTTAAGCACAGTCTATCAAACTCACCCGGCATAGCGTCCAGTAGACACCTCGCCAGCGTGAGGAAGAACGGCAGAGACAGGTTCAGGCGCGTCCTGTCCACCCTCACGTCCAGCTGGCGGGCCTTCGCCCCCGTGACGCGGAGGTGCGCGTCTATTAGCGGAGGCCTACGCACTGAGATGCCGACGGTGTCGCGGTGGGACCCGCCTTGGGACTCGAAGATTCTAGAAATTAATTTTATTAGTAGTTAGTAAAATGTTACTTGGTTATTGTAGTGAAAGGTGAAAGGTTGCTGATTCTGGTTGGAGATGGGATGTTATAGACGGTTATTAGGAGAGGCCGCCATCCAGTATGTTATAATTCTCCGACGTGGAAAGACACATGTTCTCGGTTTGTTATAGAAATGTTACAGAAGCGGTCCGTGTAAATAATAAACGAGCGGTCCGCCCCGGCATCGCCCGAGTATTTCACAAAAATTGAATTTTTCATACGGAACCCTAACTTTTTTGAAAATAATATACAGCCTATGTTTATCACAGAAAATTTAGCATTTTAATGGTGAAAGATTTTTTCAAATCATTTCAGTAGTTTCGGTGCCTATTCAACTCAAACATACAAACAATCAAATCTTTCCTCTTTATAATTATTAGTATAGATTCAAAACAAAACTTTGCTATAGAATTGTTACCCAAGCGGTCCGTAGGTAATATAGTAACCTCTTGATGAAGACATTGGGCTCCGTCCTGATATCGTCCACCAGCAGCGTGACGAGGCTGGCGCGCAGCTCCAGGCTGCCGTCGGAGTAGCGCTCCAGCAGCAGGCAGGCCTCGCCGGCCGACAGCCGCGCCAGCCCGTTGTTGGCGTCGCGCACTGGGGATGACAGCACCTCGTCCATGTCAGAGAACAGGCGGAGAGTCACTCCCTCCAGGGTGAACCTGGACGAGGAACGAAAACAATCAACACCTCATCGATCGTTAGGAATCCCCACCCCATCCTTCGTCTCCCGAATCCGCTAGAACATTCTAGCGGAGCGTCTAGCGTAGTTTAGTTTTGTCGACATCGGAATTGACACAGTTTTCGTGGGGAAGATCTTTCATCGCTCGATTTACTTATAATTAACGACATAATTTTAGTTTTGTTTTAGTCTTTTTGATGAATCATCAGTACACAATGCAACATCAAATAATATTCCATTTTTATGCATTGACGAAATTACCCAGAGCGCGAGGTCCAGCTACGCCGTATAATAAGAAAAACCTTACTGCAGCATTATTTATTTTCATTACAAAGAAAAGAAATTCTACGACGTTGAAAAGTGCAGGAGAATGTGTTGGAATATTTAATTTTATTTGGAAAACTAATAATTATTAAAAACTAAACCAAAAACTAAAATTGGATCAATATTCACCTAACGGCCGCTTCCTTTCTAAGCGGCTCTCCTTGCGCGAAGAACGCCTGCAACTTCTTGACGGATGCGTCGGCCTGAGGAACTTCCACCGGCGAGGTGGGCACTATGCTACCTAGAAGACAATCATAAAACTTGTTGGAATATCATTTCGCTAGATTAACTACTATGCAACTGACACCCTTTAGCCAGTTGAGATGACATTCTTTAAAACATAGTTAAATACTGGATGTGGCCCGTTGAGCGCGTATGTTAGGTACTCATAACTAATTGAATACTCTAGCGGACCAGCACAGAGTAATGAGATCGTCTATTCCCGATTGTCCCTACCCCATACGTTAGATGTGCATACATTTTTAATTTACATTTAAAAACCTTTTGAATGTATGGTCTCTCATAATTTCGGAATATATAAGGGAAATTATGATGATCAACCAAACTGAACTAAAAGGTCATCCTATTAACTAGTGTCGGTCCATCGAAGGTAACTAAATAGCATTCTCATGATGCAGCGAAGCAATTCGTGTAATTGTAGTTTCTAAACTGTCACTATAAATTCGACGTCAGAACAGATAGTCTTCGGTCGAACGTCGATGGATTGGTTCTTATAGGACTGTAAAGGATGCATATTATGTCGAAACCCGAAAACGTTCTCGTTGAGGGTCTACAAAAACAATACATCGTTAAAAATTTATGAAAATGTTTTACCTATGTTTGCAACACTTTTCTTGTTATGTTTATCTGGGTCTACAATCTGGCTCAATACAGTAACTTTATTTTAAAATGTTTAAAATATGATTGTAAACTGCTTTGCGATCTTATCACAATAAATAAATAAATTATACCTATAAAATGGTCCAAGCTCAAGTTATCCGCCCACACCGCGAGTATGGTCGCCAGGTCCCTCTGGCCCAGGTTGACGCTGACGGCGTCTACGCTGACGTCAGCGCCGACGGCCAGCAGCTCCCGCGCTGACCACGCCTGCTGGTAGCCCACGCAGCGCTTTATGTCGCAGCGGATGCAGATCGGCTCTAGGATTGGTTCCTTGCGATTTGGAGAAAATTCTATTATTTAAAAAAACCCAACTTCGTAGAATGACTTCACATCAACATCATAATCATCAACATCACCAGCCTATAATAGTCCACTGCTGGACATAGGCCTCCCCTAATGAGCGCCATAGATGGCATCATTATTTGGGGGTTATTGCCCATAATCCCCACGCTGGGCATGCGGGTTGGGGATCGCAGTTCGGTGTAGCTGTTCTGCAGAAGGCGCTGCTGCCCGCCCCCCGCTGTGTTTCCCTTAGTCGCCTCTTACGACACCCCCGGGAAGAGTTAAATAAATAAATAAATAAATGTTGGACAATCCACACAGCATCATCTAGCCTCAAGCTAAGCAGAGCTTGTGTTATGGGTACTAGATGACTGATATACATAACTAGCGGCCCGCCCCGGCTTCGCACGGGTATTAAACAAAAATTTCAGAAATTATACACACTAAAACGATGGGTTTTACAGTTTTCATACGGATCTTTACTTTTTTTAACAGCATTGGGGTTTTTGACATTGACTCGACATTCCAAAACTGACACTGGCCATAGAGAAAAAGCAAGCACCGTGCGCTATACAACCTCTTTTTCTATTCTGACGCGCCATAATAGAAAAAGAGGTTGAATATACAGCCCACGGTTCAATTATTGAATTTTTCATGCGGATCCCTAACTTTTTTGAAAATATTATATAGCCTATGTTCATCACGGAAAATTAAGGATTCTAATGGTGAAAGAATTTTTTAACTCGGTTCAGTAGTTTCGGAGCCTATTCAATTCAAACAAACAAACAAACAAACAAACAAACAAACAAACAAACATACAAACAAACAAACAATCAAATCTTTCCTCTTTATAATATTAGTATAGATACAATATTATTAAATAGATAGATATTTTTATTATACATAGAAAACAACAAGTTGGGGTGGTGAAATTCTATGCCGGCACCACACGGCGAATGATTTCGTAGAAAAGAATTTAGTAATCTATATACCAAGGAGAGAAGCTCCGAGATATAAAGATTACTAGCGGTCCACCCCGTCTTCGCACGGGTATTTATAAAAAAATAATTTTTGATGCTGTTCCATAACTTTTTTGAAAACATAGCCTATGTTCATCAGGTAAAATTTAGGATTCTAATGATGAAAACATTTTTCAAATCGGTCCAGTAGTTTCGGAGCCTATTCAATTCAAACTAACAAACAATAAAATCTTTCCTCTTTATAATATTAGTAGATATAGACAACTACGGATGGGTAGTTAAGAAAACCGCGGCCTTTAGTCTATGCCTAACTTATTGATTACAGATCGTTAGATAAAGTTTTGTATATCATATTCATAAACTAAAATATGTCCTCCCAGTAGTTAGTAGGCATTGATTGTGAATTCAGCATCTACCTGAGGCAACTTCAGGCAGAAATCTTATCAAGTATCAATCTTATCAGATTACCTGTACTTCCAAGGTGCCCGCCAGCGTCATCACAGCCCGCGCGAAGGTGATGTCCTTGAGCTTCACCAGGATATTGTCTATGACGGGAGCGTTCAGGGGACTCGAGGAGTCTTGAGAGCTTACTTGTTTGAAGAAGTTCTCTATTAGCAGATCACCTGGGGGATAGAAATACATTACAGAGTTAGTTTCCACCTTCCTGTATTGTACGAAGGACGCACCTCGTGCGCATATAGCGTACATATAGCAAGCTATCATCAAAATTAGAAATAAGCAAATTTTTTGAGATTTTCTTTAAAAAAACAAAGAAATGGTTTAAATGTTATTGTGACTTCTCTTGGTAACTCAGCTTACCCATATTTAGAACCAATAAATTTGGTGATGATAGTTTCTGCGGCAAGAGTAGCACGGGGGCATGAATCTGTAGAAAAAACAAATATTGTATACTAAAAAGTAGAAGAAATCGTTTTACTAAAACCTAAAAAAGGCGAAAATAGGACGCAGCTCAGATGGATTAAAGGCTTTATAATTTCTGCGATGGCAGCCACCTAGAGGCGAATTAGCGATCAGGAGAACCAGGTAGGCGTCTCAAAATATAATAAATAATGCTGGACAATTCACACAGCACTATCTAGCACCAAGCTAAGCAGAGCTTGTGTTATGGGTACATTACTAATAAACTGGGTACATAACTAAACGAATAAATTGATAGATATTTTTTACTATGCATAGAAAACGACCAGAATACAATGAACCAATATTTGCAGGTCGTAAAAAAAGGTAAGGAAATTTGCTTGTATCAAAAAGTAAAGTTATGTGGTAGAAGTAGTAGGTATACCTCTATGACGAGGTTGAGGCGTGTGCTCCTAGTGTACAGGTGTTGCGAGTGTTCCGAGGCGGCGCGCTCGGCCGCCAGCGAAGCACCCTGCGCCACTGATGCGGGGATCAAAGGCTCCAGGAATTGCTGCAAAATAAGAAGTAACATAAATAAGCAATATCAGTTAATTTAGGTAGAATGTGGAAGAGTCCTCCTTGTCAGCCATCTTTTGACAAATACTATGATGATCAAAATGTCGTCTAAACCTAAAGATTAATCTGTCTATGACAGCTCTTTGTCAGGACGAGGAGAAGACACCTGGAGAAGTCTCATATCAGAGACGATAGATCCACTTTGGGTCGCTGAAATACAGGAATAGATAAATATTTCATCTTATACCCTAGATTACTAAACATAGTTTTAAGGTTACTGTGTATTAGTTATAGTTAGTTTTATTGGGTAATTACCTCCCCGCTTCGTCCACAGTGGGGACCAACGGGAAGTATACTTCCCGTTCGTTCCACTTACGGAAGTATACTTCCCGTTGGTCCCCACTAAGGCAATTAAAAAAAATATTTCTTTTCCTTTACCTGCGTGGTGTGCAGTAGGTCCGTGCTACAGACACAGTGCAGACGTCCGACGTACAGCCGCAGCTCGCCGTGGGCCTTCAGCTCCGACGTGTCGCCGTACACGCGCGGCGCGCAACGCACGTACTTCAGTTCTACCACTTTGTCTTCGTCCGGCCATACCAGCTGGGAATTCATAGTATTTGTATTACAAATGTGAAAGTTACTGTCACCATATAGACCTTCTCTAGCATATAACTTTTGTAGACTACTTTTTAACGCGAATAATAAACGGAAAACGAGAAACATGGACCATATATTTGCCAAAATTCTGTAGGTTTACAGTTTTTACACGCTAAGGAACTGTAAGTTCTATAAATTACCTATAAGGCTCTAGCATTTCAACTGCAATATAACCGAAAATTGCAGTTCAGATGCAGTTGATACTATTGCAATAGAACTGTAAACCAAACGCGCAATCCGATTGCGATTTGTTTGTTTGTTTGAATTGAATAGGCTCAGAAACTACAGAACCGATTTTAAAAACAATTTTCCACTTCCCAGTATGTGTAATATTACCTTAGGATAGAGCGTGGCCTCTCCCAGGTCGTCGAGATGCAGCGAGCTGAGGAACAGCTTCAGCGTCATGCGGTCGTTGGCGCGGAACACGCAGTCGCTCTCCGCCGCGCCCAGCCGCAGCTCCAGCATCGAGAAGTCGCTGTGGCACAGCTTTACCGATATCGATGACACCCTGAGAACAAATAAAATAATAGAGCGAACTAAAGAGTGTGATATTATTATCACGAATCGTTCAAAGACGTGTTGTCTTCCGTAATACCGGCCACATCTACACTTTCCATGGTGAGATCGTTGTCAAACAGAGGTCTACCAGCAATAAAATATTAATAAATAATAAATAAATAAATAATGCTGGACAATCCACACCGCATCATCTAGCCCCAAGCTAAGCAGAGCTTGTGTTATGGGTACTAGATGACTGATATACGTAATACAATATTATTAAATAGATAAATATTTTTTTATTTATACATAGAAAACGACCAGAACCAAAATAACAATGAAATATGTCTGGGCTCAAAAGATACAAGTACTTAATAATTTAAAAACCCTTTCTTTAAGTAAAGGACTCAGTGTCTAACAGAATTGCTGAACTTAAGTGCCGGTAGGCGCAGAAGGATTGGTTTCATCTCAGTAGCGTAGCGACCACTATCAGCATTACCTGAACTACAAGGGCTAAATCTAATAGAAGCACCCAAGAAACAACGGAAACACGGAAGTTAGCTACCTATCTAAAAGTTTCAAACAATCTCTCTAAAAGTTTCAAACAATCTCCGTTAAGAAAGAAGATAAAAACTCCGGAGTGCAAAACGAGAACAATAATTCTTCGCGCAAACGCTTATTTCAGTTACATCTGACTGATATACATATGATTACACGACATTAACTGTGTGAAGTTCAGAAAAGAAGATACCTCCTTCCATCTCTATTTGGCGGGAATTACACCTTCACCCCCCAAAGTCTTATGAAGAAGTGCCGCGTCCGAGGAGAACCATCAGCTCTTCCAGTTTATTGCTTGCCGGTTTTTGTATCTTTTACTTGAAATTAACTGATGTTACATTCCTCAATAAACTGGGGAAACCGCTCGGCTAGCCACATGCCTGTTGGTGGTACCTTGGTGGCACAAAAAATTACTTTAAAGAGGTGCAATACCTGACAGAATAGCTGAACTTGGTGGCCCCGGAAGGCACGGGCGGGTCGGCCTCGGGTTGCATCACATACTGCCACACGCTACGGATCTTGGGCAGAACCACGTTCTTCAAGTTTATCGCGTGACGGTTCTGGATTCTAAGGAACAAGTCAACAATTTTATTAAACTGTGCCGAAATATTGGAAAACTCAAAAATCTAATCATGGTAAATTAACGATGATAACATTAACCATTTAACCCATTTTAGTTTCAATAATCATGATAGTTTCAAAAGTTTTAATTTAATTAAAACTAGTTCAAAAGGGTAAAGCTTCTTCAAAAAAGTTAACGTATAGTATTGTGTCGCAGGTTGAACCTCCGGGATATAAGTTGGTATAGTTCCAAACAAATAAGCAATTCAATCTTTCTTCTTTATATTATTAGAGTTGATAGAGTGCGTGGTACTGACTTGGTGGTGATGTAGAGGTGGTAGTTTGCCAGCGTGGTGAGCGCGGGCACGTGCAGGCTGAGCGCCACGCCGCCCACGTCCAGCACCAGCGACTGCTCCACCGAGTGGAAGTGAGAACGGAACTCGGGGCAGTCCGCGCGCACCTGCGAATTATGTCACATTACCTACTTTATTACTACACAAATTATTTATTTATTTAATGTGTTATATAAAAGCTGCCTTCTTTCATGCCCCTAATCATCAACCAGTCTGGATCACACTCCACTCTTTTTACTGAGCCCTGTTTCCACTTGACAGTTTCCCCCTCACCTTCCTATATAGCAGATTGATCAGCTCCCCCTGAGTGCACTACGCCATCATTCCATCAGCACCTGACGCTCTTCGCTTTTTACCGAGCCGCAGTCTCCTCTTGACAGTTCCCCCTCACCTTCCTATACAGCAGATTGAGCAGCTCCCCCTGAGTGCAGACCAGCTCGAGCGGCTGCCCCCCGGCGCGGTGCTGGCGGTCCAGCAGCCGCAGCCCGCCCACGGCCAGCTGCACTGCGGGCCCGAATGCCAGCACCGCCACGTCACAGCAAACCTTCCAGATGCTCAGGGTCACGTACGGCTTGTCCACCTGCTCCGTGGAGCGGGACAGGTTGATCACTATCTCACCTGTGCGAGAGAGATGGATATATAATATCGGACAATCCATACAGCCACTATCTCACTTGTGCGAGAGAGATCAATCTATACTAATATTATAAAGAGGAAAGATTTTATTGTTTGTTTAAATTGAATAGCCTCCGAAACGATTGGACCGATTTGAAAAATACACCGTTAGAATCCTTAACTTTTCGTGATGAACATAGGCTATAGAATATTATCAAAAAAGTTAGGGTTCCGCATGAAATTTTTTGTTTTATTTAGAGGACACATCGTATGGGAAACAGCCATGTAGGCTTGCAACAGTCGGCCGCCTCGAGGCGAGGCCGCCGCTAAATTGACTAAGTGGAACCAGAATTATTTGGTTTGACCACAATCTCATCTGACGATATAGCCGACGATGTATCGCGGATGATTGAAGAAACCTCTTTAGTCCTTGATCCGGGTTGTAGTTCTGTCGGAAAAACAGAAGCAGATCTCTGGGAATTCAACAATTCTAGCGGAAGACACTCCTCAGAAGCACTAAAGAAGTCACGCGATTCAGATTCAGATTCAATAACTTTATTTCTTTAGGCTTACAAAATAAGCACATAGACAAGTCAAATTTCAAACAGATAATTTATCATAAAAAAGAAATAATATGTTATTGATTTCTCTTCACTTCAATTTTTTGTCCACTAGTGGAAGAAGTGAAAAAGAAACCACTAGTACATTCATATATAACTTATGTATCTAATACAATGTTTTTTTTTGCCTATCTAAATCTATGTTTAGTGTGATTTAGATACATGTCAATAATTATTAAAATACATATAGATATGTAGCTAAACCCAACATTCCATTTCTTACATGCTATTGTCGGTGTGGAATGGAGCGACATCTGGCCAGTATCATTAACGTAATCATCAATAGAGTAAAAGGCTTTCTTAATAAGATTTTGTTTTGTGTATTGTTTAAATTTACGAATAGGGAGCTCAGTTGTTTCCCATGACCAAGTTTGGGTCCATAAGAAACTAGCCTAATGCCACAAAAACATGTTGAGGCCCATGAGAAACCGCTAATCATACCACTCCCGAATATAATGATGATGATTCTCACCAACTATAAACCTCAGGAGCGTGTTGATAGTGTTGCTGGGAGACACGTTGTCTTCGAACCCCGGCAGGTCCACGCTGCGAGCAAACAGTTCCAGCTCCTCATCAGAATGCTCGGAGCCGGCAAACCCTGGCGCCGTCAGCTGGTGGCGGAGCACTGAGGAGTCGGTGGTGGACTCTGATGCTCTGGAATAAGGACCATACTTGATTTTAAACATATGTAAATACTCTTTCGTTCGTCCAAAATTTTCGAGTACCGAGTGAGTGACTTTGTGTCGATGTATTACGAAGGTCTTGAATAGTCTCATTTTGAAATCGTTAAAGATGGAACTGTCTGGAGATGACGAAAAGCTGTTAGTCGCTGAGCGACAGGATTACGAACAGTAAGAAGTTGTTAGGAGTGGTCTAGGGCAAAATGACAGCTGTTTGTTGATATTTTGTTTACAATTTCAATCAAATATACCTATAGTAAAAGTTGATTACAAAACATGGTGTGATTTATTTTAAAATTATCATCATATTATTTTAATGGGGAACAACGGGAACTGTACTTCCCGTTAGTCCCCATTTGGGACTATTTGGGTGAACTGTACTTCCCGTTAGTCCACATTTGGGACTATTTGGGAAGTACAGTAGTACTAAGTATAGTTTTCGTGGTCCTAGTGGGGACGAATGGGAACCCTTTTCTTATACCTTCACCTTTTCATCGGGCCACGTTACATTAAATTAGCTATAGCGTCATAAGTAATGATTTAAAACTTACTTATTTCTACTCAGATAAGCCGCCACAATCCCCTGTCTAAGCTTCACGAGCTCGGAATAGCTCGGATCACCCTGCACTCTATCCAACTCCATAGACTTATCTTTCGTCTCATCTGCATACAGCGAGTCTGCGAGTGCGAGCGGGACAGTGGTCGGCACCGGCACAGGGAGGTTATCTATAAAGTCTAGGAGGAGGCTGATTATCCGGTCCGAGAGGTTGAACTTCAGGCTTGACAGGGATATGTTTAATTTGTATCTGGAAAAAAAGATAAATATTATTTGTATGTACCTATATTTGATTTTTGTTATTATGACAAACTATGGTTGTTAATTGTTAAAGTAAAATAAAAGCTAGAATACAATTGGTAGGTACTTTCAATGACAACAATATTTATTTAAGTCTAAGTTTATTTAAGTTTGTCATAAAAAGTTCGTGATATAAAGAGACAGATATGGTATCAGGGGCTCTATAATCGATAAGAGTAATATAGCGTAGGAAAACAATACGTCAAGCCGAAACAATAGGGTCGCTCGATTGAAATTGAGCTTGTGTGTACTAGATGACTGATATATATAATATTATATTATAACATATATTTTTTTATTATACATAGCAAACAACCAGAACACCCTGAACAAATATCTGCAGATCGCACAAATTGTTCCGAGGCGGGAATCGAACCCGCAACCTCCTAATGGTTTGATACATTCAACAAAATACCTAGGTAACAGCTTGTATTCCTTCTTGATACTGTTAGAGAAGACGACGGACATCTTGATCTTCGGCACGAGATGCAGCTCAGAGTCCGCTTGCTTGCGAGACTCGCGCCAGGGCTCGTCGCTGTTGCAGAATAATATCTGAAGATATGAGATACGTATTAAGCTATCGGCAAACGTAGTGCAGGACGCCTTCCCGCCAGGTGGGATGACAATCTGCGAAAGACTGCAGGCAAATGCTGGATGCGACAAGCTGAAGGCGCTATGACGCTCATTAGGGGGAGGCCTGTGTCCAGCAATGGATTACTTAGGCTGATGATGATGATGATTAGACTATAAAGATAAGACAGTGTTGTATGTCACGCACGAGCGCTGCTACATTGAATCTCGAGCGTAGCAAGGGATGATAAATGCAACTCACGAGCGGAGCGAGTTGCGAGACTCCTGTTTGATAGAGGGATTGAAGTATAGGTACTTCAATCCCTCTCTCAAACAGGAATCAAAAATCTTCTTGAAAATCTAGGCGCTAGACTCGAAAAATCTTGTCTCATGATTGTATTTTTTCGAAGATTTCTGATTTCTGATGCTTCAATCCCTTTCACAAACAGGTTCTTAGCAATTAGCTTTTATAGTTGATGTCAGTAGACGTGTCACTGCACGGATAAGTGTAACAGATGTAAGTGTTAATGTCACCTGCAGAGAGAGCTCTGCGTGCAGCCTGTCGTAGAGCTTCTCCTCCAGCTCCATGCACGTGGCGTCTTCCAGCGCCAGGTCCGTGGGCTGCAGGTCAGACTTGATCACCAGCCGGCTGACGTCCACCACCATCACGCGACCGGACCTACGAATGTTCACAGAATGTCTTTATATAACGAGCTATAGGTGTAGCCTTCAAGTGTTGGGTATCGTATTTACTCTTCAGGTGATAGGATGTTATTGGAACATGCGTAACTTAATAATTAATGTGAGTCTACCGGGTCAATCTTAGATGGAGTCTACCGGGTCAATCTTAGATGGAGTCTACCGGGTCAATCTTAGATGGAGTCTACCGGGCCAATTTCATATGGAGTCTACCGGGTCAATCTTAGATGGAGTCTACTAGGAAACACTTACTTATGGAGACACCCGTAGTCAGGCAGGATCAGACAAGGTGCCTTCACGTCCACGTTGAGATGGAACACCTGGCTGCGCCGCACCGCGAGCCCGGCTAGGGCGGCGCCCGAGCGCTGCGCCCCCACCAGCGCGCGCGCCGCCCGTTCTGAGACCTCGTCGGCGGACATCGAACGCGTTTGGAAGAAGTTTATCAGTTCCGTGAACGCGTGCTGGAAGGTACAGCTATTTATTGATTGTGTTCTGGATTAAATTATATTATTCTTGTAACCTGTCTGTAACTATCAGAGTTAATGTTCTTTCCTTCTTATATGTAAGGATTGTTTTAGTGTTAGTACAGTATTTGGTACAATTACTATATATTTATTTTGTGAAAGAAAGACAGAAAAGGAAGATGAATTTATTCTAGATTAATATAATAATAAATTTAGAATAAATTTATTTTAATTTATAAATTTAAATTTAGAATAAATTTTCGCTATAATTCGCTTTAAGCCATAAGGGCGCTAATTCTTTTAGTTTTTAGTTATTTATCTTTGACCGTTTTATTGTTTTAGTCATAAATGTCATAATTTTTACAAATCATCATTTAGCCCCGAATCAATACTAGTTTTTCCACACGATATACGTTCATCTTCAGCCTATAATAGTCCACTGCTGGACCTCTAGGCCTCCCCTACTGAGCGCCATAGATGGCATTACTGATTATTTGGGGGTTATTGCCCATAATCCCCACGCTGAGCATGCGGGTTGGGGATCGCAGTTCGATGGAGTTGTTCTGCAGAGGGCGCTGCTGCCCGCCCCCCGGTGTGTCTCCCTTAGTCGCCTCTTACGACACCCGCGGGAAGAGTGGGGATGGTGAAATTCTATGCCGGCACCACACGGCCGAGATACGTTGTTTCCAGGAAATTATTTAAAATTGTAAAGCCAACTTGTATAATTTGTTAATTAAGATAAGAGTTAAATTATCCCATTGGATTCTAGGGTTAGAGCTACAACTAAGTATATTAGTTAAAATCATAGTGATGTATGCACTAGGCAGCATTTATTGTACCTAATTTTTTTAGTATATTTATTGTACCTAGTTCTTATTTGATTCTTTATAAAAAGTACTAAATACATTTCACAATTTTCATTCATTTTCCACAACGATATTTTACCATTCTAGCATACAAGAAACCAGACACATGGACCAAATCTCGTATCAGAAACCAAGGTTCACGTTGAAGTGCCTCTATTTTGCTAGTCTTGAGATATTCAAGATAAACTGACCTCTATGTAGGTGAGTTCCAGCGGCTCCAGCAGACAGCAGAGCGCGTAGTCCGCGGACACGTGGTGCGGGTTCTTTTCCAGGTCCAGCGCTAAGACTGTCCCCGAGCCCGATGACGTCACCAGCGGCGCCAGCTCGCACTCTGACGTCACACCTTCTATTACTATGTTCTCGGCGCGGGCTGAGATCTATACAAACAAAGAACTTAAAAATTAAAAATATTTTATTGAAATTAGTGTTTGTGCACCCTGTACCAGAGCGAAGTCGGCGCATTCTGCAGTGTTCGAGGAACTTCGGGAGGCTCGGCCGTCCGAGAAAGCCCGAACACTGCATCGATATGCTGCACACTTCGGGCTGCGTTTATTCAATAACTATTCTTACTCTTTATCTGTTTATATCAATTAGGTACCTTAGTAGTTTAAGACACAAAAATTTTGTTTTATCACTCACGTAATAAAAACGTAAAGTATGTAACCAGAGGAATGTAACATTCGAGTCAAATCCTCAAGGGCTTAACGAATGTTAATATTTAATAACTAGAATAAGATTTTCAAGAATAAATAAATAAAAAAAAAAATAATAATAAACAATAAACAATATACAAATATGCAAGATACTCCATGGAAAAATTGTCGCTTCGGAATTGTATAACGAGCTGTGTCGACTCTAGATCCCGAACAACTATTGCCGGGGCCGAAAACATACATTGCTTGCTGTGCCGCAGTTCCGTCACCTATCCATCGAGTACTCAACGCTGCATATAAATCTAAGTGATGTAAGTAGGTACTTTATGTTCAAAAAAGTCTGTCGAAAAATTTGTTTTTAAGCTATACAATAATATAGATCAGTTTGTGATCTATGATGCCAAATAATTGCGCATAAATAAATGAATGCCGACACACAAACAATTTATTACAACCCAGCGGTGTTTGCAGCAGGAGTAAAAACAACTGATGAAAAATCTTGAGGAACTAGTATTGAATAACTACCTTGTAAGCTTTGGCAGAAGGCCGCGTTTCGAGTGAAGCCAGGAACTGCGTGACAGTGACCACCATGATCTCCTTCCCGCGGTTCATCAGCGTCAGCGAGCAGTTCGCCAGGGTCAGGTTCAATTTGTGCTCTGAAAACATTATGATTATAACATAATCCATACATCCATATTCAAAAATTCGAAGGACCTGTATATTCGATATCTAATTCTACATAGGCAATCTGTATGAACTTCTCGCATAGAAATGCAACGTATACAAAAATAATTTTGTGATTATAAAATGATGTGATGTGTTGTGTTCACATCAGGTACGAAACACATTAGTTTGTAGCTGATCAGCTCTGTACCTAACCAACACCTGAAGTTAGGCAACTTATCCGATCTTTACCTTAAAATAATCTTAAAGTTAATCTTGGCTATAATATGGCTCCACAGACCGATCCAGCCCCCGTACTGTCCCAGTTAAAAAAACATTACATGTAAGCTATTTTTTTACACCTGCTGTTTTTACCTATTATACAGTTTTTACCTACTCGTATTATACTGTTTTACCTACATACATATTATACAGTCTTTACTTATATACCATGTTTACCTATATACTGTTTGGATTTCTCCCTGGGCGCGCCCTCCGCCTGTCCTATCAGCTCGGCGAGGCGCCGGCGCTCGGGGCTGGACAGGTGGCTCCACAGCGTGCGGCGCTCGCTCACCACGCAGAGCTCGCGCGGCTCCGGCGCGGGGGGGGAGCGCGCCTGCCACCACCCCCCCTCTCGCTCCACCACCGCTATGCGCTCCGGCTCCACGGAGAGCAGCTGCGAACGGAACGGAAGCTGCATTGAAACTAACGCCCGAATTATTAGTACATAAACTAAGGTAAAAACGCAATTGCCATCCCGACGTGATTTAAGGCTGGCTATCGATATAGTGAATTGGGCGGGCAGCAATCAGTCGATTGAAGGAGACCAGTATATATTATTTAAAGGGGCCGCGAACCATTCCGAGGCGCTGCGGCCGTCGGCAATGCTATTAGATTTTTATTCAACCCGAGAAGTTTAACAAATAAAATATAGGTAATCTATCATTTGGTATAGGTACATGTCAAGCGAGGCCGTATGAGAATAATATTACTTACTTACACCATAATACAACATTTTAACTGGTGTTGAAAGTGTCTTTGTCATCTAGGTGTAAGTTTCTAGTGTTAAGGACAAGTTCTCAAGAAATGGTAACATCACGCAGTCAAATCCTAACCTCATACTTGGCGTGCTCCCTCGCGATCACCACCGACACGATCGGAAGACAATCCTCACACTTCTGCAGATCCAGCTTCAGTTCCGTGTCGTTGGGGCTGCGCAGCGTACTCTTGTAGGTCTGCTTGTAGGCGAGGTAGTGCTGGCGGTGCTGGCGGACGGCGGGCCACGTGTACGGCCGCACGCGCGTCTCGACCACCACGCGGTACGCGTACTGCCACCATTGCCTCGCGTGCTGGTGGACACTACAGCCGGGGTGGAGGTGGCGGTAGCGTCTGCAATCGTGCATCATTTATTTGCAACTAGACGGAACCTGTCAAGTCGCGGTAGGTTAGATAGATAGAGATAGATAGAAAGATATAGATAGATAGATAGAAATATATAGATAGATAGATAGATAGAGATAGATAGAAAGATATAGATAGATAGATATATAGATAGAGATAGATAGATAGAGATAGAGAAACATTTATTGAAACAACTCAGTTACAGCAGAGATCAAAAACAAATGTTCCCGTGATTCAGCAAAAAATGGTATTACGTTCTTCTTAGGGCGTCGAGTCCCACATAATTCTGGTCCCTCAGACTAGTTTATTCGTAAACGAATTTCCTCTCTGAATAAAAAAAATAAAGCCCCTGTTGACTGTTTCTAATCTTTAGAATAAGAAAGAGTGATATAGGTTCTACCAAGCTATAACATCAAATTTAGTAATGGAAAGCACTGTATGAAAAAGATTACTGGCAGTTTAATTGGGTGTTTCCGAAGAATTGTTAGTCTTATGAGAACATTCGACGCAATTGAAGATTTTCTGATCGATTGATCTGATCGATTCATCGATGTTAAAATTACCTAGTTAAAATAGAAGTGTCTGTACGCAGCAAACTAATAGATCCCATCCCGCCCGCTCCTTGGGGGTTCCCCTGTCCAGTAGGTAGCCTGCACAGGTTGATGATGACGAAACGTGTGTCCTTCACCTGTTGAGTTTGATCCTGGCGAAGGAAGCCTGAAGGTTGTCCACAGAGAGGTACTGCCTCCGCGACAATTGGAACGAGCTGTCGTGCACCACCGCGTCGAGCAGCAGGCGGGGCACGCGCGCCTCGCTGGACCGGTTGATCAGCACCTTTACTTTGCACGACAGCGGCTTTAGCACTGCAAATATAAGTAAATAAATAATGCTCATTAGGGGAGGCCTATGTCCAGCAGTGGACTATTATAGGCTGGTGATGATGATGATGATGATGAAATAATGCGGGACAATCCACACAGCATCATCTAGCCCCAAGCTAAGAGCTTGTGTTATGGATACTAGATGACTGATATACATAATACAATATTATTACATACATAGATATTTTTTTACTATAAATAGAAAACGACTAGAATACCCTCAACAAAGATCGTACAAATATTTGTCCCGAGACGGGAATCGAACCCGCAACCTTCTGCGTAGCAGGCGGACCTTCGCCCACCGCGCCGCAGAGGTCGTCAAATATAAAGTAAGATTCTATGATCTAGCACACCAATAATCTAGAAAGCCTGTATAAAAATAAAAGGTTAAGAACAACATTGCGACTTGTAAATTGGAATCAGTGACAAAGATACATTATGTCGTCGTAGATACTGCTACCAGACTACAGCGTAGATTTGTAGTCACAGCTAGGTTGCTACGAAGTAGACCTACTAATATAAATATAGATTCGGTACAACGTAAATCAGCTACCATGATTTACATCTATACGATCTAGATCTGCTACGACGTAGATCTCCTACGTCGTAGACCTGCTACGTCGTAGACCTACGGCGATATAGATCTGCTACGAGACATTGTAGTCGCTTGCTATATTATTGTAGTGTAGACCTACACACGAACACGTATGGAAACTGCAGTGCAGGGCGCGATGCGCGATGGACCTTTATTTATTGATTCACTAGCAGCCCGCCCCGGCTTCGCACGGGTATTTTAAAGAATTTTAGGTTCTTACACACACACACACACGTTAGATAAGGTACTTTATTATTGAAGTTTTTTTAAGGATCACTAACTTTAAAAATATTCTATAGCCTATGATTATCATTCTAATGATGAATTTTTTTCCAAAAAGGTCTAGTAGTTTCAGAACCTATTCAATTCAAACCACAAACAAACAATAAAATCTTTCCTTTTTAAAATTGTACCTTTACCTCCTTTACTTATATAAAGACTTTTCTCTCGCACCGCTATATCGCCTACATCGCATGGTTCCAATCTTGAAGTTTTTATATTTTTTGACATTGAGTTTCCTCTTGCACCCCAGTAACGAATTGTGATGTCTATGGCAATCCATAACTGACACTGGCGGAGTCGTCGTAGCAAAAGCGGTGCCATAAAAAAAGAAGTTGAAGTTGAGTCACAGCAAAAGTGAGCAGCGCAAAAAAAGAAAAAAAAAGAAGTTGATGTATAGCGCTATGGTTTTATTATTGAAGTTTTTATACGGATCTCTAACTTTTTTGAAAATATTTTATAGCCTATGTTCATCACGGAAATTTTAGGATTCTTATGGTGGAAGAATTTTTCAAATTGGTCCAGTAGTTTCGGAGCCTATTCAATTCAAACAAACAAACAAACAAACATACAAACAATCAAATCTTTCCTCTTTATAATATTAGTATAGATGTAGCCACGTAGGACCGATCGTAACGATCTTTAGAGGCTAAGGGTTAAACGATTCTAAACATTTCATTTTTATAACATAAAGTCAGACGAGACAGTAAAATATTGACAGAACTCAAGTCCTCTTGGTGCATAGAAATAGAAACGTTTATTTCTAACTCAAGACAAATATAATTTACTATTTTTCATACGGAACCCATTTTTTTTAAATCTTTTAAAGCCTATGTTTATCTCAGAAAATGTATTTTTCTAATGGTGAAAGAATTTTTCAAATCGGTCCAATAGTTTCGGAGCCTATTCAATTCAAACATAACAAACAATCAAATCTTACCTTACATTAGTATAGAAAAGAAAAGTATCCTGCGTGCTCGTACAACCAACGCTGTTCTTCCGTCAGAACCGTTTCGTGCACAGTGAATTGATATTGATTCGTGTTTTATCCAATGACATTTGTATGTGAATATCAGTTACTGTGTGCTATATCAGTGACCGCTTCTTTATGAAATAAGTGATATTCTATTGACTGTTTTAAAGTAGGTCAAACGTGTAAGCACCTTCATTATTAAAACTAGTCGTGTGTAGCATATGTGATTACAAGCGTAGTAAATAGCTGGTGACCGTGGGAAAACAAACCCTCCGCTCTGAAAAAAAATGCACCTTTAAGGTGCATTTATTTTCTCAAGCTCTTCTGAAAAAAAATGCACCTTTAAGGTGCATTTATTTTCTCAAGATCTTTTGAAAAAGAACGACAGAATTCAAGCCATAAGTTATTGGATTTTGAATAAATTATTTATTTTTCATATTTTAAAATTTACAGAACAAAAATAACAGCTTGCTTACATCCTGAGCTTAATTATACTATTACTGCCGTTCTAAGAAACTTCCAGAACCAGTCTAACTGTTAATTTTTCTAGGCTTCACATTTGTCAATCAATGATACCTGTAGATTGGGTCAGATGACACAGTATAAAACTTACAGAAGTCAAAGTCCTCTTGATGCATAGAGAACTTGTCGAGTCCTGTCAGCATATAATGCTTCCAGTTGTAGTACTGCATGGGGGTGATGTGCGCCGTCTCCGCAGTCTCCACGGCGGTGGACAGGGGGTTCCAGTACAGGGACAGGGACTCTATGCGCATCAGCTGGTATACTGTCGTGGCGCCGACGGGGGTCACTGACGGTTTCCATTTGCTGAAAGATTTATATAAACGATGGATAATCCTGACAGCGTCATCTAGTCCTAACGTAAGCTGAAGGATTTGAATAGACCTGAGCAAGATACAACAATATTCAGAGGTTGTGGCAAAATTTTGGATCAGACATATCGAATACAAGGTGTTAGGACTAGGCGATATAGGTGGAGCCCTGCTTATAGTAAAACATTACTCGCTTTTAGTGGATAGTGGGCAGGCCTAGAGCTCGTAGAACCGATACCCGCTGGAGAGTAAAGTTTCTCGAATAGCAACCGGGATGCAAAGCTAAACGAAGTGTTGAGAGAGCGTCCACTCGATGGAGCGACAACATTCTAGCGGTCACAGGGCAGGCGGCTCGGAGCCGATTTCAGATATTCAGATATCAAAAACTTTATTTCTTTATGCTTACAAAATATCACTCAGATAAGTCAATTTTTATTAAATGATTATAGAATAAGAAATAAGGTGTTATTAATTTTCTCTTACTTCAAATTTATTGTCCACTATTGTTCACAAGCGGAAGAAGCGAAAAGAAATATACGAGGCTTCGTTTGGACAGCTATGTTTAGTATATGGGTATACTCAAATGTAACTGACCTGTTAGTGGTCTCTATAGACAGGCTCTGCAGACAGAGCCCGCAGGCGAGCGGCCCCTCCGGCGAGCTGATGCCGTCCTCGTAGCGCACATGCACGTTCCTAACGTAGACCTGAACGTTGTTCACGATGGCCGTGAACAGACTCTCTAGGAAGTTCTGCGGACCTTTCAGTATCTCACTCTCTGCTTCTAGATCCTGTAAGATTTATTTTATTTAGAACCAACGATCTGCGCTCGCTTCGCACGGGTATTTAACAAAGATTGAATTGATGTGGAATATTTTTAAATATTGTAACGCCTATGTTTCTCAGGGAAAATTAAGGATTCTAACGGTGAAAGAATTTTTCAAATCGGTGAAGTAGTTTCGGAGCCTATAGCCAAACAAACAAATACTTAAATCTTTCCTGTTTATAATAATAGTAAGTATAGAATAGACAGAAGGGTACGACACAAATTGTTCTATTTTAATGTCATTACCAAATAATACACTTATTAGTCAACAATTGCTGGGTATCATCGTCATCAGACACTTCTACATGTGGTTTTGCAGACCAATTCCTGTTTGGCGCGTGTGGAAGAAGGTTTATGCCCAGCATTAGGTTAATTAAATACCTGTAAGATCTTCCTCTTAGCCGCTCTCGTCAGTCGCTTCTCCCTCTCGGGATCAAAGCAGGAGTTGGAGATGGCTGGCCCGACCAGCAGCAGCACATCCTCGATGTTCACGATGACCGGCTGCGAGTACAGACCCGACCACGGGATTTGGAAGCTGATGCGGCCGATTGTGCCGATCTTTACGTCGATCGGTAGGTCGAGCTCGTACTGAAATATTATATTTAGTATATTTAGTCGTTCACTACAAATGCTTAATACATGTTAAATTTCGAAAAGATCCCTTTTTGTTAATATATTTTTTAAACCAAAACCTATTCCAACGACTTGGTCGTGACATGGATTACCTATAACTAGATAATGATAGGGGAGGGGAAGCCGATGACCAGCAGTGGACTAATATGTGCTGATGATGGGGAGACTGATATGATAACTATAAAATAGAATGGAATGAAATGGAATAGAACAGTTTATTGTAAAATGAATAGTTACAAATGATTACACAATAAATTGGTCTAACATTATGGAATATAATGACTATGAAAATACTGAATTTGAAGATGATGCGTGAAGAAAACGATGCGTAGACGTCAGTTGCTAAGACTAGACTGAGAACAGTATTTATATAGTTAGCAACAGTCTCTCTCTATGTAGTCTATGTAGACCCTATCCCGGGAACTACAATACTAAATTACTGGGTTTCTATTTAATTCTTTGTTTATTTTTGTTTTTTATTTATTCACTATAATATGGGTCCTTAATTTTGTATTATGTGCCTGAAATAAACGATTGTTGTTATTAATATAAGGTTCTTCTGGTATGTATCCACTGACCAGCGCCTCGGGTTTAAGCTTCAAGTCCGTGAGGTTGACGTTCCCGGAGAAGATGCCCACGTTCAGGTTCTCAGTGTCCAGGTCCTGCACGTACTTGCCGAGGAGCCGGTTCAGGATGCCTGCCACCGCGCCCTCGAACATTGTTACGGTTTTTGTTTACCTCTGGAAAAACAAATTAATATGTCACAAAGTGTACGAAATAACCAGCGCGGTTTAACTACGACATGCGGGTTAATATAATATTACGGTACTTGTAGGTGAATACCATCATAAAATTAAACATCTGTACTATTTTTGATCTAAAGGTAGCTAAGAGTACTCTCGACGAAGTAAAATTTCAAACAAACTAAATCACAATAGGTTCATTATTGGTTAATGTAGTAATTAAGTAATTAAATTTCTTAATATAAGTAGTTGTAATGTATAAAGTATTAACACGGATTCCTTATTCGCAACCATACGAAAATAAAAACCTAGTCGCACCTAGTGCTGGTTAAACTTATTTGTAGCCGGAGGGAGGAGCCCTGTGTCTCAATACAAGTTATTCTAACTTAGTGAGAGCGAGAAGTAATTTTCTTTGACCCTAATAGGTTTATTTTAAGCATGTTTGTGTTAGATAATGATCATTCCAAATGTATATTACGATTAATAATTAGACTAGTACGAATATTGTAAACCTTTTTGTAAATAAAAATTTTTATTATTATATTATTATTACCTATATCTATCATCTATCATCGTTAGTTTTTGCTTACCCAACGTAAAGTAAAAGTTATAAGCATAGGAACTCGATATGCAATTACGTTTAGAGCTCGACCCTTCCCCGCCTACGCAAGCTTCTGAAGCGATATTAAATTCTAACTTCGACTCAAGTAGGTATTATTAGTTAGGTACAGGGTGTCCGGTGTTACTTTTCTCCTCTGTCTCATTAGAGCCGCTATAAAAAGATTGGATTAATCCGACATTAACATATTTTTCGCAAATTTCCGTGAAGCCCACGTAAATATCTACAAGCATTACAAGGCAATTTAATTTTATGCCGAGTTTTGAACGAAGACTTCGCACACTTGGCTCCAGCAAGATACTTAGATGAGAAAAAATTAAGTGGAGAGAAAATCGATATCGATATTTCTAATTGGGTACCACTGTATTGCGTATCGGTAATTAATGGACAACCCCGAAGGTACTTGTGGGTCAAAATATACTTTTCTTACTACTATACAGTATATGAACTACGAAGTTATTAAGTCATCTTGCAATTTAATCTTCAATGCAGCAGAAATATGATCTCGTTCACAAAAGTTTGATAAAGTCACCAAGTTTTTTGAATAACTTTTCCTCCATCTACATCTGAAAAAGCTTCCCCCAAACAAAGGTGCTACGAGGTCAAAACCCAACGCATCCAGGTTTCGAACTGTCCACGCAATATCTTAGGACCGTTAGTAAGAACGACAAATACATTACAAACACGGTTTTACAAACACTGCTGGTACCTAGCTCCGATTAAAATTTTAAGAAAAAGATAGGTAATCAATGTCTTCGGCTTACATTTAATTTTACGTCGAAAAAAACATTGAAAGATACCTCGAGAAGGAACTTATCTAATATCATTTAATCAATTTATTTTGTAAACGCTTGCTTACACAACGATGCTTGATCGTTATATTTTTGTTTTCGTTTACAAGGTGATAGATGTACCAAACAAAACAATTGATTGTTCTCTGAGCCATTTAGCTGTTGTTATTGTTATCTACCGATAAGCTATTAAGTACCTACACCTCTTTATCAGCGGGTGAGCAATGAGTAATTTCGTCGATTATCACTTTTACCGAAGCCATAGCCATAGCTGGGCATCCACTCGCTTTAACCAGCCGCCTCTTTGCCATTGATTTTATTTTTGTTATTTGGCTAAATCCACATCCGTATCGTCAAATTCAAGTAGTATAACTTGACCTTGACGATGTCGTCAACCCAACTTGCGATAACATATCTTTAGTTTAGTTCGCCAATGAGACGGACTGAACACCTAAAAAATGGGTAGGCACACTAGGCACCTACAATAATGATTAATTTACAAAGTCAGATTTCACAAAATCTGAACTAAACAACTGGAAACTAACAGCCTTTTTTATCGCTCGAAATCTCGCTCGCTTCTTCTACTAGTAGGTAGACAAAAAATTTAAGTGAAGACAAAATTAATAACACCTTATTTTATAATAATTTATCGTAAAATATTCGACAAGCATATTTGATAATTTTGTAAGTCTAAAGTTATAAATATAAACTATTCAAATCCGATCTGTTTAGTACAGTTTTTTCGATCGTTAAATTATTTACTTATTTTACAAGAAATAACACCAAAAGCTAAATATTGTTTAAACTACAAACATTTCCCGTCTCATTGAACTGCCCTCAATTCAAAGCGGTACCTACCTAATAGTCAAGACAGTGGCCGTGGAAAACACTGAATTCATATAAATGTAAATGTTTCTTAATTAATGTGACACATCAGGAAACGCCTCTCCTGTTGTTGTCTATTTTCCACCCCTGAAAATGTACCTACATAGGTACATATATCAGAAAGTTACGTTCAGTATTGTATTTAAGGTAACGAGAAAAATGTATTTGGGTAAATAGCAAGTACTTGTAGTGCATCAGAGATCCAGGGGATACAAAAAAGCGATAGTAGCATCCAAATTTTGATAAAGCCTCGAGGTACCTATCATAATATTATCCGTGTGAAGTCAGAAGAATTTCTGCTTTATATTGGGACATATATTCCAATCTTCATTAGTTTTCGGCAAAATTAGATTTTATTGCGTGAATTCCTTGAAACTGCAAAAATTTAGAGTAGATACGGAAAATTATGGCAGTACCAAATTGAGAAACTGTAAAAGGCCCAACTGCCGGACTTAACGCTCATGCCTCATAATTTTTAATAGCCATGTTCATCCAACTTTGACCTTATGCAATCGACTGTTAAGGACATAGATCACTGAAAGGTCAGGCACGCGCACCTCTACGCAGGTAGGTAAATTTTCACTGTTATCTATCTAATACTTACCTAGTAGGTATGTATGTACCATCCTCAACTAACTAATATATTTAGACGTAGGAAGGTGGAAGTTCAATAATGTATAGAATGACGTGGGAGTAAATAATCAATTAATTGTGTATCGAATAATTAAAGTACCTAAATGTCAAGACTGTCTATCTTAGTAACACCATAGTACAACTAAGTCCAAAAGGCACCAATTTAAATCATTTCGTACAATATTCCTAATTTTCACAACGGCTTTACCATCCATAAAGGTACAAATTTATTACTCACCGAATAAATCACATGATTTTCCAGAACGGGAGTTTCACTTAGATTCTCGCAATGACGTCAAAAGACCACACCGGGGTCCGGAGCTGTGCTAGATCTGACAGCTGTCACGTCAGGCAGGACTGCGCAAGTCTTCGCGCATGCGCGAGGCAAGGGACCGACGCTCGATATTAAGACGGAAGGAATCGGACTGGACTCTACTCAATGAGATGTAAAATCGAGATGGAAATGGCCCTTAACAATAACTTCTAATGTTAAAGAGCGCGCATAACGGACCGAAATCTCAAAGTAACACTTTTCTGTGAATCTCTGTAGAAGGCAAATCAAAATAAAACTAAGATGGTTCCTTTTATAATCGTTTACTCCGCCATGCGCTCTCTGTGGTAAGAAGTCAATTAAATAAGCTACTTTACTTACTTCAGCTAGGCACGTTTTCGCTCTAACATAATGAATTTAAATGAAATTTCCATGAAGCTCTACGAACGCTACGACGCTACGAGAACAGCTACGAAGTAGTCTTAAATATACATAATTATATATCTATAAGTACTAATATTATAAAGAGGAAAGATTTAATTGTTTGTTTGTTTGAATTCAAAAGGCTCTGTAGCTACTGGACCGATTTGCAAAATTCTTTCACCATTAGAAGCCAAAATTTTCTTTTTGTTAAATAACCGTGCGAAGCCGAGCGGACCGCGCTGGTATATACATAAAATGTAGGAAGATAGGGATAATATTATATTATATTATATTAGGAAGATATTACGACCTTCCAATATACTTCGTCCGTACAATAATGGGATTTAAACTGAAAAAAAATATTGCCGGGGGCTTAGAGACTATGTACCTACATTATGTGTACTCTCTAAATCCTCAGCGATTTACAGGTGGACGTGGATCTCACACGCTCTACGTCAGGTCAGCAGGTAAAAATAAGAAGGAATCATCCAAGTTAATTTCTGATTCTTACAAAAAAGGTTCTGTCTCGGTGTGAGTGAACGGATAACACTTAGTCCTGCTAGGTATTATTAATTATCATATCCATTAGGTACCTACACGACGAGTGACTGACTAATCATAATAATATTTAGAAAATACTTATGATAGGTACTTCATAATAAACTGTGTGAATATTTTTTTGCTAGTTTATTTTCCACATTATCTTCAGCCTAACAGCATTGAAGTGGCTATATAAAGTAACAGTTTATTTCTGATAGAGTTAACTTATCCCATCTTGTAAGTCATTTATTCTGATTTCGTAGTAGGTACCTACCTGAGTAGGTAAAGTTCATATCTAAAAGACATACATATAACAACTAAACTTAGCTCAGAATAATCTGTGTGACCCGAGAGCTGGTCAGTATCTGGCGCAGCACATCAGCATTGCGATACAGTGCAGCCAGCATCTTGGGTACACTTCCAACTGGTATTGATATGCATTAGTTGAGCTACCTGTAGTTTGTAACAGTTTTTAACAGTCTGCAGTTAGCTCAATTGTTTCAATTGCAAATATTAGTTTCAATTTGGTTAACTGAGGTCATGATGTGTGTATAAAAAAAACAACTAATACATTTGAATATTTTATTTGAGACAACAGTTTGACTAAAACATACAAATTATTTTTAGATTCATAGATAGGTATGGGAGCAACATATGAGGGCAAATAGAAGAGAGCACAGAAAATTAGACAGCGACTTTAGTACAGGACAACGTCATCCCTTGAACTTGTAAAGTCGTAATATCTATCCGAGGGCATTCGATTTAAAATCAGCGCTGCATGCTTTGCAGCACAATGCTGAATCTACTTCTCTTTGCCTATTATTCTTATTTTTTGTATAGTTTAGGTTAAGGAATTTTAAGGAATAGGCAATAAATGACTATTTTTTTTTTTAAGGAGATCTTGGCAGCGTGAGACAGGCGCTGCAGGAGCCATAGGGCACCTGGGGGGCGAAGCACGAGCTAGGGCAGTACGGGCAGGACTGCGCATAGGTCCGCGTGTACGCACAGCTCGGAGTCGCATTCCATTGTCCGGGCGCTGCGTTCTGAAACGAGGTACAACAACAGTACTACATCAGACTGTCCAACGACATCCTATAAATCATTTTGTGTGCTGTTCCGGCGTTTTCGCGGACGATTACCAGTCGCAGCACATATTGCGTCACACACGTCGCCAACGTGTTAGTAATTAGGTTTATTTTATGTATGTTAGATTAAGGTATATATTTTATATGGGCCGTAGTTTTTAAGTATTTTCCATCCTGTACTAGACTGCTTGCCCGAAATAAATGAATTATTATTATATTTTGTAGAGACGTTATACTGGGGCCAAACAGGTTCTAATCTTACTCAATGTTTTCAGACATTGCCGTTATTGAATTTATATCCATTGATGTTGAGATTAAGACACAATTTGCAGTACTTGTCGATTTCAGTTCTTTCTTACAAAGCAGTCTCCGAGTGTCCTCACCGTAGAGATAAGACCTGGCCGAGCTGTCTTGTTTTAGAAATTAAGAGTTGCTGCATATTTCTCATCATTAGTCCGTGAAACAATATTCGTCATGTGTGAGTCTAACTTGCGCGCGAGGGGTTTCGAACTTTTGTAGTTATATTATACTATAGGTAAAAGTTTGTAGAGATTAGAGAGTGAGTAAGTCGGTACTTACTGAGTTTTTTTCTCGTACTTTTCAAAATATTTCAAAAAGTGTAAAAATAAAATTTCGAAAACTGTTTTAAAATGTACTCGTGTATATCTTTTAAAATTTCGTCGTCAAAATTGGTACTAAAAATCTATTTATATCTATCTATGTATGTTGGTAGCAATCGCAAAAATTAATGAAATATGTTCATTAAGTTTTTACATACCGTTCGCACCCGAAAGGTGAAAATGGAACCCTATTACTAAGCCTTTGCTGTCTGTCCGTCCGTCTGTAAGAGGGACATATCTAATGAACCGTAAAATTAGACAGTTGAACTCATAGACTGTGTAAAAAAGGAACGCACGGAACTGAATTATTTTTTTGGTTTGTTTTCCGTTTCATCAGGTTTGATTTCGACTCCGGGTAGTACTTACTGTCTGATAATTTATCTCCTGAAACTTAAATAAATAATGCCGGACAATTCACACAGCATTATCTAGTCCCAAGCTAAGCAGAGCTTGTGTTATGGGTACTAGATAACTGATATACCTACATAATAATATACGAATACATATAATGTATAGATATTTTTTATTATACATAGAAAACGACCAGAACACCCTGAACAAACAATTGCAGATCGTACAAATATTTGTCCCGAGGCGGGTATCCAACCCGCAACCCCCTGCGTCGCAGGCGGACCTTCGCCCACCGCGCCACAGAGGTCGTCAACTTACTTTTATGAAACTGGTCATGATGCAGTGAAAGACGTCATAAGGTGCACAATCCAGTGTCACTCCTTGCGGGGGTAACTCCTTGTCTCCCAGACAAGTCGCCTGCGAAACAACATTAAAAAATGTTAACTATTAGATATAGTTCTGTTCATTCGTGACGGGTCTTGGTTTTGATTGACTAACACTTTTATTAAAACTTTCTCGATTTGTTGTCATTTTAAAGAACATTTATTTATTTTATTTCAGTCGCCCCGTGACCACGATCTGCTACAACACGATGGGCGTAGGGGAAAATAAAAAAAAAAATAAGGTACGCGATAAATACCCAATAAATATTATTTAATATAACAGTTTTACTGTCTATGAATTGAACAACCTCGTCTGACTGCGCAGTAAGTAAACTAAAAGTATAAAAAATCGTGGAGTATTAAATGAAATGACATTCTTGTACAAATTAGAGTTTAACAGACTTCTTATAAAATTAAATAAAGATTTCCTAACAAAAACCTACTTGTTTAGAACTACTGAATTATTTTTAACCAAAAACATATTTCGAACTACTCATTTCTATTTTACAAAAAATATCTACCTCTATGATTCTAGAACCAAGTAAAGTACAAGCTTAACTTTTGTTGGGACTCGTGACTCCGAGCCTTTAGCCCTTCTAGCCTTTCTATCATATATCCTATAGCCTATGTGTGGGTACCTTCAAGTTGTTGACAGCGGAGGCCCACTCCGGGTGGTCGGCGGCGTACTGTGTGAGGTGCTCCGCCACCTTCGCCTTGTTCACCTTGTCCCCGGGGAGGGCCCAGCCCGACTCACGGAATATGCACTTTATTAGGTCACACTGAAACGTCATTTACAATAATTTGTAGACTAGGAATACATTTCCGAGTAGGACAGGCCTATGGATATTATGGTGTTTTCTTCTAGATATATTGCATTCATATTTATTTGATTGGAACTAGTTACACTTGTCGTACGCCATTTTGTAGCTTAAGTTTCTAGTTACTATAAGTGCATTGTATGGTTATTTTTATATTATTTTTAGGATGTTGGTTATTTAACTAATTAAGTGGTAATTGGGGTAAACGTGTTCTAGAATAGAGACCGCGACTCGGTAAACGTAGTGAAAGATGCTCTCCGGCCAGGTGGGATGACGGTCTGCGAAAGACTGCTGGCAGATGCTGGATGCAACAAGCTGAAGACAGGGCGCTATGACGCTCATTAGGGGAGGCCCATGTCCAGCATTGGACTAACAAGGGCTGATGTTCTTATCTTACTTGTAATATATTCTAATAACATACCTCAGATAGACCTCTATTGCACTTCTTGGAGGCCGTTTCGACTACGAAGTTAGCTTTGACGTTCCCGATGCATGAAAACAACTGTAATGTATGAATTAAATTAATTATAGAGTCCGTAAATAAAACCTAATAGGATGCTAAATGTTTATTGATGAATCTAACTTCCTTCGCCCGCGACGAAATCTTATTTTCGAAATTTTTTTGTTTGGAGTCATAATTACTTGTTTTAAATAAATGTATTGCAAGCTCCGTCAAAATCGGCCTAGCCATTTCGGAGATTAGCCCTAAGTAACTGACAGAAAAAACAATAATTTTACTAAGTTTTGTACTTATTTAGCTACTTTAGACGTGCATTTAATAAAAAGCTGTTACTTTAACATAACAGACGATTTATTTTAATAATAGGTATACCTTCATACGTGTAATTAAACTAGCAAAAATAGTGTGTGTAACACATAGGCCCTAGGCAGGTGGGCAAGGTACTGACATTACTAGGAGGTTCCCCGCAGAGAACCGGCGCCGGCGCAGGCTGGGGCGAGGCCGGCGTCGGCGCAGGCGCGGCCGGCGCCGCCTGCTTTGCACAACATGCCTGGAACACAAACGTTATGTTATAGAAAGCAAGTATTTAATAAATAAGTACCTATTAACTTGGTGTTTCCTTTAACTTAAGTGCGCAATTAATGTTTAAATGTTATATTAGGTATAAGTATTATCATTATCATCAAATTCAAGGGGAGCTACTATAAAATCTCAAAGAAAAATCTTTTAAACGTCGCAATATATTATGTACGTTTAAATTAAGAGTACCTACTAGCTAACCTTGTATTTAAAACTTTTTACGAAGCAAATACTCATATTCCAAACCTAAAAAACCAAATTAAACGTTAATAATTCTTTAACTTACCACAAAAGCACAAGCGAATATCACAATCTTCACAAACATTTTACAACCAAACAAACACGACGCGACACTCGGAGAAGGACAAATAAACTAAAACAATGATTCGGACCGACGACGCCGACGATGACGTCACACATCGGCCAGAGGTCTTACTTCATAATTTGTAATCGGCAGAGCAACCACTTATGACCTTTGGCGATAGGCAACTATCAGTTTTATTAAGGTCTTTGGTTTTATTACAAACTAGCGGCCCGCCCCAGCTTCGCACGGGTATTTAACAAAATATTCATTTTCATGCGGAACCCTATTTCTTTTTTATATTCTGTAGCCTATGTTCATCACGGAAAATTTAGGATTCTAATGGTGAAAGAATATTTCAAATCGGTCCAGTACCTAGTTTCGGAGCCTATTCAATTCAAACAAACAAACAATATAATCTTTCCTCTTTATTAATTGTATAGAAAATAGTATTATGTTCACTTTAATGAAGAGGTTAAATTTAAATAAATAAAAAGATAGCTTTTAGATAAATTGTTTATTTGCCACTGCAGACACTTATAGAAATACATACCCACATACGTTATAAACCTACCATTATATCTAGTTAAAAGGAAGTATGCCATCATTATGTGTTAAAGTTTAATAAAAGTAATAGAAATCTTTCTTCTTAGTCGTTACACTCTTGGCAGAGTGGTCGTGGTCGTCATATTAGGGGTGGTGGCACGCCTAATATGACGACATATTATTATGTAATAGAAATAGGTAGATGTTTTACATGGAAAATGTCATGTCAACCATTGTGGATATAGGATAGGTAGGAGTACCATAGGTCGTAGTGCAATATAAGTAGGGAAGTTCCAAGTAATTTCAGGACATCAGTGTTTGGGTTTACTTTTAGTTTAGACTCTTTAGATAGTTTTGAAGACCCTTTATTTGAAACATCGTACATTGTACATAAGGTCAAATGACTATTGGATAAACATAGATGACGTATAGGTACTATACTTAATAGGTAGCTACGAGTAGGTACATCGACATCCTGACAGTTAATTCATCGAAATACAGAGATCTTATACACATCCATACATTTTGAATATTGTTACAATAGTGTTTATAGTAAAGATCTACACGTGTGTGCGTGCCTCCAGGCGTTTTGCACATCAGTGCAATAAACCAGAGTTAAACCACTAGCGGCGGTCCTTTCAGATTCAGATTCAATAACTTTATTTCTTTAGGCTTACAAAATAAGCACTTAGAGACGTTTCACTCACGTCTATCCGAATAACTTACAAATATAAGTAAAAAGAAAAAGTTTTTTTTTAAACAAGCTTTTCAATTTCATCTTTTTAATTTCACCTAGTATCATCACATCAGTCTGTCCCGAAATCAGACTCTGAAGAGTCCAAACGTTAAAATCAGTTATCACGGCCTTTTAGGCGGAAACACTGGGACTCCAACTGGCGGGAAATCATATGCTTCTGGAATCATACAGCTGGTCTTTTTAAAAGACCTTTTTGGTAAAAGACTCTTTTACCAAAACGCGTAATCTCGTTGTTTAATAAATAAATTGTAGAATACCACAATGCTCTACAAGATCATTCTCAACACAGCAAAGCATGGAATCAATTCTGCCCCATAAATGTGGATAGACTAAGGCAAAGAAAGCGAGACAGACTCCAACACATAAAGATATTGGTGTCTCACACCCGCATAGCAGAAGTCAAAATAATTACTAAAACTAAACTCAGAAAAAGAACACACAAAACTGGGAGGGTTAAAAAGAACAATATAATCAATATATTCCTCCTGAGATAGGAAAACCAATCAAAATGCTCTCGGTGAGCCGCGAGGACTTAAGAACGATGGTGGATTGGCTATGAACCATTGTCATTGCGAACTGAACCATCATCTTTTCACGACTGGCGCCACACTCAGCAGTCTGTGTCACGAAAACGGGAGTGGCATCAACCCCCTCCACATACCAATATACAGGCTGAATCGACGCTGTTAATCACCAAGTCCTGATCCCATAAGTACTTCAAGGAGTTGGGCTTGTTGCATGAAGTATGCCCAATTTCAGCTCAATCAGATTAGAATCTCGCAACTTCGTCCCACACATTAAAATCATCACACTAGCTCAATGATACCTACCATACTTAATGGTATATAACTTACATAAGTATGCCAAATTTCAGTTCAATTGCTTGAGGATACCTGGTCTGAAATCCAGTTACAACACACTAACAGGGCAAATTAAATAAAAGCTTGCAAAAAGTAGAACTTACGAAAATAAACAAAGAAGCCGGTTCACACATTTTCGCTCTTGGACCACGTGATTCAAGATACAATAGATTTTCTAAAATAACTTAATAACTTAACTTCTTTTATTTTCATGACATTTGCACACTTGCTAGAAAACTGAAACAAACACAAGCATCAAATAAAACAAAACAAAAAAAAGAATAACACCTATGGTCAAAATATATTCTCATAAAACTACACCTTTGGAGATGTAGAAAAAAAATCAGTTTTAAGCACTGGTAATGCCTCCTCGTCACCCATGTTGCATGGTAAGCTGTTCTCAAAATGAGGGTATTTCGGGTGCCACCAGTCGAACACCATGAATTTAGTCACGGTCTCCAGCACGACTGTGCACTCCGGGAGGATGTCCTTAGACACGGGGTAGTTCTCGCTGTTGAAACCAAGGTGCATCCTGTGGTGGCGGTACCCTTGAGACAGCAGCATGTTTATTGATGACAGGGTCATCCCCATCAGGGGGGGCACCACATTTAAGGTATAGCAGCATACCTGTAATCAAATTAAGGTGTATGTGAAAGCTAAGTTCCAATTATTTCTGACGATGTATGACCATCATTCATTTAAATATAAAGGAATATCATAATCATAATAAAGGAATATATTTTCGTAATACCTACCTGTTCTGTGTAGGAAAAACCTCTAATTTAAACTGTGAGATACATCTGAACTTTAATCAAGTGCTGAACTAAGGCCTACCCCAATGGTCAAGTTATTGGCGTTTTCCATTATACTCATAAAATTTATTAGAAAAGGCATTTTATAAGACAAAAAGATAGACAACGTGGCGCGGCGGGCGAAGATCATTTTGCTATGCAGGAGATTGCGGGTTCGATTCCCGCCTCGGGCCAAATGTTTGTATGATCTACAGATATTTTTGGTAGGTATTAATAATGTATTGTATTAAGTATATCAGTTGTCTAGTATCCATAGGATAAGCTCCGCTTAGCTTGGGGTTAGTATAGTAGATAATTTTTAATTTGTAATTTGCGCAGCCACCAGCCCGCACGAGACACGCCAATAACGCACCCACACCTAGAGCTCTCATACTACTCAATGGTTTTGTACAGGAGTTCCAACATGTCGACATATTTAACGATAGTCTAAGTCATATCTATTTATGCCTTAGATCATATCTTACTTTTAAATGAAATATGTTTTTTTATAATGTTCAATTTTTGTCTATCCTATCTTTGTTTCTCCATTATTTTTTTACATGTTACTGTTTGGTTTTATTATTATGTATAATTTTAAGAATTTTTTGTGATATTTTAATTAATTTTACTTTTAATGTGTATTTAGCATAGTTAGTGCTTTGGTTGTAGGCTGTAAGCTAACTACTGTTTTTTCAATAAATAATGCTGTGTGAATAGTCCAGCATTATTTATTTAAGCAGTTAGCAGTAATTGAGTTTTCATGTGGATCCCTAACTTTTAATATTGTAAAGACATCAGGGATAATGTAGGATTCTAATGGTGAAAGAATTTTTCAAATTGGTTCAGTAGTTTCAGAGGCTATTCAATTCAAACAAATAAACAATCAAATCTTTCCTCTTTATAATATTAGTATAGTACATACCTCTAAAACCTGCATGCTCTCTTCAGGATTGGCATCTATCCTTCCAAGCTCTTCTATTATATCTACATCTTTTTTGCTCTCAGCCAGCTCCACTTTCTTAAACTTGAAAAATATTGACCAGTCTCGGGCTTCTTTACAGTACCAAACATTGACACATCTTTTGTGCACTAAGTCATGAGGATTGCATTCATAAAACGAACGCTTCATTGCTTTTAACATTAATGTATTATTAGTGTGACACAGTGCACGTATGACCCTCTGTCGCAGCCCATATGTTCTGTAACTATTCTCAATCCTATTCCGCTCAGGTAAAGAAGGATGGGTCTCACAAAATCTCTTATAGAGGTTCAGCCAGAATGCTTTTTTTCTAGTTATGGCATAGGTAGTTTTGTTTATACCGGCAAATGTTCCCACATTCTCAGGCCTTATGTATTTTGATATTAGATAGAATACTATTTCAGGGTAGACATTACCCGGGCGGTTCTCAATGTCTCGTAATTCTGATTTAGAGCCGTTTCTCTGCTTTTTGTAGACAAAGGTCTTAGTACCATCATCATTGCTTTCTTCAACTATGTCGATATTGTCGTAAGCATCGTCAGGGACTTGGTCCCATGGAATATCCTCTTCAGCTGCCTTCTTACCAGTGGACTTCTTAACACGGCCCACTGGCTTTGGAGCATTAGCGCAGTCATTTAGAGTAAAATCTGGAAATGTAAACAAAACGTTATAGCCTCGTTTGGCGCCAAGTAAACAGGTCTAGTTTGGGTCGAATTGTAATTATATTATGATAAGAAAATAGAGAAAGGCCGAGGTAAACAACTTAACGTATTAAACTATTATCATTCCAGAAAACTACAAACCTTTTATAAAGTTTTTGTTTTGGCCTTTTTTCTTCGGCATTTGTTATTATCGAAAAAAAATACACCGGATAGGCGGATCTGCATTCAAAATTGATGTGCTTGAAAAATAAATGTGGTATGTATGAGCAAAAAACTATAGTTGCTAATTATTAGCAATTATATGGATGGAGTGGGATGGATAAAAAATTATAAAATTTACGATTGTATGTATTGTATGTTGATTTTTGTATTTTTTTCTTCTTTCTTCATTCAACAGAATTCAACTTCTTTAATAATGGCGCCGGCCGTTTGCTTCTTGCTACAAGACCGAGACGCAACGACGCTCGACGACGACGGACGCGATGACGAGACGGGGCGACTCCGCCACTGTCAGATAGTGAGATCTGAGAAGTACAAGCGAACTCTTACTTATTTGGTATCAGATAATGTTCAGAAAGTCATAAAGAAAAAATATCTAGAAAATGTATCGATCTAGAAGTACTGGTACTACTACCTACCACAACACTCCCAGTGTCCTTGTCAAATGAGTAATAATAATACCTAACTTATGTTGAGAGGGACAAGACAGAAATATAATTATAATTATTTTCAAAAACAATGGTGACTAAAAAATTTATTAATGTTCTTTACATTTTATAGCTCGCTGTAAAGCACACTGTGTCTGTAAGGTAGGCTTATATTGGCTTATTTTTTTACTTTCTGCGATTTTATTTTCGTTCTACAAAGAATAAATAACAGTTAACGATTTGTGGCTTACTTATCCGTTTGTTCAATCCATACAAATATTGTTTGTTTTCATTCATTGGGCTGCGAAAGTACTGGACCGATTCGTAAAATTATTTCACCACCTACATTAACTCCGATGAACATAGACTATAAAAAAAAATCTTAAAGTTAGGGATCCATGAAAACTTCAATAGTGTAACGCAACGTCCATGTATGCTTAGGTAAAAATTCTTGATAAACCTGTGCAAAGAAATAAAAATGAACACATAAAAGTAGACCTCGCGCCTCGCGCGAACAAATTATGCGATGCGATCACTCCATCGGCAATATAATATTATCAATTTATCAGCATGGAATGGAGACGAGCTACAATAATAAAATGAGAGGTAGATTCAAACAATTTTTACTTCTTCGTAATAATTCAAATTTTTATGGTTAAGAATTTGAAAGCTTCACTATTGAAAACAACAGATAAAGCTGAAAGTTAGCAAAATTAGTGGCATTTTTCTAGGCTTTGACCTCGCTTTGACAGACTTTTTTGCCATAGCGAAGAAGTCAAGTTAGGCTTTGACAATGAGAACTCGCTCTAATCAAACTTTCAGTTTAGTGTCAATATGGGTGATTTCCTTCGTCCAAGATGATTTCGACAATCCATAATGATGTTAAAAATAATATTTTAACTTGCATATCTTTCAAGTTCCTTGAAATATGCTTTCTACAACGATATACCACAACACTGTAGTTTATATTGTTTAATTTTTGATGGATTTTGTGAAGAAAATTTCACAAGTAGAAAATTCATTCATTCGCCAGTAGCGACCTCTATCGATACTATGCGTTAAAGCTCGAGAGAGGCCGTGGTAGTGACCAAAGATGAGTTACACAGTAGAATGGTTTATTTTGTAGTATCAAAGATCTGTTGATACAGCAATGCAATAGTACACGATAGGCTGTTCACCTTAAATTAGGAAATCACCGAACTGTAGTTTTGTTATTATAATATTCGGTGTTTTGTTATTTTATTAGTGTAGAAGCCGACATTAAGAGTAAAACAATTGAAAATTTTGAACAAACATTTCTATTAAGCCCTGCTGAAAACCTAATTTCATCCTAAAAAAAATAAAACTTACTACCTATGCATCTGTATATTACACGCGGCATAGGTAATTATTTAGAAAAAATAGTACCTAAGTAAACAATAACAAAAAAATTGCAAAACTGTGTTCCAGTGGAAACAATTTTATATTATTGGTAAATGGTTTTTATAACATCGTCGTGCAGAATGATTAGTACCGACCTAGTAGTGTGGAGAGGCTTAAATTAAACTTAACAATTGCAAATAACGAAGGCTATGAAATGGCTATCATTCGCGATTTTATCGCATAGCTGGCACCTAGGAAGGATCTACTCCACCCCACGCGAGTCACACCTACAAATAAAATAATTCATTCAGCCAATATCCCATTTATTTCTACCTATGTTCACAAAAATTTTGTTCAAGTTGGCATGACAATGTCGATGTCGTCGGAAGCGTCCTATCTTTTTTCGCGTAGTAACTACTTGGAATTTTTTACTCTTTGCTTCTGATTGACGTTTTATTTCAAGATGGCAGACATGCCGCTTGAGCCATGATACTATGGAATCGTTCGAGTACAATTTTTAGGTGTGTCTTTCTAATTATCTATTTAGAATGTATGCCGAATTGTTGACTAAACTCTTGTACGACTATTTTGACAATGTGAGTTTAATTTCTCGCCTTACATGCGCTAGATTTAGGTAACGTTTGTGCCGGAACCTGTGGTAGTGGAACGGTGATCGCAAGTGTTTTTTTCGGTGTCGTGTACGTAAAGATTTCTGGTTTGATGGTAAATTAAAATGTGGAATATGATGTGCGACGTAATGCCCACGATATCCGAGGACAGTATCAGTCAGAGAAGTTCGCAGTTGTCAGGCGAGGATGCGAACTTCGAGCAGTTGATGGTGTCTATGCTTGATGAGCGAGACAAGCTGGTGGAGAGTTTGCGGGAGACGCAGGAGCGCCTCGGGGACTCAGAGCTGAGGCTCAAGGAGGTGGAGAAGGAGCGGGACTCGTTGCATCGACAGATCAACGCCAACTTGCCTCAGGTCAGTGTTAATGCTACTCATTCTTGGACAGAAACTGTCCAGCTTAAAACTCTAATTTCATAAATTCAGCTTGGTACTCAAACTTGTTGGATATAATGAAGACCTCACTGGTCATCTTATAATTCCTATAGAATGTTGATATGCCATCTACCAAACAAAAAATTTAATACTAGGCTCTCATTATCTTTTTATAAGTCTAAACATTCCAGTTCATTGAATTTAATATTTGTTTATGAAAGGATACCTACTTCTTCTGTCCTTGCCATTAATCAGTCCTTTATTACCAGAGAAAATGTAAATAAAATTTGTGAAGATATTAGAATGTTCTCCAAAACTATTGAACAGGTCTACTTTAAATTAACTGTTCATGATTGTAGCGCATAATTATGTAGAGAAACAACTTGATAGACATGTAAAAAGCTGAATTTGGAAAGGTAGTCCTTTTAATACCTTATTCAAGATCTTTTTTCTTTACATAATTGTTGAGTTTCCAAAACGTTCAAAAATATTTCTTAATTTTATCAATCATCTTTTGATAAAATGATGACGAAGATGGTGCAGTAACAGATATCTATTTAAAATCTGAACTTTTATCGTATAGGGATGATGTGGGGTACATAGTAATTAAGTAATTATTGCTAATTAGCCAACATGTTTATTTAACCAGTACACATGTCATGCTATGAAATGATTGGATCCTTCCATCATCAATTTCAGTTTTTTTAACTACCTTTTCAATAATTTTATGAGAAACATATTCCATGGACGGTAATTGTTTTATACTATTTGTTTTTCTGAAAATCCTTTTTCATTTGTGTAATCAGAGCTGAAGCTAAAAATACTTGATTAAATTAAAGTGAACTTAAAATTTATCTTAGTTTTTTAAAAAGTTCTTTGCAATGTTATTCTTCTGTCAATTAGTAGAATAAAATAGCTGTTGTTTATTTTTTTGTAATTTTAGTTTATTCAAATCATGGGTGAGACAAGTGAATTTTAGATAATCCATAATTTTTCTATAAAATCAAAATTTATGCTGTCTGTCTATTAGCTTTCTGTCCCTTAGCGGTTGAACAGATCTAAATTGAATGTAATTGGGAGGTAGGTATCCCGGTTACGGACATAGGCTACCTTTCATTCTGATAAACAGCTTGTGCAGCGGCGGGCGAAACCTAAGTCCAAGAGTCCTGTAAGGTCTAAAGGAAATAAAGCGCTTTGATTTGGATCTAGTCCAAAAAAGATGGGATTAGCGTTGTCCACAACCAGATATCTCAAAGTGACGAAAATTTCAGCTTTTGTCAACATGTACGTACAAACAAATATTATCAAACCTATAGAACTGACAAAGATCTTTTACTGTGTTTGTTTTCGGTCTGTACCTGATTATAACTGACTCCATCTCCTGGTAAAACTAAATGGGCTCTCCACCTAATTTATTCGTGAAAGAAACTGAAATGGCGACATTCAAATCAACACCAAGAGACGAGAACACAAATCTGTCAACAAGCGTGTACCTATGTATACATGTTACTGTTACGAAAGAAGCTCAGCCTGAAGTGATACCTCAGGTGGATCGATTTACACTGCGCGTTATTTGCCGCGAATCGTAAAACATGCCGTCTCGCTGCAAAAACACGATTAATCGAAGTTCGTAGCAACATGATTTACAATTTGCGGTAAATAGCTTTTCCTCAACTGTTATTGCTTTTAGCCGAAAAAAAAAATATTTTAGTTCATCCGCGCTATGTAGTTCTAGGTCCCTTAACATATATTTTAGCAACATGTTTGTACTTCAAGGAGCTGGGCTGGTTAGGGCCTGGGTAGGCAGGGGGATAATGCACAAACACAGACACTCCTACGCGAGATGTCAGTGCAGATCTTAGTTCCCCCCCACATAGAATTAGAATTAGAATAAGAACATGTTTGTCTGTGTACCGCCACCATTTCCTTAGCATTTCGGTCATCCGGAGACAATTTCAATGTACTCTGTATCCGGCTATCCCATATCCCACAACAGATATCCGGGTTCTATTCTCATCGTAAATGAACCGAATCGCCTCCAGCCTTTTTAATGTTACCGCTATTTTTAACCTTTACGTACGCATTAATAATAGCTTAATCTCTGTTGCGATGGGCTGTACTTTGGTCTTTGATTTAAATTTAAGCAGATCTATTCGTGGGTGTTCTTCATCTTCGGTCTAGGGAGTACCTACGCGTGTTCTACGTAGATATTCCCCATTTAATCGTATTAGTTAGGCCAATGGACAATTTATCTATGAGCCTCTTATTTGGCACCTCTGCAGATCACATCTATAGATGTTTGGCCCACCTGTATATTTTCATATTTTCAAGAGACCAAATGTGCAATCGAGTAGCAAAATTCAATCTACATATTATACAGCTAGGCACAAAACATTAAAATATATATACAATCTACTAGCTAAATTATAAATATCATTCCTTGTACAGATTTCTGCACAAGGAATCATAAATATCATTCCTTGTACAGATTTCTGCACAAGGAATGATATTTATGATACAGACGCAGGACGTAAAGCAGCTATTAATAAGATGGTAGGTAGTTCATACATAACATTAGTTACAAATGTCACCAATAAGGGGATACGCGCCGCGAGGCCAGCATAGCTACGTCTACGCCCTTGTCTGCACTGTTATTACCTAGTTGACGTGATTGTCTCATAATAAGTACCTACGTAATATCATTACGTATTTTTCATCGAATACAAAAGCCGCGAAAGCAAATCAAAGTAGGCCTAACTGAATTAGTACGTTTTGACTTTTGTCATTACTTTAGACCTCTGAAAAACGATTGTCTATGGAAGTGCCCTAAGCATGTACTTTCCTTGGATACCTATGTAAACAAATCGGTAGAACAGCATGGCGGATTAGGGATGTTCACTTATTCGTCTAGTCGATAACATTATATCGATGGACGAGCTTGTCTTTTTAATCGACATCAAAAAAGGAAAGGTTCTATGTTCAACTGTATATTTTTTTTGTATCAATGAGGGCTACCGTTTTTGTACTCACCAGTTAGCGCCACTGTAAAGTAATGTCAGAACGAACTTACTTATAGGCGACGGGAAAATATATTTACATTTTTCAGCGATTCAGCGACCCGCCCCGGCTTTGCACGGAAACCTCTTAAATTGTCAGTGTTCCTCTACTATATTATGCATGTATTATAGGTACATGTAAACCTACCTCTTGAATCACTCTATCTATTTAAAACAACCGCATCCAAATCCGTTGCGTAGTTTTAATGATTTAAGCATACATAGGGAAGGACAGACAGACAGCGGGATGCGACTTTGTTTTATACTATGTTATGAAGAGCGCATTTCTGAGGTGGTCCCATTGGAACCAAGTCAGGATCTGATGGTGGGATCCCGGAGAAATCGAAGGAAACCCTCATTTTCGGAATTGGAGCTGGATCCGAGACTTTACTGGAGGTGAAGCAGGAGCAGGATATGTAATAAAACACTGTTTTAACTGAATTTATCGCGTATATTTTGTATTTTGTTATAGCCTGACGTTTTGGAGGCTTTTCTGATTTGAATGCACTGTCTTCAAAGTGCAATGTGCACACATGAATGTCTTGAGTTCCTGGCCGGATATTTTCTTACGATTCCCTCCGCCGGCTTTCGTTTCTTGGTAAACTAAAACAAGAAAAAATACGTAACTTATAAAGGTCAACACATCATCAGTGGTTTTGTGTCCGGTGGTCTTGTGTGGAGAGGTTCAAGTCCGTTAAGATGGACTTGCACCTCTAAGGTCAACACGGGGCAGTGTGTCATACATATTTTTGTCATGTGTTATTTTGAATCCAAAAATGGTTTTCAAATGGTTTTCGTAATAAAAAAGTCCTCTACACTTGCCCAATAGTTACACTTAGGTACCCATACTGATCTTACCTAATTTATCGATAACGTTCGATGTTCGATGATGTTCAACACTAGCACCGGTTTTTATGTCTGCGATGTGAATGAAATATTGAGAATATTGCGGGTTTCTACAGCTCACAATAAAGATGATTCAAAATAATAGGTTTTTACACACTTTATATCACAATACAATGTACAATAGACACCAATTTAACGAAATGTTAGCCACTTACCGGTGTAAGGTTAGATTCGGCCTGTTTTTGCTTTGGCATAGGCCTCAGCCTGCTACAGAACACTTCATGGTACCTCTTCTATATGATTTTCAATTTATATTACAGTTTTGCTCAATAAATAAGTCGAAAACACGGGCAAAACATAAAAATCTCACAATGACTTCTCCTGACATGTAAACAAACCCGTTGAATGGAATGGGCATCCGTGACAATGAAACCAGGAAGAGGGCGCTGATAAAAAGAGTGTGTATTGATTTTTCCTAACGTTAAACCACTGTTGTGAGAAAGAGACTGGTAGTCCAATATTGCTTCCGTGTCAAATTCGACAATTACAACAATTCCATATGATCGTTTTTCAGAGCTTTAGACGGACACGAAGGAGCTATGAGCCCTGACAGTTTTTATGTTACGTAATACTTTTACCGTATCGTTTTTTGTTGGTGCGAGATTCAAATTAGTTTGTGGTTTTATATAATACTAGCAGCCCGCCCCGGCTTCGCACGGGTTATAAAACAAAAAATTCAGATATTATACACAATAACACGATGGGTTTCACAGTTTTCATACGGATCCCTTACTTTTTCTAACAGCATTGGGATTTTTGACATTGACTCGACACTCCATAACTGACACTGGCCGTAGAGAAAAAGCAAGCACAGTGCGCAACCTCTTTTTCTATTCTGACGCGCCATAATAGAAAAAGAGGTTGAATATACAGCGCACGGTTCAATTATTGAATTTTTCATGCGGATCCCTAACTTTTTTGAAAATATTATATAGCCTATGTTCATCACGGAAAATTTAGGATTCTAATGGTGAAAGAATTTTTCAAATCGGTCCAGTAGTTTCGGAGCCTATTCAATTCAAACAAACAAACAAACAAACAAACATACAAACAAACAAACAATCAAATCTTTCCTCTTTATAATATTAGTATAGATTTGGTCTGCTTTCTAAAAAACAAACGGATAAATATTTTGCAAAACCTAATCCTAAACCATTTTCTATGAAGTCACAATAAAACCAACTTAGATTCAAATGTACTTTGGGATCATTAGGGAAAAAGTAAATTTTTCGCCCTAAATCTTTTATATTCCCAAATACTTAAAGAACGCAAAATAATTTGAATCTCTAATGTCACTCATATCGGGCTATTTACCGTGTTTCAGTTTTGAATTATCAAATATTTTGATTTGAATCTCGATACCTCAACCGAAATCATTAGCAACGAACTTCCCTTTCTTTTCTTAAAGAAACGAATTACGCTATGAAACTTTCAAGGCGACTGAAAAACGAGGCTGAAAATGTAACAGACTACGTCAGTTTCGCACAAGATACAAAAGAAGTTACGTAAACCGGCCTAATTTCCATAAAGGTTTTCGCTCTCCTGTAGCTAAGGTACGTTTGACACTCCGTACCCGGCTTAAGAGGCATTCCAACGCTGAGGGCATAACAGATGGTAGTTCAGAGTTTCCACACGTGCACTAAACAGGTAAATGAATTACGCAAAATGTGAAACTGCGGAAGTCTACGGCTTTACGACTAAACAAACATTGTAAGACAAACAGCGGCATAGCTTCATAATCATGTTCACTTTTATATATTTTATGGTGGTTTTGTACGAGAAAGTTCTTTACTTCTTGAACCTAGATAATTCCGAGCCCTTGCATGGATATTGGAAAACCTAGACAAGGTTGTCTAAATAGAGAAAGCTTCATTAATTTCATAAATTTGTGAAGTTATACAGAACATGTTTCAAATATTGAATGCATTCGATGGTGTTTGATGTCATTTTAGTCTTTTCTACAAGGCCTTGTCTAAGCTGTCCTAGACACCTTGTAACATCTACGGCTCGGCGCGGGCGTGAGTTACCTAACCTTTGGCCCAGATATGGGTCCCATTACGCCTGATAATATATAGAATGTATTGAACCTGTAAATGTAAGTAGAGCTAACTTGTCAGATATTAAGTTTGACTGTCAAAATATGAGACACAGTGGGCGAGCTGACAGTCGCTAGGTGTTCTTCTGTCCTGCACCTTCATTTTTCTAGCAGCGCTCGTATCAACATTAATCTTATCTGATATAAAACGACTTCGAAAAAAGAGGAGGAATGATGGTTAATTTTATCCGGCTGCATCTTTTATAATCAAACAAACGTTGTAAATTGTTTGCCATAGTTGTAAAATAACTTAAATTAAAATTAATTCGTGATAACATTATAAAATAAATTTAAATTCAAAACCACACTTGCTTAGATTTGGCCGAGGATCTCAAGAGGCGCAAATATGCGTCTCGACTGAGCCTACAAATTTGCTCCCCTTGGAGTAGAGACCCTAAGTCCGTAAGGTACCGAGGCTCTCAGAGTTTTCAATTGCGTCTGGTCGAAGCGACGACGTGTGACCCGAGAGCTGGTTAGTATAATTAATACTTACCATAAAAACTATTTTCCAAAAGTCAAGTAAAAAGTTTTGATTTTAACTTCTGGGGGTAATTTTTTTTATAATAAATTAGGCTTTAATATCTACGATGCCCTGTGACATGACAAATACACTTCACTTACTAAAGCAGAATCAATGAATTGATACAAACATTCAATTCACAATAACATGCAAATCAGCTCGTGAGAAGATACGCATGGGCAGGCTGTACGTCGATCAGAAGCCGTTGCATGAAATTGTGAAACTATTTTACATAAGCACATGTGCTACTTACTTGCTTACTTTCACTTAATGATAATCAGTTCTTCGAAGATATAGGCAATAAGTTTTTAGCCTATCTCAAGTGATTGATTTGTAAATTTTCTGTGGATTAACTTGACGAGAGGTAGGTATGGCCAAATTCGAAACACAAATGTTTCGTGGGTCTAAGTGTTCCTATAACATGTCCCGGTCGCTAAAAATTATAATGGATATGAAAATAAGTAACGAGTTACGTTACAAACACAAATGCTTTTGGTTAGTTGATGTTGTGGCAGTTGTGCGCAATGTCCAGCATAACGTATTTATTTCGTGCGTCAGACAATAATTCTAATAATGTTTTCGATCATGGCCGATTGTTTTTAATGAAGGTATAGATCTGTAAGTGTAAAAGTTGGCAGTTCACCTTTGATGGAAGCAAATCAGGCGTATCGTGGCGCCTCATTGTTGGCTAGGACTGCGGTAATCAGGCCGTGACTGGGCGGCTCCTGTGCGATGTGATGCCCATTTAGATGTTACCTACCTATCCATGGATTGCATACTCTTAATCCTGAAAGGATAATTATGAAAATATAGACATTACACGCTTCATCTAATAAGTTTGCTTTAACAGAACTTCCATTCACTTCAAACTATTTAATATGGAACGAAAACTGTTAAACAGTTAAAAAATACCACGACAAATGTAGTTATGCGCGTGAATGTTAACGTTCAGCTAACGTTAGAAACATGTTTATGTCGAGCATGATTGTGAAAAAAACGTCCCTTATACTATTCCGTGTTTAGGACACCATAGATTGAAAATTTATTTATTTCTATTCAATATTATTAATTTAAATTGTTAGTATGCACTATGTTAGTAACCATGAAAACAAATTTCATTCATTCATGTCACATAAATTCAAAATACATTCAAATAGAATATTATTGCAATTGTAAATTAAATTGATTTGATATTGAAAATTTTAATGATAGACCATAAAATAAGCCCCAGGGCATATCTCCGTATCCAGGTAATAAAGCAGAAGAATCTTTACAACGAAGTGGGTCTGTCTCAAGTGTTTCCATAATTATTATGGAAACACTTGAGGCCCACTTTGTTAGGGTCTCGATATCAGAAAAATTGGCTCTACCATATTTATTTATTTTTAGGGAAACCATTTAACCCTTTATTTTAATTATCTAGTGAATCCACGCCACACAGAAGTGTGGATGATCAAATGAAGAATCTCTGATCAGCTTTTGTTGAATCTTCGCCTGTTGCCGGCAACAGGGTAGGGCGAGGCAGAGACCTACACATATCCGCTTGAAATTGAGTGGCTTGAATGTCTAAGATCTTGCCTTGCACCACCCACTAGAAGATAATCAGCGCGTGACGTTTCGTGACGTTCTCTCGGCTACGGTTACACTAGTGACACACTTGCACTGTTGGGTTAGGTAATGGCTTCTTGCAATGCGCTCAGACTATCTGGAGACGAGATGCGCTGATCTAGATTTCTATTTGAGTTTTCGATTATGGCATCATTTCATGCGCCGTGATCACGGAATAACTGCTAGCTAGTTTTTATTGGTATACATACCGACCATCGTAATTTTTTGTCTTTTTTCCGAATTTTTCCACTAATACCGTTTTAATTGAATTTAATTTGCTATGATCTACAGATGTGTATAAGAATAGATTTAAAACTATTGTAGTAATAACTTCATGAGTCAGTCATCTCATCTATCTTGCTCTCCTTAGTTAATGCCGTTGTAAATAATCCAGATTGTAATTTCAATAAAATTTTTGTCTTGCAATCTCTACTTAACTAAATCGAACTTCGATAAGCTAAATTTTTACTAGCAAACTTCTCGTTACATTTCCTGGGGCAAACTCAGTCTGCCAGTCTGATATTTACTAGGTACTTCAGAGAACACGTTCAATCCTTTGCTCGTTGGCCTTTCGAGAATCGCGAGCATAAATTCCGAAAGGGATACATAATGCTTCACCTCTAAGTAAATACCCGCTCTCATATTTTATCCCGGATCCCATAGGCCGCCGCCGGTAGCGTCTCTTAATAATTCACGAGTGTGTTGGCTAAGTGACTTACCATCAAATATGAATCAGATTTGGTCTGATCTTTTGTTAATCAAGGTTTTATGAGAGTGAATTTTAATATACTAAACACAAAAATGTCATTTTATTGAGCAGAAAATACCTTTTGTTGTAATTTTCCTTCCTTCAGTGAATGTAAATATAGATTCTGTGTAGGTTTCCTTCAAATTAACTTTTTATTCATAAAACCGCCGCAGCTCTCCGTTACAGTAACGTGACTTCAAATTAGCCTTTTGAGATTTCCTTAGAACAATCTCCCCCTGGTGGTTGGACAACTTTTTGACCTTTTTCAAAATATTTCGAAAAGTATAAAACCTACTGAACTTGCAGAAACTAGAGGTTGTGGGTTAAGGGTACTAGATACCTTAAATTTGATTCCACTTTTATCACATAAAAATTTGTTCACTACAAACTTTATTTTTAATTTCATGCCAATAGGTTCATCACGAAAAATTTAGCATTCTTATGGTAAAATAAGTTTTTCAAATCGGTCTTGTAGTTTCGGAGCCTATTCAATTCAAACAAATAATTAAATCTTTCCTCTTTATAATGTTAATTACATATTGAGTTTTCTTATTCCATTTTAGAAAACTGAAGAGCCTTCATGAACATTTCGTAGAAATAATATTATATGTACCTATACCTGCAACTCAAATGTAGGGCAATTTGAACGCCCTCCGTTATGTCCATATTAATTTTACCTGGATGTACCAATCAGTTGAATGGATGGGTTATCGCCCTCACAGCGAGCGAAACGATGAACGGTGATCCTTATTTTCCGTTAATTTTAACGGTTATTAGCCTATATCATAATTGATTCCAACCTACTATGGTTACCCACACTTTTAACCTGTTTGTGGGAAATTAATTCATTAATTAATATTATATATATAATATGAGAGATTGTTCAATGCAGGGTCATTATGGCAATCAAAAACCGCGAAACACGTATTCTAAATTTCACCTTACCCCACCCAGACAAGAGGCAATTTCCTCCGTGAGTGCGTATATCAGATCCATTTTCAGTGTTATGCTAAATGATGAATGATCCTCTGTATGCCTTCTTAGAAACGTGCAGATCTCATAATCAAACCCATTTTCGTCGTCATTGTAGCGTGTTTTGGATAGCTTTTACTATGCAGCGTGTATTTGTTGTGTTCCTCGCTTGTGGCAAATTATCTACCTAATACAGGTTTCTTGGCCGGATGAAATGTTATCGTCTTTTAAGAAAGCTCGTGATGTCCTCGTTGCCTGAGTGGAGCACCTGACATAAAAAGGTTTAAATGGGGCGCTCGAAAGCAGGCTCGCGTCCTGCGCGCTCTTTAGAAAACAAGACAAAACATTGGATCGACATGTAGATCAGCTTTAAGTAAATTGGTCTTCGGGACACGCCCACCGGTATATCGACGTGTTGACCGTTAATTGTCGTCGGTCAACTTCCGGAATAACGTAGCGTGCCCAAGTCCTTGTGTACAAGCATACCTATACTTATTTAACCATCATCATCATCAGCCCTTGTTAGTACACTGCTGGACATTGATATTACCCAGTCAAGATGTAATTATTTTATTCGGTTTATAAATGTTTATCACCCAGTCAAGTGTTCCTGATCTAATAGGCGGGTCAGCTTATTAGTTAGAATTTAGAATGGAACTGTTATTGAAATGTTATACGACGCATATTTTATTTCATATACGTAATTTGTAATACTTTACGTTATTTTACTAAAGAAAGATCAAAACATTTTTCTGAAGTTCAGTAATATAATAAGTTATGTCCTTACTATGAACCGAGAGATTTTTCGCCGATAGATGCTGGACATCACAAATCAATCACGTATTCCCCTCAAACAAGAGCGTGCCATACCTCAGCCAAAATTCAAATTTCGAGCAGAATGACAACAAGATATGATTTTCGTATGAGTGAGAAGCACAGAGCGATAGACGTGCTCCGTATTTTATATTTCCAAAACTGTTATACCTAATTACAAGTTATTTACACAACTAATCGAAAAATTAAGAAGACGAAAACGAAGAAATTCTACTACGTTTCTTGACAAAACAAAAATCCAACAAAAAAATGAGGTGGTTCCTGAGATAAATAGCAAAATGTGTGCAAAACATGTATTTTTCAAAAAATAAAAGTATCGAGAAAATTTTCACCAATCGTGTTTTTGAAAAGACGGAATCCAAGATAAAAGTTCGAATTATCATTTACCTAAATATGAAGGTGGTAGCTTTCACAGATTCTGAGATAAATAACGATTTCTAACTATAAAATTACATAAGGTACACTCTTAACAATCGTTTTATTATATCAATCAACAGAAAAAATCTCGAAAGACTTCCTGAATGCATTTGATTCAGAGTTTCAATCCGACCTCATCTGTCACTTGTACGGACATCGAACTCCAAGGCCGTTCAAGGCCTCCAATACAATATCCAACCAATAAACAGAACAGCTCTCTGTTCCCTGCTTCCCTGATTGTATTACGGTTCGCCGTACACGCTATTGCGAGATTGTTCCTGTCGTCGCCTGCCTGCAGCCACCGGAGACTCTTGGATAGCTGCTCATTATGTTATGAAATGAGAATGAGGCTTTGTGGATGGAACTGAGTTTTGTTAAACTCGTATTAAGTACTCTCTTTAGAAACGATCGTTAGATTTGAACATCTCGTGTCGATAAAACCATTTTCATTTTATGCTAAGCATAAACTTAGAATCTGCTCTAAATTATTGTCTAGAACCGAAGTGATACGTTTTACTTTACTTTGTGGAAATACAGTCTTATCGCCAGCAATAATAAGTCAAAAAGCACGCACCCAATGACCTAAGAACGCCAGTAAGGTACCAGACTAACCTTATAGTATAGATTCATAATTTTATGGTCGCACATCGGAAACCTTGTTTCAACGGCGATATCTCGCCTTTAGACGACAACTACGTCACGCGGAATAAGACTCCTTTGAATCGGATCTTTCTTAATTCGATTTATCGGGGACTCGTCGTGATTCGGGAAATGGGCTTTCATAAGAGGCTTGACTGAGGGTCGGTTTTGGTGGATTCAATGTTTTGCGTCCACTCCTTTGACGTAAGGATTGTAAAGGTTATTTAAACCACACATCTCAATTTGATTTGACAGTCTGTATCTTATGCGAATAAGGCTGGTTTTAGAGTCACGCTGACCGTCGGCGCTGAAGCCTACGCGCGTAGCTCTCACGCGTAGCTGTCTGCGGCCACTCGTTTTAGTGTCGTGCTGAACGTCGTGGAGTACAGACATGCACAATCAAATGAGTGTTCGAGTTGCTGCCGTGTATTTTTTATGGAAAAAGAAAAGACTTCAACAACAACGAAGAAAAAGACAAGTTCATCCACTTATTTCTCAAAGATTGCTAGTGGGGGCATTTGTTACATTGTTCAATCAGTTAAGAGATGACGAAATCAAATTCTTTAACTACTTTCGCATGTCATCACAAACTTTCGACGAGTTATTGGCAAAGCTACATGATAAGTTACTACGTTGAAGTTACAGGCGTTTACCTATATCACCAGCTGAACGTTTGATGGTTACTTTAAGGTAAGAAAAAAACCAAGTTGTTTACGTTTTTTTTGCCCAGTATCAATATCGCGATTCATTGTTGCGCTCGTCTGTCCCCGTCGGCGCGCGCGTTTAATGTAACTCTGTAACGATAACGGAGTTCGGAAGCGCGTCGGCGCCGCGTGCTCAGCGGCGCCGACGCGTGGCGCGTACGCGCGCGTATGCACAGCGCTGACAGTGCTCAGCGCTGAGTCGTCGGTGTTATTCTAAAACGCTTCATAAGTAATCATACATATTGGCCTGTCAGCGCCGACGGTCAGCGTGACTCTAAGGCTGGTTTTAGAGTCACGCTGACCGTCGGCGCTGAAGCCTACGCGCGTAGCTCTCACGCGTAGCTGTCTGCGGCAACTCGTTTTAGTGTCGTGCTGAACGTCGTGGAGTACAGACATGCACAATCAAATGAGTGTTCGAGTTGCTTGTTAGATAGTTTATATTGTATAGTAATATATAACAATACTATGTACCTCTACATTATTGTGATAAACAATAAGGTTTGAAAAGATATCTATACTAATATTATAAAGAGGAAAGATTTGATTGTTTGTATGTTTGTTTGTTTGTTTGAATTGAATAGGCTCCGAAACTACTCGACCGATTTGAAAAATTCTTTCACCATTAGAATCCTATTTTTTCCGTGATGAACATAGGCTTATATAATATTTTCAAAAAAGTAAGGGATCCGCATGAAAAATTCAATAATTGAACCGTGCGCTGTATATCCAACCTCTTTTTCTATTATGGCGCGTCAGAATAGAAAAAGAGGTTGAATATAATAGCGCACGGTGCTTGCTTTTTTTCTACGGCCAGTGTCAATTATGGAGTGTCGAGTCAATGTCAAAAATCCCAATGTTGCTGTTACAAAAAGTAAGGGATCCGTATGAAAACTGTGAAACCCATCGTGTTAGTGTGTATAATTTCTGAAATTTTTGTTTAGTACCCGTGCGAAGCCGGGGCGGACCGCTAGTAAAATATATATATCTAAAATAATATGTATCGTGCTGAACGTCACACGCCCTGTATATCGCGATTCATTGTTGCGCTCGTCTGTCCCCGTCGGCGCGCGCGTTTAATGTAACTCTGTAACGATAACGGAGTTCGGAAGCGCGTCGGCGCCGCGTGCTCAGCGGCGCCGACGCGTGGCGCGTACGCGCGCGTATGCACAGCGCTGACAGTGCTCAGCGCTGAGTCGTCGGTGTTACTCTAAAACGCTTCATAAGTAATCATACATATTGGCCTGTCAGCGCCGACGGTCAGCGTGACTCTAAAACCAGCCTAAAACCAGCCTAAATGTACGGCCAGGATGCTTCTAAACGAGAGTTCGAAAGAGTAATTTATTTAATTCAATTTCATGCAAGTTTTATATGTTAAATTGTTTGTTTATTTTATTTGTATATTTGGTGTTTTTGCCATTCTAATTATTAATTAACTAAATGACTTATGATATCCTGGTTTCATCGAAGCTGTAGATCATACAAAGATTTGCGTAACCTCAATTGTTAGCAGCCCTTCATCTAAAATCTCCCAAAACCCCTCCTGCGGAATGTGTTCCGTTTAATATAACTGCTTCCTATTTACATACTGGGACGCAAGAATGTGACCATGACCATTTACTAAACGCTTGAAGCCCGCGCTAAATGTTTGCATGAGCTACGAACGAGAACAATGTACGGTCGCCAGATTATATGTGTTTTAAATATTAAAGTAGCTGCTCTCGTAAAATTAGCTTGACATTGTTGTGCTTATACACATGTTTGCTCATATGTTAAAATCAATATCTGCTTAAACAATTTATGGGTAACTAACTACATTTAGTGCATTAACATTTGAGATGAGTTTTAAGTGACGTAGTGTACTTGAGATAGCCCCTTAAACAGATCATAATCAAAGTCCTACTCATCCAATTAATGGTGGAGTCAATGAAACCTAACTGCTAGGTGCTAGGCGATTGCCCCCGCTTCCCATCGCTGGCTGATTGTAATTGATAGCCGCCGCGCGCCATCCATCAATCGTTTTACAAAACCCGTCCGCTAATTAGGGGCTTTGTCCCCGGACTCTGCGTCTTGCCCTCGAAAAGGTTTTCTTCAAGAAATTTCTCAGATTTTGAACGCAATATTTTCCAATTAATTTCACCAAGAATTTTTTAGAAAACATTTTCCAGTACCATATTGTCTACATGAAAACTGGTGTTCTGGAAAAACTTTATAAAATACCATACAAATTCAGAAGTGGGTTATTGAAAAAGTTCCCTCTCGCTCCTTTCTTATATAAAAGCTTACGTAAACCTACTATGAAAGCAGCCCAGTGAAACATTAATTTCAAACGAAGTCAAAAAGTTGAAAAACAACGTGAATTGGTTTATTGCCACAAAACGTGGTATTTTCTGTTTTGTGACGTAATAAAACTAGGAGGTTTGAGATCCAGTGCAAATTATAGACTTAGGCGGTGCCCTTTTTTACGTGTTCACATTCGTACCTCAATGTAATGGGATGGTCTATCTGTATAAAAGTTTAATACAACTATTACTACTATTAGTATTCGCTAAGCACTGAATCTACAGCATCCAAATCAAACTTTGGCCAAGTTTGAAAATTGATTATTATAAAAATATGACTTTTGAATAAGTAACATCACCACCAAGCATCACGCAAAAGTACATTTAATTGTGTTATCTTGGAAACATTTCACTATTACAGACTCTTAAAACATGGACCAAGCTTTCATATCCCGGCGCTCGTTTTACGGGGAAAAGGGCAGTTTACACAAAACTGTCCACTGAAATATTTAATAGAACACTCAACACTACCTCCCCGATGTATCTTGCAGGTGTTTGTCCAGGATTTATGATTTTATAATCATAACTGAGAGAGTACATAATTATAATAAGAATTATCTATATTATAAAGGGGAAAGATTTCATTTTTTTCAAACAAAATTTTTGATATTGAATAGGCTCCGAAACTAGCGGACCGATTTGCAAATTATTTTACCATTTGAATCCTGCATTATCCCTGATGAACAAAGGCTAAAGAATAATTTCCATAAAGCTAGGGATCAGCATGAAAAATTAAAAAATTCAAAATATAACTTACATAATATAACATAACACGTATAATCAATAACCACGCGCTATGTATTCAACTTCTTTATTTATTATGGCGTCGCTTGCTTTTTGCTACGACTCTGTCAGTGTCTGCTATGGAGTGTCATAAATATCATAATTCGTTACTGGGCTGCGGGAGGAAAGTCAATGTCAAAACTGCTCACTTTTTAGTTAGGGATCCGTATGAAAACTTCAATAATGTAACCTAACGTGCGTGTGAATATGATTAATGGTTATGCTATCATATATGAGGCCGAACATTGTTTGTGAGATTGTGATCTGAGATCGGAAAACATCAGCCAATACCGTGAATGAAAGCTTTGGAAACATGATTGCATTCATTGAAGTGAGATCGCGTTAACTTAGCAGAAATCGCGTATTTCTGGTACAAATAAAATAAATCGCCCCCCGGTGGCAGACTACCTATATATAAATAGAATGGTCGATAGCCACTCCACTGGCAATCCGAGCCTGGAAGCTGCTCTATAGAGGGTTTCTGCCTTCTCATTATATTTCAATTCAATTCCTCTTAAGCATTTTATTCCTTGTTCTTTGTTTTTGTACCGAGGTGTGGTGTGGTATGTTGCTGCACTAATTGTAGATTGAGAAGCAGAATTTCTTTGAAATAAAATGTTATTTGAAAGAGTACTGGTGGCTCCATATTTTCAGGCTGGTGACGACTGCCAAATTTTTGGCGTACCTAAGCCCAAAAGCCAAGGCCATGTTACCCTTTTCGGAGACACAAAACTCAACTAAAGTAATATATAGACCGCGTTCTTCTAAAAATATATAAAAACAGACCTGCTGCGTTGAAATAACATGAAAAGCGTATCTTTATAAACATTGGTAAGCGCGGTCTTGAATAGGCCAGTTGTGTGTACAGTCACCAGCATAAATATATGACTATGGGCAGCGCTGCAAAACTATCTGATTATCAATTGAAGGTATAATTATGTGATGATACTTAGGATGTAAAAATATGTGATGATTTACACCCGGCAAAATAATCGTTTGCACCGTTGTAACAGCATAATTATCGGATCACGTAAAGACTGCATTAATATCTGATACAATTAACAGTAAGAAATATCTAAACAATCTGCAAGAATGAACTTTATATACCTAAGCATAGAGCAGTGATTTGAACGAAATAGTTTGACGCTTCTTGAAAAGAGTATCAACCTGTCATTGGATATCGCTGTCTCACGTTTTATGTTATGACATTATTTCAGCAGATTTCGTTTTACTTATATAAATATGAATACAAGAATTTGTTATTATAAGGAGTGAAGATTTGATTGTTTGTTTGTTTGTTTGAATTGAATAGGGTCCGAAACTAGTGGACAAAATTTGAAAAGTTCTTTCACCATTAGAATTCTAAGTTTTCCGTATTGAACATGCGATAGAATATTTAAAAAAAATTAGGGATCCGCATGTAAAGTTTAATAATTATACGTGCGCAATACATTCAACTTCTTGTTATGTTATGGCTCCGCTGCTTGCTTTTTCTCTGCGGCCAGTCCCAAGTCCAGTGTCAAAACCCCAATACCTACTGCTAAAAAGGTAAGGGATCCTTAAGAAAACTGTGAAACATAACGCGTTAGTGTGTAAAATATATCTGAAGTTTTGGTTTAATATCCGTGCGAAGGCAGGGTGGACCTCTAGTTTATTAAACGCTGCGGTGGGAAATGTTGATGTCAGCATTTGATAAAAGAAGAGTTTTTGGCAAGGAGATTACATTGGTTAAAATGGTATGGTTATAATGGTGGCTTTTTGAATCTTCGAATGTTATGTCAACGGTCATACACGAAGGAGTTTTTGATAGATAATCATAACATAACACTGGCCACCGACGACTAAAATGCTAAAATAATGAATTAAAACGTGAGACGTGAGCGGCAATATCCAATGACAGATTGATGCTCTTTTCAAGAAGCGTCATACTGTTTCGTTCAAATCACGGCTCTATGCTTAGGTATATAAAGTTCATTCTTGCAGATTGTTGAGATATTTCTTACTGCTAATTGTATCAGATATTAATGCAGTCTTTACGTGATACGATATTATGCTTTTACAAAACAAAAGATTATTTTGCCGGATGTAAATCATCACATATTTCTACATCCTACGTATCGTCACATAATTATAAGTTCAATTGATGATCAGATATTTTTGCAGCGCTGCCCATAGTCATATATTTATGCTGGTGACTGTACCGGATGTGAGTGGCTTACTACACCTACTGCCGCTTTGAGCTCTCATTAATGTCACTGACAATGTCTCTGGCGCGGCGCAGCGCTCTTAAAGAAAATGAGGATATAGGTTCGATTTCCGCCGTGAGATAGCTTTTCATGGTAAGCATAGCATAGCATACGTAGTGTTACGTAATTTCGGTTTATCATTTAAAGTTTCCTTAGGTTTTGTGTATTTTTCATTGATCACAATTTCGTTCTAAACCTTTTCTATTTAGAGAAAACCGGAAAATGCGGCCACTCCTGCGCCGTTCGCGTAATAGCCCTGCCCATGTCTCTGTACCCGGCCCTCGAAGTGTGCCCTCACATTCTCACATGCAAGAATTATCGCAATCACTGCTCAGCAGAGTTAGTTATCTGAAAAGATGCCGCCCCCGCCGCTCTAAAGCGGTTTAAAAGAGAATTACAACCAAGTAGTTCTTAGTTAGAAGTGATGAAAATCACATACGAATCTATTTAAAATCGAGTAGTAGTATTCAAAATTTCGCCAGCAGTGCATTCATGTACTTAAGCCCGTTCAAGACAATATTACAATGTCATAAGAGATTTCGGTCCTCAGGTGGCGAAGCTACGTGATGGATGGACAGCATGGGGGATTTATGCGTTTACCGCTTACCTGACCTTTACAATGAACTGTTACTGTTGCGTTGTTAACGCACCTTACAAAGGGCTGTTACTGTTGCGTTTGCGGAGTTTTATTTTTGATTATTATAAGGGAGTGATTTTTATAATAACTGCAATGAAACTATTTTCCCGAGATGTAAATGGGGGATACAGTGCTTAAGTACTAATAAATACATGAGCATAACGCACAAAACCATTATAGTACACATTCATTGGAAAAACTTAACGGGAACAAGGCTGGTTGTGAGAATTAATTTTTTATCGTGTAAACTTTTGGTTTGACCACCATCTCACCTGATCGCAGGTGATGATGTGGCAGACGATGATGTATAACGAATGCCTGAGGACACAAAAACACATACTCACTATATGTACCTGATATAATTGTGACGATTCTTGTAACGCATTCACTGCCCAGCCGTCGATGTGACCTGCCGAGGCGCGCCCTTTTTGCTGTGTTGAGTGACTGCAGGATGTGTGCGCCTTGGGTGGTCATTTAAGCGTTAAGCTCTAACATACAGTAATTCTCTTAAGATATGATGAGATTGGAATCTTAATTAAGATTTTGAACCAGCCTTCATTAAATTTCCATCAGGCCCATTCCGATCGAAGATATTTCTCCTATTTCATTTTCCTTCATTACTACGCAGACATTTTAGATATCGACACGGAGACAATAATTGTCTCCGTGTCGATAAAGCTAAAGACTAGTTCTTAGAATTACAAATATAATAATTATATGACTGAAGCTTGTTTTCATGAAGTGAAGGTACTTTTTTACTTATCATAATTTGTAATTCTAAGAACTAGTCTTTAGCTCATTAAATTTAATTTAGGACTAAAGACGCTACCTAATGTTTGTAACGTTCTTAGTTCCTCACCACCATACTCGATGCTCACCACAAAACGAAAAAAAGCTGAATTTAAAATACGTCAGAATTTGCATATGTTATGAAATCCAAATAATTTCTATTTTCTGTGGCTAAATAGCAATGTGGACCTTCTAGATCTGTACTGCAATACACACTGACTTATCATTATCATCCACTAACGGTTTCTGACGGCTGGTGGGTGTAAACTATAAGCCTCCGGAAGCTTTTGCCATCCACTGCGGTTATCTGCTAGCTCTATGATCATTATCCATGGTAAGTATACGGTTATACCTGTCACTATGTCCAAACAATAAATAATCTGAACACTAAAAGAAAGCAGTATTATTTGTAACTAAGAAATAATTACAACTTTCCTGGCCCTCGGCATACTTGTCTATCAGCATGCTCAGAGGGGGCAGTGAATGCGTTAAAGCGCCATTCAAAGAGATGACTACGACCACTCAAAAGTGAAAATAAAAGGTTACACCCCGCCCCGCCCCGCGCCGCGATCGCACTCGTATCTAGTATGAATGAACATTATTTGTCACCTGTGCGATCGCGACCGGTCTGCGCGCGCGCATTCTCGACCTTGTCAAGGCGAACCGCTCGCGGTGGATTGGCGGGAATTATGTCATGGATTCTTTATAGACAGACTCTGTGTTTAGATATTTTCATCCACCCACCACCCGACGATAAGAAATGCTAAAAAAGTAATACGTGTCTTTGCATCGTAGATGTTTTTGGGTCACTGCCCGACGTGAACTGATTTAATTTAGTTTCCTTTTTCTTTTCTGTTATATATCTTTAATATCTCAGCAATACTGCTGTTATTAAATTGAAATTTAAAATGAAAAATTGAAGTAAAGATTTTGAGTACTTTATCGATGGCGAATTGAATATTGGGTACGTTTCCCACTTTTTAAAATATTTTAAAAAAGGTGGACAAGTTGACTGTCGTCGTTTTGTCTTCTCTGGCTGTCTGTGATTTTAGCTTTGTGTTTAAGTTCGATAAGCGGTAATAACCTTTGGCTAATTGTTATAATGCGTCTAAATATAATCGTAAATATACACTTTTCTTATTGCTCTATGCGCACGCATTGGAAAACGTTATTGTTAACATTTGCCAAGTTACGACTATATTTGCGATCAGCGTTGGAGGAGGAAGCTGGCACCGGCCCTAAGCCCTCACCATCAATCGCGGGGTCCATAACGTAGGATTCACTTCACGCGTTACTCCTAAACTACTCTCCTTTACGTCTCGCCCTGACAGATTGTGAGCGCCTCTTAAAGTCCATTAACTCTAATACACTTGGTACGTGCCTGCCTTCAATTTAAACGCATATTACTCACGCCGAGCTTAAGTTTGTGTTAGCCAGTGACTTTGAAAGAAAAAATATACTGTTTTAAATGGGCATGCAAAAGGGAAGAGTGTTCAATGGCGATCTAACGTTAGTTTGGACTTTGGAGTTTCCTAAAGACATTTATTGCTGTTTTGTGTGCACCGCTCAAGTTCATGGCGTTGTTTATTGCACAGTAAATATTTTACATTCTTGGGCTTCGTACTAAACAAATGATAAATGAGAAAAGCACCTGACCATAAAAAAGTATATTTTTTTTATTTATGCTTACAAAATAACCTATGTACGTTACTAATTTTGAAAACCATAATACTAACCATAAGCCATTTTTACGAGGATCTTACATCCGGCTGTACCTGCCCAATCAATTATCAACCGCTGTATATTTTTATCATCATTGGTTTTCCATAACACGAAGAATGCCTCTATTCTATACTATACCCACGAAGGATGGTTTTGCACACTCACAAGAGAAAATAAAGCAGCTTAATCTTTGACGAAATTTTTATAATCAGAGGTTAATTAAACACTTACAATAATAATTATATTTTCTTCAAGACCCATCTCCTCCTAGAATGGAAAGACGCTGAGCTACTCACGTAAAACTGTCAAAAGTAAAAAAAAATTGACGCGAATCGAAGCGATTGACGAATAAGGTTACCAAGAAAACATTCACGAAAAACGTTAACGTGATGAGACGACACTTTGATGGCTATTAGGTAGTGCATGCTTGCATCGGAAGATAAAACGGAATTCAGCTACTTTTGATGAGATAACGTGACGAAACACGTCTCTCGCGTAATCGTACGTGCCCTTGCAGTATTCCTGATTTTATCGTGAAGTTCTTCCTTTGACCACAATCTTACCTGATGGTTAGTGACGATGTATCACCATTTAGAAGACATCTATTCACACCAGTCTTGCTTGGATATTTTTGAACGAGTTGTATCGTCTTTCTCTCATCCTCATAGTACTCTCTAAAATGTCTACCCATGTCTTCAAAGTACACTAGCCAACACAGAACTCTTTATTCGCTCGCTCACATGGGTAAAATGATCTAGACTTGACTATTCCGAGTCGCGTCTCCTTTTAATCTAACTTTTGTCCCAGCTAGGTCGTTGCCCCGCCGAGATAGGTCGAAAAGATTTATAATATCGCGCCCACTCGAGACTGCCTTTAGCTTTAATTCCCTAAGAAAGGGAATTGTTTTTGCGATTGCTCTGCAATATCCAGGACAGCAACATTGTGCTGTAGGTAAGGTTGGTAGGTTTATAGCAGCATTTCTTGAGTCTTGATTAATTGTGCTATCAAACGCAAGGAATCTAATTAGGGCGGTGAATGTACAACTTTACTCTGAGATGTGGAATATTCTGATGTCGGCTGCAGATTTTTCGGGGTTTCGTTCAAGTTTCAGGTTTTATCAAGAAACACACGATTTGCATTTTTTTGCATCATCGTTCGATACAAACCTATTTTCAAGAGGCAGGCCTCTGGAAGTCCATACTTTTTTTTCTTTTTAAAATGAATACTGTCTGTCTTCAAAACCCAGCTAGCAACACTGTTGCACCGCCGCGCCGTTATCTTACCAATCCAATGATATCTGCAGTGTCGACCAAGGCTAGATATTCGATTTTCTTTTTGCTCGCCGTTTGCCGACCGAGTTATTTTATTGGGTGTTTGCCAGAATCTGCAATCCTTTTGTAAATTGTCACTTCCCCTAACAGCGCTAGGGCAAGGCTGTTTAGGGGTTAATGGGGGTTTCAAAAGTTCAAGTTTAACATCAATTAGTTTCTTTAAGATCAATTAATAAAAACAAGCTTTTATAATCTAATGTTTATTTTGTTTTGTTATGTTAACTTTCGAAATCTCGGGACTTTTTATCGAGTCGGAGGTAAAAACAAAGTCACATTTAAAGTTCGTCGTCCCCGGACCCCGCATATTTTAATCCAACTACAAACCAGCCTTGACGATTATTGGTCTCACAGCGGTTACTTTAATTCCCGATTTGGGAGCGTAATTTCTTACGTAGGAAAGCTCCGTGGCCTATGTTTATAGCCTGGCGCGTTTGAACCGACTAACGCCTGGCCCACTTGACGGATCAAACGGTATTCACGTCTGATAATACTTCAGCCTTTAAGTACATTCAATCATATTAAGATGAGAGTGAATAGGTGACTAGACTTTCGCGATTCATCATCGGCGGTTCGTCAATTTCTTCAATAACCATTTCATGAGATTGTGGTCAATTACAGCTTTATAATGTAATGTGATCATAAGGCCACTTCGTTGGTAAACTTTCGACATTTAATGTCTGAATATCTGAGTCAAAAACGACTAACTGCTTAACATTAAACCATTTGTTAGTGAACTTACAGGTCTTGTTATTCGTAAATCGATTTCGTTTTAAATACGACTTTTAAACAATGCAAACACCTAACAGGCAACCGAAGATAAGAGCTATAAGAGGCTCTCATTGACTATGGCGTAATACCATGACTTACTACTACTACGTGGGGATGGGGTAGTATGGGATATGAGATAGAACATATCTAACCGAGGACTATGGGGAAGTAGAATGTCTTGGCAGGCTTTTTCTGATTCTGTAGTATATTCTTCTTTACCACGAATATCCTCAGGCATTACTCATTTAAATCATTAGAAAGGGAGCTTTCTTCTCTCTCAGTAGTCTATTCGCTGTTGCCATTTATACCTCAGGCATTACTCTATGTAACCCAAACTATAAACGCTATATGTTCACCCCTTTTTGCTCTCAACCAGACCACTCGTGAAGTTGTTCCGCTTCCCCCCGGGGCGCAACTTTGCGCCTAATTTGTGTGCACAGTTAAGCTTGTTACGCCGTTTGTTTGACTGCGAATGTCCTTGTAATTTTTCATGCATAATAACTTGTTTTTTGCTGGTTTACGTCGATGGTCTGAATGGGTGGATAACGTTTTGTGCGGGATGACCGCCTGCCATGTGGTGTTTGGTTTTTGTTTGTTAATTGTTTAGTGATGTCCTACCTGTGCATGTCACCTATTTTGAATTCTAATTTAGTACACAAATCGCAGACGATCCACACATCATAATCTAGCCCAATGCTAAGCAGAGCCTGTCTTGGTACTGTACTATGTGACAGTGTATTCAGCTCTCTGCTAGTCCATCATAGGTTATTGCATCACCGCCCCAGGCGGTGCTGCTAAAACCACAATGATCAAACTAGAACGAGCTCATAGGTCCGTGCTAAAAGTCATGTTCAGAAAGCCATTTAGATTCCCAACCGTTGCTCTACATTTAGAAACTCGGACCTTGTCTGTTCGTCAACTCTATGTCTCGGGTGTTGTCTCTGCTTTTTCACAAGACATTTTCTGCTGGTGCCCCATCGAACAGTCGTCGTGTGAGTGTTAATGTTCCACTCACTAAAACTGCCTTTGCTAAGCGTTTCCGTAACTTTGCCTTGTGTTCCATTATTATTTAAATAAAATATTACAATCTAAAACTTCCCTTCTCCTCACTCCCTTTTTTCTCCTTTCCCGAATCCTAGAATCTTGCCTTAAAGTTTTCGTTTTTCAAGTATGATTTTTAAAAACCTTCTCCTTCGCTATCCTTAGTTCAATTCTATCATGAACTCCTTAATTTCTACATAGGTGTGCGTACTGTGCGTTTTTAAATTGTTCCTCACCAAATCATACACCCCGTTATGTAAACAACCGAACTCCGTTTTGTTTACATCAGCGCCATAGCGGATACAGATGGAACTAACTCCTGAAGGTTCGCATTTTCAAGAACCTTGGTGCATTTTCTGATAGCGTGGGGTTGTTGAGTTGAGCCACGGTGTGAATTAATTCCGCTGCCCTTACACAGATGGCGCTGCTGGTAGTAGGGTTCTTGCCGAATGCATTTAAAACTTGCTGATATGCTCTAAGAATAAGTGGATAACTGTAAGATATTCGGATATAATAATATGGGAGCTCGCTGAGACTAGTGAAACGACCGCTGGTTGGTTACACACTGCTTTATTGTACTGAGGTGACCGGCCGGTGCAGGCACGCACACATACGTAGATCTTGGTTATACACATACGTAACATTCCTCCCCCTAGTACAATAAAAACCTACTAACTATTAAGTAAGTACTAAAAAAACTTCTTATAAGAAATAGCGGGACGGTTACGCATCAATCTTGCTTGAGGAGCTGAACCTGTATCCTCAGTTAGTTCAGGCTCTGTCAAGTTCTGGCTAGCAGCTTCTTCTGCTTCGTAAAACTCTTCGTCAGTTACAGACTTATTTGCTCTCAACTCATGGTGATCAGTCTCACTTGGCGAATCATTCGCTTCATACAATTCCTCTCTCCTCCTTAATGTAGAACAAGCCGGTAACAATGATTGACCTCTTCCTTCATGAGTCTGTGTTTCGGTGTCAACCGGTGAGTAAGTAGACATGGATGGAAGATGCGATTGTCGAGTCGGTGTCGGCGCTGGCGAATGAGGTGGCGATGTCGGAGACGACGGCGACGCTGGTGAGGGCGGCGCCGGCGACGGCGGAGGCGACGCTGGAGGTGAAGGTGATGAACCAGACGAAAACGAGGTTTGATGTGGCCTAAACGTCGGTATATTTACATTCATTGTATCTTCCAGATTGATGGTAGTCCCTTTATATTTAAATAACTGATTAACATGCCTTTTAAAGCTTTCTGAGCTCTTTAAATCTTTAACTAAATACAAAACTTTGCCTATCTTCTTTATGATTATACCTTTACACCATGTATAATTTGTTTTGTTTACAAATTTTTTGTACAATACTAGTTCATTTATCTTTAAATCTTGAATTTTATTTTTCACATTCTGCTTAGTTTGCGAACACTGTTGATTTTGTAAACGGTTAGAAACAGTTGACGAGGGTGATGATGATGACGATGGTTTAGGATTAATGATGTCTAAACGTGTCCTTAACTTGTGACCATATACCATCTCAGCAGGAGACAACCCTGTAGTAGTATGCACTGAGTTTCTGTAGTCCATAAGATATTTTAATAATTTTAAATCAGTGCTACCCTTTGCAATATTAGCGCATGACGAAAGACAGGATTTTATTCCCTTTTTTACAATCTTAACAAAACTTTCGGCCTGGCCGTTGCTAGGCGGGTGATACACCGGCGAAGTCACATGACTAATCCCGTTCGTTGAACAAAAAAATTCAAACGCGCTTGAACAGAAAGATGTACCATTATCACTTACAATAGTATTTGGAATTCCAAATCTTGAAAAAAAATCACATAATTTTCCGATTACCGCAGCTGATGACGTTGTAGAATTCATATTATATACCTCCACCCATTTAGTGCGGGCGTCAACGACCACTAGGTACATGCAATTCCTTATCGGACCTAAAAAGTCAATGTGTATCCTGTAGAATGCAGAAGACGGGTACTCCCAGCGCGAGGGAGGGGCGCGCGGGGGCGCGGGGCGCAACTGGATACATACATCACATGAACTAATCATCGTTTCTATAGCCTGGTCGATACCGGGAAACCAAAATCTCGAGCGAGCCTCGGCCTTAGTCTTAACGATACCTAAATGAGATTGGTGTAATTCCGATAACACCGTTTTATACAAAGAACTAGGTATAACAATCTTGTGCCCTCTCATAATGCACCCATTTTCAATTGATAATTGTGATCTACATAAATGATATGCTTTTATTCTTACATCGGTTATTTTCGGCGGCCATCCCTTAATGACGTAACCTTTTACCAATTTTAATAAATCGTCCTTATCAGTTTCGGCGCGTAACTGGTCTAACGTTAACGGCATAGTGCCGTCCATCACAAAGCATACATAGGTAGCCCGGTCATAGGCTACCTCACAGTCGCAACACTGACACGCCTCCGTGCATGCGCACTCGTGTGCCGCGCGCTGTAGGCTAGCGCGGGACAGATAATCAGCGCTGTTATCGGCGCTACGTACATACTCGATTGTATAGTTATAACTACTTAAAAATAATGCGTAACGTTGAAGTCTATTTGCGGACATTTCTGGTATTCCTTTATGAGGGCCAAATATAGATAACAAGGGTTTGTGGTCAGTTCGTAAAATGAACGGTACAGATCTGCCATATAGATACTGGTGAAAACGACGAACACCGTAAATGATAGCTGTCGCTTCTTTCTGTATTTGAGAGTAACGAGTCTCGGCGGCGTTCAATGTCCGTGAAACAAAAGAAATTGGCCTTTCTGTCCCTTCGTCCCCCACTTGTGAAAGAATCGCGCCTAGGCCGCTAGGACTAGCATCTACTGTCAGTATTATTTTAGCGTTCGGATCGAAATGAGCGAGTAATTGGTCTGACGTTAACAAGTTTTTTATTTCTATAAAAGATTGTTGATGTTTATCCGTCCAGTCCCACTTACAACCCTTTTTTAACAGCTCATAAAGCGGACTAAGGACAGTTGATGCATTAGGTACAAAATTCCTGTAGTAATTTACTAGCCCTAGAAACGATTGTAGTTGCGTCACGTTTGCGGGAACTGGCGCTTCTACCATAGCTTTAATCTTTTCCGGAGATTTTTTGAGACCGTCCTTTGTTATAATATATCCGAGATATCTAACTTCGTCCTGGAAAAAACTACATTTGTCCTTACTTAAAGTTAGACCTGCGTCCTGTAAACGTTCTAAAACGGTAAGTAACCTCTGCAGGTGTTCTTTCTTATTGGTCCCTGTTATTAATATATCATCTAACAGACACAAGACTCCTTCTATGCCTGATAGTACCCCTTCTATAGCCCGCTGGAATATTGACGGTCCGCACGCTATTCCAAACACAAGCCTATTATACCTTAGTAGCCCACGGCTGGTATTCACGGTCGTAAGGTTTTTCGATTCATCATCTAACATTAGCTGGTTATATGCCATAGATAGGTCGAGCTTAGTGAACTGTTGACCCCCATAGATTTTAGAAAATAGCTCGTTTGTAGTAGGAAGCGGGTACTGTTCTACGAGCAGCTGTTTATTTATGCTAACGGAGTAGTCCGCACACAACCTTACTGACCCATCCCGTTTTAGGACCGGTACTATAGGGGACGCGTAGGTCGAGTACTCAACTGGCTCAAGAATACCTAAGTCGATCAATCTATTGATTTCTTTATCGACCTTGTCGCGTAAGGCAAACGCAACTGGTCGCGCTTTACAATAAACAGGCTTAGCGTTTTCTTTTAATTTGAGTTTAACTTTATATTTATTAAAAGTCCCTAATTTATCAGAAAATAACTCTCCAAAACGCTCCTGCAATATTTCGGGAGAAAATTCAGAATTTAAATAGTTTACCGGCATGAGTTGTAAATTAAATAAAGATATAAAATCCCTGCCTAGAAGCGGTGGCCCTCCGTCGGTCACTACATATATGTTTACATAGTGCGTTTGGTCGGCGTAAGAAACCGGTAAACGAAGCGTTCCTAAACAGGTTATCTTTTTTCCATTGTACGTCATTAGCTGTTTATTAGTACTTGATAATGGTACATCTTTGAATTTACTTTTGTAAAAACTCTCCGGAATTACGGTCACTGCCGAACCACTATCTATTTCAAATTTTAATGACAACTTGTTGATCAAAACAGTTTCTACCATAGGTTCTCCCCTGAAAGATCGGATATAATACAACTTACCATCGTCACCGGCATCATCCTCACCCTTGTCACTGCATTCCAACTCAACGTAATTCACTTTCTTTGTACACATTCTACGCAAGTGGCCTTTTTCGTGACACTTTTTGCAAACATAATTGGTGAACCGGCACTCCGATGACTTGTGATTCGAATAACCACATACACTACATTTAACTTTTCCTACAGTTGCATTTTTTACGTCCTTCGATATCTTGAATAGCTGGCTGGCGGCGGCGGCGGCGGCACGCTGGCGCTGGCCGCGGCCGCGCGTGCGCAGCTCATATTCTCCGCCATCTTGACGACCTCTGCCATGCTGAGAGTCACCAAATCTTTGGTATACAACTTCTCTTTCTCCTGACCCGGCAGCATGCCCATAAGAAATCTGTCGCGAAGTGCTTCTTCAACATTTGAAAAACCACACTTTTCTGTAAGTCCTCGTAGACGCGCTGCCCACTGTGAATGCGTTTCGCCCGTTTGTTGAATCGCCGCGTAGAAGTTATGACGTTCCGCAAATCCGATATGCTTTGGAGTGAAATGCGCGTCAAGGATATTCAAGAGGTCCACATAGGGCACGTCTTCAAGACTTTTCGGCAGTACTAGGTCCGTCGCTAACTTGTAGGTTCCTTCTGTGAGTGCGCTCAGCAGGATCGCTTTCCGTTTGCTGCCCGTTGAATCCGTCGAAGCAGTAATGTCATTTGCAAGAAAATACTGTGTTATTCGGCCTCTATACGTTTTCCACGTTTGCAAATTGTGGTCAAACGTATGTAAAATACCGAATTGAGCAGAATTCGCCATTTTTTCTGCACTTGAGGGTAGATCGTCGCCACTGTAAGATATTCGGATATAATAATATGGGAGCTCGCTGAGACTAGTGAAACGACCGCTGGTTGGTTACACACTGCTTTATTGTACTGAGGTGACCGGCCGGTGCAGGCACGCACACATACGTAGATCTTGGTTATACACATACGTAACAGTAAGATTACACAATTTACGTGAGATTTGTTAGAAAATATAGTTTGTAGTTGGTAAATTCACGGTCAATGAACGAGTATTGACCAACTTAATTTAGCCCTTGATGCACTCTATTTATGTATATTGTACCTTTTAATGGGTAAAATATAAATAGATATAAATGAGAGGTGAAATACTTGTCATGGCACTTGTAATACTACATGCTACTAGTACTATACGGACTTACATTTACGAACATCAAAATTTTTATTAGGTGGGTCGGTATTTAACGACCTCTGTGGCGCGGTGGGCAAAGGTTCCTGCGCCGTAGGAGTGTTCGATTCACGCCTCTGGCATAATAAACAATACCCATCTATCAAGTACATCTATTACCTATATAATACAAGTCTGTACTGTGTAAATTGTCCAGCATTATAAACTTACCTAAGTTTATTTATTTGAAATTTAATTTAAGAGAAAATCCATAAAACTTTATTTCTTATTTTATACTTTAATGCTTATTTTAAGCTTAAAGAAATAATAGTATGAAAACTGAAATCCCGAAAATTTATTAGTCAGTCGTATCAGAGAAAGATAAATTCCGTCATGAGTCTTCAACCTTATCTCAACATCACCAGCCTATAATAGTCCACTGCTGGACATAATGCCTCCCCTAATGAGCGCCATAGATGGCATCATTATTTGGGGGTTACCTTATCTCATTGTAGGTTATTTACAGTATCGTATATTTATTTTAATTATCGTTAATTTAGAGTGTGCTATCAAGACTAATTTGTTTAGCGCTGCGTAAAGATGATAAAAATGGTAGTTTCTAGAAAACAAAGCTATAAGACCATTATGTTATAATTGAAATAAATAATTGCTTACCTAATTTTGTAGGCCCTTGATGAAATAAACAGTAAAAAGTTCGCTGAGTAACGAATAATGCTTGTTTATTGTAT